>VUYV01000159.1:941049-1035282 GCA_008711295.1 Anarhynchus alexandrinus
TTTTTTTTTTTTTTACATAGAAGTAACCATATCAAACTAAGAAAGGAACACAGCTTGAAATACTGACAATATTTCTCTGGTCAACACCCCTGACTTTTACACAAGTGGAATCCTGATTATGAGTTACTGAATAAATATATTTAGAAGGTCTAAAAGTTAACTGTATTATTTTGTAAGCAAAAAAGACAAGTTACAGGCAAATTCAAGCTATCAGGAAAAAAAAAATAATAATAAACCACTGCAGCGCATTTAAACTTGAAAATTTCATAGAAAATTCCGTTGCCTTTTACTAGCGTTATCCCATCTGAGTGAACTTACAAAATTACCCCGTAGTAACAAACAGTCCTTCTCTTGAGAAGAATTATTTTGCTGTGGATATTGTCGTTTTCCGGCGTGACTCTATTTTGCCTCCAGAGTCTCTAAAGAAACGCAGACTTCCCGGCAGAGAGAGCACTGCCGGCGCTCCCCGCGGACACCCGGCACCTCCGGGGGAGCGTGGCCGCCCCGCGGCGCTGCCCGAAGCCCGGCACCGCTCCTCCTCTGACGCTCTCGCTTCAGACCAGACTTCCCAAGCATTTTCTATCCAGTGGAGTGACGAAGGATGATGAGTTATGTTCCAGTGCACGTGGAAAGCAAGCGCGTGTTCGGACAACGAGCCCAGGGCAGCTTTACGTCTCAGAGTCGCTGTATTTATTGTATTGTATATATATTTCCTCGGAATAAAATCCCCCAAAGCGAGGTGGATTTAGCCGGGTTTACACCCAAAGGTGAGAACCGCGTCGTTTGCTCGCTCCTTCGGGTACCCATCCCTTTTTGTCACTAGAGGCAGAGATCGCATCTTTGCAGTATCTTCATTCCTACCCAATTTAATGCTAATTATGATAAAGACAAAGCTATTTCAAGACAGGAAAAACGGACCTTTGCTGCACGATGCCAGAATATTAGCTACATGTCCTGTAGTCCACAACCAACCAAAATTCAGGTATTTTTTCAAGATTATAGCGTTCTTACTATTTTGAGTTTGTCTTGCTTAGACCTCTGAATAAAATATAACCTCTTGTGTGTTATAAGCATTTGATTTAACACAAGAATCACTGTAACTGCCATTTAAATCCAGCCACATTACGAAGGGAATCTGGAACCGTTCTGCCTTGCGCAGCCTTGTAAAACTGTACAGTAAAGTTGCAGCCAATTTACTAAGAACAACTTTGAACTCTCCATCATAAAGGAAAAAATTCCAAACGATATTTTCATGATAATGTCGTCCATAGCATTTTATAGCAGAGGAAAAATTAATATCTACATCATATGTTAACTTTAAAAAATTCTATAAAACACTAAATATATAATAAAAAATATGCATATAAGGACATATGTAAACTGCTTTGGTAACATCATATTACAGATGTTTTCAGTGCATTGCAGAGTTTCCAAGGAAACTTCAGACAAAGCTATATTTGCTTTGAGGAAGTACTGTATAATGCCATTCCTAAAGAAGCATAAACATTTTTCCAGTAGTAAGATGTACTCAAACCACAATATTACTTAGTACTGGGTGTCTTCAAAACAACTAGCTAAATGTTGCTTATATTATAAACAAGAAGTCCTTTATGTCATTTTTGTCATAAACTGGACCGAGCTGTGAGCGATATCATTATTGTGCTGATGGCTGACAGTGTACAGGCGTTGGAGGTCGAAGAGCCGGATCCTCTCGCGTACGCGTCTGAGCAAAGGAGAGAAGAGGGGGGAAATCAGCCAAGGGCGACGACAGTGACATTCGTTAACCCAACCCCCTCCCCCGGGGTTTTACTTCTGCCACCTCCCATGACGCGTGGCAGTGGCAGGAGGCTCGGGGACTCCCGGTGAGGTGGGATGCGCAGACCCCGGCTCTGCTTTGCTCCCCTTGGGTAAGCGCCTGGAAGGGGCCGCGGTGTCGGGGAGCACCGGCTGCCGATGCGGCCACACTCCGCAGCCACGCGCGGTCCTCTCCTGCTGCTTCAATAACCTCCTGTTTACTGCGTTTCGCCTCCTTAACTGAATTTTTTGGCTTAACTTAAATTCCTGCCACTGTTGCGTTGAGGCTACTTTCACAATTTTATTACTTCATTCCCTGTTNTTTTTACAATAGTACTATATTCAAGCTGTTACTTATGGCACCAGCCCGGCACGACGCCCGTCCTGGAGGAGCTGCATAGCTGCTCTGTGGCCCACCGCCTTGAGCCAAATAGGAACTGGCATGTGTTCCTGCTCTCCTTCGCTCTCCTGTGTCTGCTGATTAAATTCCTCTGTACGGTTTATATAGCCACACTGTACAGCTACGGTGGAGATAATTCTGATCTCACCCAGGGTTTTTTACATTGCTGTAATTTTAATGCCATATTCCTGCATTGCAGAGGCTCCTGATTTAATGCAGCTTATAAACTGTGGCATTATTAATGGAAGATGGGACATGGAGATTTTGCAAAAGCAATGTTGTGTAATAAAATACTCTCTTTTCTGTTTGTTCTTCTACACAACCTCATTTCCCTAAATAAATATTTATGCATCCAACACACAATGGAATATGGCTATACAGTAGCCTTATAAATTTAAAAGCCTCTGAACACTGCATTTTGTATTTTGTTATAGTGAATTGCAGTGAAACAATATATTCAACATATATACAAGTATGGAAGTAAGAGGGTGGAAAGTGTCTAGAAATCTTAAATACAAATATAGCTAGAATCATAGAATGGTTTAGGTCGGAAGGGACGTTGAAGAACATTGAGTTCCACCCCTCTGCCCTGGGCAGGGACACCTCCCACCAGCCCAGGTTGCTGCAAGCCCCGTCCAACCTGGCCTCGAACACCTCCAGGGATGGGGCAGTCACAGCTTCTCTGGGCAACCTGGG
This sequence comes from Anarhynchus alexandrinus, assembly GCA_008711295.1. Classification (NCBI taxonomy): domain Eukaryota; kingdom Metazoa; phylum Chordata; class Aves; order Charadriiformes; family Charadriidae; genus Anarhynchus; species Anarhynchus alexandrinus. The sequence goes on from VUYV01000159.1 coordinate 943,940, forward strand.
CCAGGGGCTCACCACCCTCACAGTGAAACACTTCTTCCTAATATCGAATCTAAATTTCCCCTCTTCCAGTTTGAAGCCATTCCCCCTCGTCCTATCACTACACGCCCTTGTAAAACTACTTATGATGGCGTTTCTTAGGGTTTAATCCTGACTCAGGATGAAATCAGAAATACCGCTCCTGGGTCAGTCTGAGCCTCAGCTCCCTGCCTGGGAGACAGCCAGACCTGCTGCCTGCCCCTGCCCAGCTCCGGGGCTCCGCTTCGTCCCTGTCTGTGGACGCAAACGGTGACGGGGGTGAGGCAGGAGGAGAGGGGCTGGGGACACTGGCTCCCCACGGCTCGGCGGCCGCCGGAGCAGGCACTGACCCCGCTTCCTCCCATCCTTACTTGATATCTTTGGAATTCGGATTTGTTCGCTGCTGCTGCCGTCGCCCCCATCGCTGAACGGCTTTATCTCAATGATGTAGTCCTCGTCGAACGGCAGGGAGAGCTCCACGGAGGTTTTATTCGTTTCTATCACGGATGTGCTGCTCTGCCTGTTCCACCTGTACAAAACCTGCAGCGAAGGGGAGAGAGAGAAGGAGGCAGAAACGGCAGAGATGTCCGCTGCCCTCAGGGTGTCCAGATTTACTGCTGCTCTTGTCCTGCCTCTGATGCTCAGACACACGGTCTGGTCCCAGAGGGGCTATCTGGGTTTACTGGGGACCCGCACCAGCACGGTGGTGACAGTGCCCAGGCGGGGAGGTGACACTGGGAGGAGGGTGATGCCAATGCACAGCACCAAACACGGCACCAGTACCTGGTGAAGCCCCTCGGTGAAATCTTTAGCTTGATCAAGCTAAAATAAATCCCAAGGGTTATTTATAGAGGTCAGAAACTTCTTATTACGGTTCTTCAGGAAACTGAGTTGGGGTATTTGATGCAGCGCCACGAACAGCTTCCCAGAATAAAAGATTCTAAGAATAAAATCCCAGAATTCTGGGATTTTAATGCCATATTATATATATAATGCCAATCCTAAGATTCCCAGAATCAAAACCTTCTAAGATCTGGGAATTCTACTAATTTAGATCATAAATTGTCACATAAAATATAAGATTTCCAGGAAAACAGAAGAAAAATGAGCAATGTTTTGCTATGATTCAGGAAAGAAATCAGTCTGGCTGTGCTATCCTAACGGTACACTAAAAGAGGATTTTTGAGAAGCCCACTAGATGGGAGTTCGCTTTTTCAGGGTGATGAGTCTCTCTCAGCCTCTTTCAATTGACTTCTTAATTTGCATTTCAAACCTAAAATATGTAGTGAAAAGTTGGTCCAAACTGCTGAGGTTCATCTGAGGTTTTGACTAAAAACCTGGGGGAATTACTTTTTTTTTTGATAATCCGATACAGAGCACCAAAGATACTTAAAAGTTAGTGCAGAAATTCCGGAGAGCTGGCACAGGCTCGCAAAGCTGCCGCCGCCGGCATTTCAGATTTTGAACGAAGTACAAAGCATGTCCAGGTTCTTCATCGTTTCAAGCTCTGGTGGAAAACGTTTGCACGACTCATCCCCCAAGGCAACGGCTGGCAATTGCGCGCCGATGTCTTCTTTGGGCCAAATTAAACCCTTGTGTAAGGTGATAGAGCTGAATTCTTCCCAAGATTTCTCTCTAGTTAAATTATACCCTATTAAAACTGCTACTAATGAGGATTCTCTTTCTTCTCCTTTTGGCTTTGCTTTCTGAAGAAAATGGGAGCTATTAAAAAAGCATTTTATTTATCTGCAATTAAGGAGTCAACTCCAGCCTTTGGAAGGTTTCCACTACCGGCAGGAGAGCAGTCCTGCAGGTGGGAGCTTCAGAGGAGGTGGTGAGGAGCAGGTGAAGGTCTGTGGGCTGAGACCCGTACGGGTGCTGGCAGGGGTGAGGGCGAGCAGAACGTGCTCACTCTACATGGGTATGGCCTCTGTTTCTGGAGGAACGCTCCAGTTTTAACCTGGAAAACCATGCAAGTGCCATGAAAAACACCTCGTCTGGTCTGACTATAAAGCCCAGCTTGACACTGCATTCATGGAAATGTTCCCTATAGCCCGATACCAGACTCCAGCGAGAGCTGAAGCTTCAAGAGGACTCATGCTGGGCGAGGGGGTGGTGAGGGGGTGGCGCAGCACAGCGTTGTCCATCTGCCTGTGCTGACAAAACACTCACCTTGTAGCCTCTCACTTCCGACTCGTTGTCCAGCGCTTTCACTTGGTCCCAGTTCAGTATGATCTTGGAGTCAGATGAATTCCATATGATGTTCCCGGGGGGCTGGCTCGGTGCTATACCAAAATATACACAGCGCTGTATTACTAAGGAGCACCGCTTCCCAGTCGGATCCCTCCCAGTACCAACGTGGCTTCCACTACCAGAGCTGAGTGGGCCCAGAGCCCTATCGCTCTGGAAAGCTAATGAGCTGTTTCACTGATCTGTGTCCTCAAGGTCACAGGAGGTGTGACACAACACAGTGCTCTAAATGAAAAAAGGATTCAGTCAGTTGCTCAACATGCCTCAGACCAGAAGAAAAAAGCCCTCTTGAACGATGAGATAAATATTTAATTTTCCTGCACAGCTGCGATTTCAGTTTTGCATGCTCTGCTTACTTAACACAGGGAAAAGCCTCCAAAAAAAAAAAAACCCAACCCAGGCTGGTAGCTCTTCTCTGCACAAAAACCCGGCAAAGAAAAGTCTGACAGCTCCTTCAGACTCGAGAAAGCTTGAGAACGAGAGAGGGGATCGCTGGCAGGAACCCTCCCAGGCAAGAGCCCCCCGCCCCGTCCTCCCAAACACTCACGCGGCTTTTTGGTTGTGACGTTGACGGCGGCACTGGAGGGGCCGGTGCCAGCCGTGTTGTACGCCCTGACTGCCAAGTGATACAGCGCGTTGCCTCTCAGGTTGGTGACTTTCGCCGACGTTTGATTGCCCACCGTTCGAATCCTTTTCGCGTTCTCTTCCTTTTCGTCGTGTCTCCAACACCTGACCTGAGAAGCAGAGCAGGTACGTGTTTACCCCCAGCGATGGGCCGGCAGCGCCCGGCCCTTTCCAGCGCTGACTGCCCAACGCAGAAGTGCCGCGGGGACAGATCCTGCGCCCTCTCACAACCCCTTCTCGTTCCCTGCTCGGAACCAGCCCGGCTGCAGCGCTCCCTCCCCGGGACCTCAGGCGCTGCGGGGCCGTGGAAGCACATTCCGGCGGGTTCGCCCCAGCGAGCTCTGCTCTGCACGTTCAGCCAGATCATGCGCAGGAAGATGGACAGTCCTTTCCCGTGCGAGAGAAATCCCCACGTACTGGAGAGACGGGAAAGCAAACACGCCGCAGGAGCCCAGCCGCCCCCCGGGCAGGCAGGAGCAGCCCCACAGTGACCGCCCATCATGTATCTCCTCAGCTCCTTGACGCTTAGCGCTGGAAGGATGCTGCGCTGCGTTCCCGTACCTCGTATCCCTGTATTCTTCCTTTGTGCTGGTTGTCCCGAGGGGGAGCCCAAGAAACTTCGACGTCCGAAGCAGAAAGACTTCTGGCCAAAACAGTGGTGGGGGCCCTCGTCGGCTCTGGGTAGAGGAGTTAAAAATAAAATGAAGAGTTTTCAATTTTATGTTCAATCAATCCCAAACTGATTTGTTTTCCTCATTGCAGGAGAAAAGAGGCATGCCACCAAAACAAACTTCCACATCCTAAAACGACGGCCTGTCAGCCTGTGCCAGACAGCACCGCTTCTCTGCCCAAGGAATAATAAGATGTCATTACTAAACTCAACCCAGGATACCATGTACTGTAATTAGGACAAGAGGGAACATTTTCTGATCAGTGGACATTAATTCATACCAAATCTCAGTGGAATTCTTTCCAGATTACATATTACTTTTCCATTAATATCAAAAGATTTCATTACGATTAATGTTATTTTAATGACTATCAAAAGAATTAATCACGGCTCGCCATTTATTATAAATCAGAGTGAGAATTAGGTATCAAAGGATATGTCAAGGTGGATACTAAACCCTTTCAGACCCGGTCAGCCCTCCCTGCATCCGACGGGGAGGAGGGAGAGGCGGTGGGGAATGCTCCTGGCTCTACCTTCCTCTGCCGAGTAGACGACGGTCACGGGGCTGAAGGACCCTTCCCCCTTGTTGTTGTATACCCCCACTTTCACTTCGTAGGGGGAGAAGGGCGGCAAGGTCTCGTTGCGGAAGACGTATCTGGCGGCGTCCGGGGAGGCCACGACGGTCTGCATCCAGCTGACGGTGCCGAAGGGGCGGAAGGCTACCACGTACCCGAAGCCACCTCCGTTCTGCAGCTCCTCGGGCACGGTCTGTGGGCAGGCACACCGCGGGAGAAAGGGCACTTTCAGCAATGGCACATGTTTATCTTTCCATCTGCAAGCTGGCTACTGCTCTCGGTCTGTCTAAAGCCACGGTCCTAAATGGAGCGCTGGAGATGGGAGGTGGCCGTAGTCCTGCTTCACATCTAACCTGACTTCATCCCACCCCGCCTGTGCTAGAGCCTTGCTGCTCCGCGAGCGCCCTGTACTCAGCGTGGAAAGCAGCATCTCCAGAATTCACTTCACCCAAGACTTAAATCATCTTCTCGGGCGCCCACCTTCCTTCTCTGACCAGACTGGTAGCCTCCGGTACCGATGTGAGTCACTGCCATGACTGAGGCTGAGGTTTGGTGGGGTGAACCCAGGACACGGTTCCTGCTTTCCCAATACTCGCGCAGCTGCTCTCACAGCTTTGGCATCGCACGTGAAGCCCTGAAGAAGATCTCCTGGCCCAGTGCCACACAGCGACCCAGAGCAGGTCAGCTGACTAGCCACATCCCACACGACGTGACCCGTTAAGGACCGTGATGGCAGGGAGGGACTTGTCACAAATGCGATGGAGCAGGGTGGGTAAGCACTAGGTAACAGCTGGAAAAAAGAACCTGTCACCTCCAGGTCACTTCTGGACACACTGACACTTCCTAGTCTAAGGCTCGCAGCCCCCTAAAAGCTGCACCAAAAGCCAAAGCTTCAATGTATTAGAACAATCTGTAATTATGGGCCACTCTCCCACAGATGTCCACGGCGCTTAGGCACGTGCAGGGGTTACTTTTGGGGACTGCTTCTTCCTCTGTGTTGTCAGGCTCAAAAAATGCATCGGACCATAAAGAAAAGGCCTCTGGACATTTAAAAGAGTAAACTGCCGGTTCTGTCAAAATACAAATTATATTTTGTGCAAATTATGACTCAAAGTCACGGCTGATGTTCTTGCCATGTGTGTTTTTGAAGCATATTGCAGTATCTTTAGGAGACACGGCGTAGCTAATTAGTCCAACAGAGGAGGAAATTTAGCACATTGAGCTGTGTGGTAAGGACAAAAACCCATTTATAGTTTTTTAATAACCTTAAAAATATCTCTGGCGATTCATTCTGCCAGCTTGGTCAGAAATAGTGCGAAGTGGAAGTGTTAGCATGTCGAGTGAAGTTCATTATTAGGAAAAATATGCCAGCTGCATCGCAACGTAACATGAAAATACGAGCAGACAAATGACTAAAGTTCTCACCCCGACTCCTGTAAGGAATATTAAACATTTTTCATCTCTGTATCTCCTCTTGCTGGCTTTTATTATCAGCAACGGAAGCCAGCACGCAACCCGTTAGTACTAACTCTTAACCATTCGCTGCCGTATAACCCGGCACAGGGGTCAGAGCTGCACCTCAGGGGGCAGCCACGGCAATTCTCAGCCAGGTCAGGACGTCCCGCGCTTGGCCTCCCAAACTCTCTCCTGTCCCTCAGCTGGTTCCTGCCCGGCCATGTTTTGCCATACGCGTACGGACGTGCCGAGTCGGGGGAGCCGAGCCCGTGTCGCCGCCGCGATGTGCAGCCTGCTCGCTCCCCGCCGTCCCCCGCGCAGCGCTTCTCTGCTGCCTTCCCTGCGCGGGGCCGGGCATGGGGAAGGGGTTTAGCTCAATTTTAATAGCCAGGCTATTTTTATCACGCTATCTGGGCTTTTTACCGCCAACTGTTTGAAATCTACAGCAGCTTCACTGGGGTCTGGGGTGAAAGGGTGCATCTAGATCAGGACCGTATTCATTTTCCTCTTGGTTTGGACTCCACTTACCTCCCAAGTGATGACCAGCTCAGACTTGCTCCCTCCACCACCACTGACGTTTGCTGGGGTCACTTCGGGAACTGCAAAAAAAAAAGACTGAGAAGATGCACGTGGTGACTTTGATACGAGAAAAGCGCACTGAAACGGAACAGACCTGCGCAGCAACAGGACTCTGCTGCCCTTCCCCTGCTGGGTACCAGAAATGCTATTAGGAAATGACTAATTTGCCATGGCAAATAGCACATTAAAAAGTATGTCAATAATAGTATATTAAAAGTACGTCAATTAACTTGTGTATTCAGCCACTAATTGCTTAGTTTAAACATTTATCTTCCATAAAAAAGGCTTTTATTTATTTTCATATTTCATACTCTGTTCCATCACAGGCTAAAGCAGAACAGAGGAGCCACCTACCAGGGCTTTCCCACAACCAAGGCTCATATCCCCGCAGCCACCACGCTGCGCCTACGCCTTCCCGCAACCCCGCCAGATCAAAAGACGGGGACAGCATCAAGGAGCATTAATCTCTCAAGGCTTGTCGCTTGTGCTGGAATCCCTCAACGCAGGCACTACTGAGGATCACCATTAAGCTGTGCCAGCAGCAGCCTGAAGACACACTGTGGTTCCAGCAAGCAGTGGTGTGTCTGGGAGAGGGCTGCAGAAGACAGACCTTCAGGAAGCCCATGAAATGATCCAACCCATAGGGCAGCCCAGGGTGCTTTCTCCAAGGCTGACGGCCCACAGGGATGAGGTCCAAGTCACTGGGAGAACCACAGAAGCCCCCAGCATCAAGGGCCTGCCGACTCTCCAGCTGTGAAGCTCAAACTCCTGCTCTTGAGGTGCTGTAGTCTGTGCTCCAGAGTTTCACACCGATCACGGGAAGCCAGAGGGACTGCTCTCAGAGTTCCTCTCCCTCATCAAGGGATACTGGGCAGTATTTTCCAAAAAAACTTGCCCAAATTCCTTTTTTTTTTGGAAAATCATTGCTTTCTGCAGGGAAAGGGTATGAAGTCTTCCTATGCACATCCAGGAATCATAGAGTGAGCAAAAGAGCCCATTAGGAGCTCCACAACTTCCCCTGCCTGTTGTGTGCACACAAAGAATGTGCCACGAGGGAGGCGAGCGATGGGCACAGAAAGTGCTCCTCAGCTTCCTCCAGTGCCATGCATCCATTAGCACTGACGAGCATTTATTCAACAAGATTGAACCCAGTTGCCCACCACTACTTACGAGCTTCTTCAGTTCTTTTCTTCTCTGAAGGTCTGCTGGGTTCTCCAATCCCAATCAGGTTGGCAGCCACTACTCGAAATTCATACTCAACCCATGGGTTCAGACCCACCACTGTCGCTGTGAACGTCCTGCCGTCGATGATCTCTGGAACTAGGAGACAGCTATGGGTCAGGAACGCAATGAAACCCACCAAAAGTATTAAAAGCTGCTGAAAAAAGGTCATAGATATCCTTAAAAACCCCTACCCTTAAAAAAAACCCATACCCTTAAAAGTGAGGGATTAACGTAAATACAAAGTTGAATAAGGATTGATAAACCTTTTCTCATTTTTCTCACATTTTGTTAATTGCAAAGAAGTAAAAGAGGTGGCATTAAAACATTATGTGCTTTTAGCACATAAATTCCTGCTATTAAGGAGTTTCTTCTAAATTGCCAGTTTTTGAAAACAAAGTGACAAGACAACAGGTTTAAAGGGATTTTATTTTTCTGTTTTTAAAACACAGCGTTCCCTCTATTTAATGGCGACTGGAACAAAATTAACCTCTGACGGAATGAGCAATTACATCATGGGATTTTTCCCTCTATCAGAAAAATAATTCTACTTAAAGATAGGCCAGATGACACGGCCTGTCCCTGAGGGATGTCTTTATAGACCACAATTACTGCTGTATATCTCCAGCGCGGCAACAAAAGATAGGAATTCATTCTGTTTTCCCTTAAACATTCATGAGAAAAATGGATGAGTAATAGCACTGACTGGACCCTAAATCTTGGGGTTGCCAAACTTGAAACTAGTTAATAAGATGAGTGCTCTGCAGCCACTGAGATTACTTTTCACTTCAGGGCGCAGAGCTGCTCCGCTCGGCCCGCGGGTGGGTCCCGATGGAGGTGTTTTCCATTGGTGGAGCTCTCTGGGGACCAGGAGGTGGACCTACCTGTGCTCACCGCTTGCCATCCCACCGAGAAGGGGGTCCTTGCTTGTACGACGTACATTGTGATAGGGCTGTGGTTGTCTGCTCCTGGCCTCCAGGACAGCTGAGCGGTGGTGTCGGTGATTTCGTCTATCGTCACAGCTTCTGGTGGACCTGGGGGACCTGTTGGAAGAATTACAGGAGAGGGGGTGCTTGGAGCTTTGCAGCGGCTCAAGGAAGGAGCGCTCTGGTCTTCTTCCCCTGCTCAGGACAGAGGTAACCGAGTCCCTGCAGAGGCGTTAAGCACAGCCCTGGCTGTGGTTTAGCAGCTCTCGCTGCCTCGATGAGACTGGGAAGTGCAGGGGGGACAGACAAACCCACAGATCCCCAGCTTCACCCCCAGGTGCCTCCACGGGAGCAGCAGCACCGTGCCATGCCTGGGCTATGCGACAGAGGACGGCACTCGCCACAGCATGACGGGTCAGCTCTGCCATCGCATCTCTGCTGCTGCACCACTGGCCTACGCACCAGAACGATTTTTGGCTGCAGCTGGGATGCACCCTGAGACCGGTGAAGAACGAAGGACCTGCCTGTAATTAGCATCGTGCTGCGTGTGGACCAGTATTGTCTGCTTCATTGCTGGGTTCCTTCGAACCAGTAAAGCACTGTAGGACATACCAGTCAGAGAGAGGACATCTCTCCTGTATCATATGGCCATTACTGTCCGCAGTGGTACCTGAGGTGAAGTCTCTCTCCAAAAGCACCATCTCAAGCAAACTCTCTTGCAATTCGCTCTCCAGACTAAAATTATTCTCATATGACATTCAGAGCGCTGGACACATTTAAATATCTAAAATACCCCGAAACCTTCCAATATCCTGTCTTTAAAATGAAAGTTTCAGCAGGTCCAGCCAGATTTAATTTCTCAGAAATTAAAACATTAAATTGTTTTGCTGGGGGGAGCAGCCACGCGACGCAGCCTCACAAAGCAGTCAGCTCCTTCGGTCCCCCACCGCAAGTCACACCAGAGAAATGAAATTTCCTTGAATCTGTCCTAAATTACTCCTACTGCTCGGCAGAGGCTGAAACAAACTGTCTTCACTTCAGGTCTCGGAATAACCGTGGTTATTCCAAACATTTCAGAATATACTTCTTTGCAGGGTGCAGGCCTCAGGAGGGCAAAAGAGGGAAAAATTATCGGTTAATGATTTACCAAATATTTTTGGGCTGCTGACAGACACATGCTTCTGTTCTGATGGCGTAAAAAAATCCCATCCTGAACTAGTGGGCTGATCCGTGCGTACTTCTTTACACTCTTGTTTGATATTCCCTGATATAAAGAATTGATTTTTATTCTAGTATTTAATCTTTTAGTATTTTGACATAACTCCAATATTTAAAAAAACTTATAAAAATTATTCTGAAGGCTGTATTTATGCACCAGCTATTCACCTCCCCCTCCAGTCTCACAGCCCAGGGATACTTCCCAATTTTTAAGCAGTGGGTGAGAAGGTACAGCACAACTCTCAGCGCAGCCGTGGGACCACTGGCCCGGATAGAGATGTCCCCGTTGATGTTTTTAGGGAGCGATAAGATCAGTATTTTTGCCATCATCAAGGGTCATTTTCTTGTGAGAATGTCATGTTCCTTCTGTTTGTTTACAGAGCCAGCACTAAGGAAGTTACCTAACCGAGGCGCCCATCAGCAGGCTGTTTTGAAATGCTTGTGCAAAAAGAAAAAAAAAATAAAAATAATCTGAAATCGTGCTACAGGAAAAACCCAAGAGTAACAGGGAGCAGCTGCCCGGGGAGCAGCCCAGCTCTTCGTGCAGCACGTGAATAAGAACGTCAGTGTCCACACTCCTACGGGGGAAATGTGGTGAAAAGCGTAACAATATTATGAGGACAGAAACGCCCAGCTACAGACAGGGGCACACTTCTCAGTGCAAGTTCAGGGCTTAATCTCACACATTTTACACTGGCGCAGCTTCGATAAAGAGGGAATTTCTGACTTCTTTTTCATGCTCTCCTCCTTTCACCGAGTCGCCTGAGAACTTATGTTACCTGGAGAACACGCAAACGATGATTTTCCTGGGGTCTATGCAAACTGAGGGTGACAGGCACAGAGCAGCACCAGAGTTTGCATTCCTCACAGCTAACAAGCAGGAAAATATATATCATATTTATTTTAACAGTCCAGACTCAGGTTAACTAATTAAAGTCGTACTTACAGATCACCTGTGTATGGTAATGAATAGATCTTAAAATATCAGTGAAGATACTAAACCATATTTATTCTAGAAAAGGAACAATATTGCTGGGCAGAAATGCTGCTCAGTTCATCAAATAAATGAGCTCAGTTGCTGCAAGTTTGGCATTCAGGACACGAACGTGTACTAGTGGGTGTATCTGTGCTGTGTGTCTGTTGTACGAGGATGTATATATAAAAGAATCTTTATATGCGCTGTTTGAAAACGTACTGTGAAACCCAGCGTGTACTTAGAGCTTATTTCTTAGATTAATTACAAGATGCTGGGATCCCAGTGAATGTCTCCGAGCCCAGGAATTGTCGTACCAGCAGCAGAAAATAGGAAGAAAAAAAAAAAAAAGAAATTTTACAACAACAACAGCAACAACAGTAACAAAATTCAAATACCTCTTACAATCAGGTCTGCAGCAGCCGATAGCTTGTCCACACTTGTTTGCACCATGCAGACGTATTTCCCAGCATGCTTCAGCTGGATGCTTCTGATCATCAAATCACCAGCTGAATCCTGCTGATAAAGTAGGGAAAAGTGGTTACAATTACTTTTTAATGAGCGCTAAACATCATTATCACATGAAGGACACTGTGACTAATGGATTTACTTTACACTGGCTGATGAAAACATTAGTAATGCAAGCCGTGCCCTATTAAAATGATGAGTCTGCCTTGAAGATAAGAGCGGGAGCGTTTCTAAAATGATGGCTCCTACAAGGGGCAGGGGAGCCCGGTTTGGGTCCGTTAAGCAGTTTCCCCATTAAAACATCGTGACAAAGCTTACGTAGGGCAGGTTCGCTCCTATTCCTCCTTTCTCTCTCTGGATATCCGATTTACAGCCTCTCTGGTATTCAGATGCCCAAGTTGTGGCCACATCTATTTCATAAGTGAAAAGCAGCCCAAATTATGAGACATCTGCAGTAGTTTCACGGCTTTGTATTACGGCCAGCATTTTGATTGCCCGGCGTTTTTGTGCTAAAGATCATGAGAGCAGCACTCTCCGAGGAAATCTTGCATCACCTAACAGTGGTAATTTGTTTTCCAAACGCCAAGTGCATGTCTGATTAACTGTTGAATAGAACTAATTAGGTTTCTGTATGTATAGGAAGCTGAAAACTCTCTCTAAATTTTCCTCCAGACACAAAGCATTCGACACGTTAGAAATCTCAGGGTAACCTTGTGATTGTGGCTTTCTAACTGAGGAATATTAATAAAGTTTGCAATTTTAGCTTTGCAGGCCAATCGGGCGCCGGGCAGAGCCGTCGCTGCCGATGTGCGCCCTAGGCATCAATTTTCAAGCGCATCTTCTCATGATTTTTTTTTTAGGGATAACAGCAAGGCTTGTAAATTGTATTTCCTTTTCCTTTCAGCATTAAATCTCACTCCTGACAAATGTAAACACGGACTGCCAGTCTGCCTGAAACCCGGCGGAGCACGTGGCTCTGCAAAACCTCCTGTAGAGCAGCATGCAAAACCCTTTCCAGTTTTCTGCCTCTGCTGAATATTTGTTACATTTCTTTCCTTCTTTTTCTTGCTACCTTCATCCAATAAAAGCAGACAAAAATTCATCAGAAAGGACAAGAAAACATTTTTAAACTGCAACTAAGTTAGAAATTAAACTCCCCAAGTCCTGCCTAACATGCAACGGGCCAAATTAGATGAAATCTGAACTGTAAAGGAACACGTTATGGTTACAAAGGAAAGCAAACTTTTTACCCATCTTCCAGACACAGCCTATGAAATGGCTGCTGGATTTTCAGCAAAAAAAATATTTGGGGATTATTTTTGGTCAGAAGAATGGCATGAGAAGCTGGGGAAGGTCTGACAGACGTGCCACCTCCTCATGTGAACCCCCTTTCCAACAGCTGGTGTCCTGAGGTACCTCCTGTAGCACTGACCTTCTCTGAATCCCAAAATTCATGCCACAACATCTTCAGGAAATCTAAAACTACCAGAAAAGCTGAAACAACCTGCCCTTCACACCCGAGGTAAAAGCAGAGAAAGTCAAGCAGGGAAGGGCCATCATGGGCAGCCTTACCTTGCTGCCGGCTCTCTGCTCCTAAACCTTCCTGGAGAGGCAGAAAAAGGCAAATGACCCAAGCAGATTTTCTCTTCTCCTACAGGAGTAATTCCTACCTTCACTACCCTTTCTTCCCTGTACCTGTCACTGGATCATGGTCTTGAACAACAGTGGTGGCCATTTAACAAGCAGCCTAACCATCATTTCACACCTGACTTCTCCTAACTATCAGATTTCTATGAACATGACCTTTTCAACCTTCAAATAAACAATTCTCTGGACCTTGCAAAAGTTTGCATTGTCAGTGGGTACTGACTGGGTTTCATAGAATCACAGAAGGGTTTGGGTTGGAAGGAACCTTAAAGATCATCTTGTTCCAACACCCTGCCATGGGCAGGGACACCTCCCACCAGCCCAGGTTGCTCCAAGACACGTCCAACCATGTTTCCTGTAAACAAACAAGCAAACAGACTACCCACCCAAAGACACCAACGTGACGTGGCCAGGAAACATGCACAGGTAACACTGAAAAGAAATGTCATCTCTGACAGTTGGTGATGTTCATAATGCTATGCAGGTTATTTTGTGTAGAAGAAAAATCCTTATTTGAAGCATGTGGTCACAAGAGGAGGACATAGACGGAGACAGATAAACACGCCAATAAACACTGCCTGAACAAATTTGAGGATATGATCTGATTTCCTGCTATTTTCTGTATAAATACAAAGTTCTACAATTGTTATATTTTACATTTCTTTTACTGTTACAGCCAGAGAAAAGCTATTATGGACTTCTTCCTTGAATGAGAAGGCATTTTTTTTCAATGAGAAAACATATTACAGGTCTTCTGACATACATCCCACTGCAATGTGAACACATCGTTCATGCAAGCAGCTTTAAGTCACATAGTTAAGAAATCGTAACAATTCTACACCAACTATAATGAATTATTATACTGCCAACGTTCATCTTCTCAGTCTATAAGACACAAGATAACATCTACTATTAACTTAGTCAAGTCCATTCCTTCTGTTAGTAGCCCTTTTCTATGTTGTCTGCTTTTATTACTGTAAGGAGATTGCTTTAGTATTAATACTTACCCCTCCAACTCTTTCAAAGTGATCCCCATCTTTTTCAAAGTCTATCAGGTGTCCATTAAATGACCAGGTGAACATGATATCTAGCGAGTGATCGTGAGATACCTGACAAGGCAAGACAATGCTTTCTCCAACAGTGACATCCATGCTGAAAGGTGACACCATAACCCGGGTTGGATCTACAAAAAAAGGAAAAAAAAGGGGAAAAAAAAGCATTAATCATGTCATCCTCAGAAATGGAGAGAGACGTAGAGCTGAGAAAGATCCTAAGCAGTCTACCACAACCGCAGCATTGCCCCCAGAACTTGAAAAATTTGCAGTGATCCCTTAGGAAGGTCCTTAATGCAACAAGTGAACTATGACAGCTTTGATTTTATCCTCCAATTCCTTTCTCTTTCTGTTGGATTGAAACACCATTAATAAATACTCCAGAATCCTCGTCTAGCCACCATCCTGATGAACAAGGAGAAAAGGCTGGAAAAGAGCGCGGCAGATCTGAAAGGCTCGGTTAACGTTTCTGAAAAAGCTTGGAGATCAGAGTTTATTTTATTTGAATCTTCTTACTTCAAAAATTTGTTTCACAGTCATGCATTGCTCACCATGGTTATAAAAAAACCCTATTTTGTTGTTCCTAAATTAAATGCTGCTCTAAGAAAACACTCTCAATGTAAAATCTCCAAAACTGGAATGAAGAAAGGTTTATTAAGAACATGAGTGATATCTGCTTGGACCTGGAAAGTGAAAGACTTGACAAACGTTATTGTTGTATGTTACGTTTATTGAAAACTTGGTGCTTGTTAAGAATATTGGCCATGTTCTCTGCCTAAAGGATGGTTTTAAGTGTTAAATCCAGGTAGTTTTCTTTGTGTGAGGAGGGCCCCCACACAGAACAGATATACGTGATGAGGGATACCAACCAAAGCTCTCACACCACGGAAACCAAAACTCTGCCCCAGTAAGCCAAGCCCCACAGCAATGTCAGACGGAGGGGTTTTGGGGCAGGATGTGGCTCTGGGTGTAGCAACTTCTCTGCCTGATGCGCAGCTGGTTTGGGTCAGTGAGTAGGTCAGACTGACTCACCATTTAGGACCTCTGTGGTCTTACACGAGATGTCACTGACCTGTTGAACAAGAACTGAGCGAGTATTTTGGGGAAGCGAAGCAGAAGAAAGGTGAGAAAGGGCAGCGTCCTACACACGACATTTCCAAAGGCAAGCCCCCAAACCTGCGGATATCCGTGATGTAGCAAGTTCTGTCTGTTAAATATCACCAGCAGCACATACCAGCTCCACCTTGGGCTTCAGGACTAAGCCCTTATTCACAGCTGAAGTTCACACGGATCCTTTACCACTGGTTTAATTGTCTATTTTTCACTTCAGTCGTGCAGTACAAGCAAAATGGTGGCACAGAAAGATGAGCCATGACACATTATGCAGACTTCAGCTCCTCGACTGTGCCCGCGAATTCCCTCTGCCTCTAAAGTTAACATTTGTCTTTCATTTCTGTGACAAAAATGCAGTAATTTTTTTCTACAGGGCCTCAAAGGAAATGAAAAGGAGAAAAAATATTGCTTAACAATGAGACCAAAAGTCTGAAAATCATATACAGATAGATATTTTTGCTTATTCCAAAAGTCTATTCTGCACAGCTGTCATGCTAAAATACTACGAGCATTATTCATTCTGTGGTATATGAAACCAAAATCTTAACTACTCCTTCCAGGGGCTATGGGCCGACTGCTTAATTCTCTGCTAAAATAATAAGGATACAGCAACAAAGTACCGGGCAGAGCTACTCACCGCAATTCTGGGGATGTGAAGCTGTTGCTGGGTTTTCAACGACCTTAGCAAAAGTGTAGAGGAGGTGGTGAAAAAGATTTCATCGCTGACTATATAGCTTTCAGATCAAGTCCTCAGGGACTTGGCTGTACTACTTTGGACATACTCAATTCATCTATGTTTTGGTTTCAGTTCTAACAAAACCGAGTAACTCTTAGCAGAACCACAGTAGATGTTATGAGCTTTAACTAATACATACAAGTAAAGCATTTCAGATTTTTCAGGTATAAGCGGTATAAGCATTATAAGTGCACGCTACTAAATGTTTAATTATTGCCTAGACTTATGACTTTGCTTTTGTATAAGTGATGTATGAGGATTTTACAGTCACTTGGGATTGTGACTACTGGAACTCAAGAAGACCTGGAGCATCCCAAGCTCGGGCTGCTACAGAAACACCCGTGCCTGCAGTGGGGCTCAGGCACAGCATCGCTTACTGGAATTCCTTTCTGCATCAGATGGGCATCCTCGGCCCTGCTCAAAGCCCATATGAAATATTGATGAAGGACTTGACTCTGAGATGAAACGGGTGCGTCCCACAAAGCCCTGAGCTCTCCTCCGTGAGTCCCGCAATGATCCCTGTAAGCTGTGGTCCTTAACAAGCGCCAGCACCGAGGGTTTGCTGGGGCTAACCCTTGCCTCCACGGCACTTTCTGTAAGAGGCGAGGAGTCTGCACCACAAATCTGATTCTTCCTGCTGCAATGCATACAGTTTATAAACATATAAAGAATGAAACACGGCTGTTTGCTGAAGCCCTGCTTTGCAGAGCTGCTTAGCACAGCTCCTGTGGACGTGGTAGGAACTGCAAGTGCCCGGTGCCTCCGAAAATCCAGCTCTCAATCCCACCATGCCAAGAAACGTTGCGATTTAATAGCTGAACGTACCAGGTGATGGGAACGGCCGATCCAGCTCGGTGACAAACGATGCGTGGGGAGGGCTCTGACCCAAGCCGTGCTCAGCACAAGCACGAGCCCCCGCGCCGCACGTTACAAATCACCCCAAGGAGAATGCTTACCCATCGCTTCTCAAGGACTGGGAAAGCTGGAAGACAAAAACGTCCCCTCCCCCCGCTTTAATAACCCCAGCAGAGCAGCAAATGGAAAATGTTATTCAGGAGGTAATTGAGGGCAGCCGAGTGTAGGCACACCTTGGCGATACCCAGCCAAGTGGTAATCAGAATTATTAGATTTGCATTTTCAAAACCTGTAACATCAGGCACTTTTTAAATTATGGCGAGCGCTTTAATGATACCAAAATCGCGTTGGTTAGCATCCAAGTCAAAAATTAAAAAAAACCCAGTGATTGTTTTTTTTCTGAGCTAGCTACTCATTTATTCATTGTCCACTTGCAAGGCAAAAGAGACCATCTAGGGAGACAGGTACTATGGGAGAGCTGATCTTAATGCTCTGTTACTGTCCTGTCCCCCCCCAAGTGTGGGTTATTTTCCTTAGATGTCTTTGCTCATAAGGGCATTATTCCCAAGCACAGCTAATTAAAAAAAAAAATAAAGTGATTTAGGTGATATTTTGAGATTATGTTCACTTTTGGAGCACCCTGGTGCATTCTGAGATAGCTTTAAAAATAAGGCTGAAAGATTCAGTTGCAGATAAGGGGTAAGAATTCCCATGAGTAGCATCACCCCTCAGAGCTGGCTGCAGGTTTCCGAGCGCTCCCCAGAGGGAAGCAGCGCCTGGCGCTTCCCAGCTCTCCTGCAGAACGAATAGACAAAAAGCAAGCAAAATTGTTCCAGGTCACTTCTGAGAAAGTTCTTCTGGCGTTACTGAGAAGTTTTTTAGAGAAGAAATAAGTGAATAGTGCATGCCAGTGGGAATGCTCTTAAGGGATGAAAAACATTCTGTCATTAGGAGGGAAAATAATCTGGTTTTCAGTCTCAAATAGAATCATAGAATGGTTTGGGTTGGAAAGGACCTTGAAGATCATCTAGTTCCACCCCTCTGCCCTGGGCAGAGACACCTCCCACCAGCCCAGGTTGCTCCAAGCCCCATCCAACCTGGCCTTGGACACCTCCAGGGATGGGGCAGCCACAGCTTCTCTGGGCAACCTGTTCCAGTACCTCACCACCCTCACAGTCAACAATTTCTTCCTCAGATCTCATCTCAATCTCCCCTCTTTCAGTCTAAAACCGTTTCCCCTTGTCCCATGGCTCCCCTCCCTGATCAAGACTCCCTCCCCAGCTCTCCTGTAGCCCCTTAGGGACTGGAAGGGGCTCTAAGGTCTCCCCGGAGCCTTCTCTTCTCCAGGCTGAACACCCCCAACTCTCTCAGCCTGTCCTCCCAGCAGAGGGGCTCCAGCCCTCGCAGCATCTCCATGGCCCTCCTCGAAACAGTTAAGGGAAAAAAAATAACTACACCGTACACACAAACCTATTCATCAGATGTCCTGTAGGTATAGCAAAGGCAGTGACAGGAGACAGGAGTGAGGGTACACTGGCCTGTGCTGGGATGGACCCTCTGCACACTGGTAGGTGACTGTCTGTAGGTGTCACTGAAGGCTCAGGGAAGCAGGAAAGCTCCCTCGCAGCCTTCCTTCCATGCCGGCATTGTCAGAAATACACTCTGTGTGACAGCAACGTCCCTTTTTTGTTCTACACGCAGTTTCCCTTGCATGCCAGCCAGGCTGGCAGCTCACGCAGCGGCTCAGCTTGCAGCTCATCGTGGGAGCCGAGAAGGTTTGAGCAGCCCAGAAGGTCCCAGGGATGGTTCATAGCGGGAGCAGACCTGCACTGCCGCATGGGACGGCTCTGAACACCACCGCCACGGGCCCCGGCCCCACCAGCGTCTGCGCTGAGGCTATCTGAGCTCGTCTTACCCATTTTTGTCCTGCGTTACATCCCGTAGTTTTATTGCTGCAGCGTATCGCAGAGAATTTGGTGTATTTCTGACTGATAATGGATTTGGTTTATATTACAAGAGATTTTCACAAAGTTTTCTTGCGAGCTTTCAGTTTGTTAGGAGAAACCGGAGCTGAGCAGCACTTCCCCTCTGTAGGAAGGCTGTAACTGCTTCGCTGCTGTCCCTCGTCCCCCGCTAAAGGGAACCCGTCATTACCTGTTGGTGCCACCCGCGATTCACATCTCATTTTGGGAAGCTGTGAAGCATTTCTGAGCTGCAAACCAGCAGGCTGCAGACATCACGGGTACGGTCTGAGGGTAACAATTATCCAATCTGAAAAGAAGCCATCCCACCCTGATTTTCTATTGATTGGGTGTCCATTAGGCGGGATCACTTGTTTAGGATAAACAGCTTCGCATCGCTGCGTTTGCTTGTTGTAGCTCACGCAGCGCTGTGTTGTGTCATATTGATCTGGAGGACATGACACAGTGGGACACAATCCACAGTGGCACGACATAAGTGACATAAAATGAATCAGGGACTGACGCTCAGAGATAATGCTTTTTTTTTAAAAAAATAATAAAAATAGGTCAGTCCAGAGCACGCAAATACCTTTTGAATGATACGAGAGGACCAGGGCAAAGCAAGAAGCCATGTCCCATGTATGGTGCCCATCAGCAAGATTTCAACTGACCGAAGGGGTTTTTTTCCACCCAGGGATGGGCAGACCTGTCTGCATCAGATGGTCACTTGGCGTCCCGTTTCCAAACATGCTCCTCTCCAATTTGGCTCAGCTGTGGAGGCTGTGTGCTCCTCCGCTCCGCAGGGAAGGGATTCGGCGATGCTAATAACCGTGGTGCCTTTCATTTAAGGATATCAAAGTGCTTAGTGAGATATACTTTGCCGGCCCTGGCTGCAGAAGGAATATAGAGTATTTTACTATAATAAAAGATTGAACTGTAACATGCTCAGGAGATACAGCTCCTGTTGTTGGCCTCGAATCAGTGGAGTTGAGCATCTCGGAGACGGATTCAAAAAAGAGATAATGTCAGCATTTCTAATGCTGGTTTCTGAAACCTGCGCGCCTAAAACCTAAATGCTTATTTAGACATCTACCCTGGCACAGAGAAGGTGAAAGGAGAATGAAGAGAAAGGAATATCCAGGTTTTGATATATTTATCCAGGGTAAAAGACTGAAGAAATCAGAACTCCCCCCTCAAAACTTAATGGTGCCTTCAGGTTGTGACACATACAAGGGAAGTTTTCCAAGATTTTGCAAACGCTTATCCCGTCCTTTCTTCTTCCAGCCTTGCCCGTTTCACTTCATTCAAGACTTGTTTGCACTTCCACGCTGCCAGGTTCCGTTAATGGAAGCTAAGGGAAATTTTGTAAAAGATCCTCCATTGAAGGTCTGCAGCATATGTCCCTCTCCCGTTTACTCTTTTGCCTAAATAGGCAAATTATCTTGTAAATATTCATAGTGTTGGAGGGGAAAGCACGTGCAAATGGACGTAAATCGGCTAGTGAAAACTGCAACAGCTGCTTACAGACAGAAGAAACACGGTCTGGTTCTTTACATGGGAAAAAATAAAAGCAGTGTTTGTTTTTGCTGAGGGATATGTACATTTTCTCCAAGTACATAAGAAATATTAGTATCCCGCGTATTATACTCCGAGGGCACGTCTGAGTTAAATAGCAGCGAGCAGCTCAGAGGCGTAATGGCCAGAGCGGCTGCGGCAGAATGCAGAGAGGAGGACATTTATTCCAGGCTGGACAAGAGGAGGCCATCTAGACCAAAGCCATTTCAATATGCGCGGCTCTGACTCTCTGCATCATGTACCGTGATAGGAGCATGCCAGGGCATCTGTTAGCTGTTTAATGAAAGCCAGTGTGGATGACAAGGTAATTTCAGGTTCAAGCATGAATGCTCAAGTGCAAGAGTTTATGTTCAATTACCAGATGCTTCAAACAAGCAGCTAAGACAAAAGCAGGCGATGCCAAACACACACGGCTGCATCCAACGCGAGAGAAAACGGACAGAGCGCTGCTTTTCCTCGGGCTGAATTTCCATTCACGTTGCTGATATTCCTCGCTGGGACCTAGGCAGATAGGCAGGAGTTTCAAGTTTGATTAACCATCTAATTACCTAATTCTCTTAAACAGCCGGTAGTGTCACAAGGTTAAAGATCTGCCTACATTTTTTGCTTATCTGCATAAGCCATTTCACGTACAAGATTTCAAAATATATAAACTGTAACTTGAGTATTTGGGACTCATTTCTCCTCTTTTCGGAACACCAGCATGTTTACTGTTCTCATTTTGGTTTTTATCAGAGGGAGTTAATAAATGCATTGCAGATCAAAGTCCTCTATTTGAAGTGACATTTTACATTATTGTATTGATTTCAAGGCAAATCATGTCTGGAGATAATAAAAATCAGTCTTGGAGGGAGAATCATCCGTTTTCTATGAGCAACCAAAGAATCAAAGTCCAATCCATAAATACTCAAATGGGCACTAATGTTTCTTTCTCTTCTAGTTGTGAATGAAACATTTATCCAAGACCGTAAAGTCAAAAGCATCTGAGAGTCGACCAGCCAATCTTCTGGGAGCTCTTAGTGCTCTGGGCACCATCCAACACCACGAGAAACACCGAAGAGAGGAAAATATGACCCTGAACTGAAGAGATTAGTAACCGGTGAACAACTAAACATGTAGTATGAATTAGCATAGCAAACTACAGCTATCTTAATAGATTGTTTGAGTACTTTATGGGGCATGGCCAAAGTTAAGATTAAAAAGAAATGAGGAAAGGCTAAGCATTTACAGTATTTGGCCTTTCCAATATCACAGATGTGAGCTGTGATGAGTCACACATATGCTTTCAGGAACAGGCACATGGTTCTTATGCCAATATAACTCTTCTTTTCCATATAATCAGCTATTATACATGTGCTCTCGCAAGACAAGGAACTGATTTATAAGGCACATTTCTTAGCAGAAAATTTTGCAGCACTTACAGTATCCTCTGGTGTGTACTACGGTAGTTCAGCCTAATAAAATGTAATCTTATTAAAAGCGAAAGGGACGCTATCAGTTTAGCAACGGGAATTTAGGCCTGGGACTAAAGTGACTTCTCTGATTTTAGAAATATATGTAGTTAGCGGTCTAGATCTTTCCGTGCAATCAGGCAGCACCGATCTTTGGCAACGAAGGCAGTGACACATGGCCGTGTATTTAACGGGGATTAAGGAAAGGAAGGTGGAACATCTGACCTTTCCTGGAAGAGCAGAGACTCTGATTCAGCAATACACACGGTTGAGCTCGACATTTAGGACATGCCGAAATTGCTTTCCTGAAAGAGGATCCTCATCTTGCAGTTTACTTGGCTTAAATCTTGCCGTATCAGAACCGTGGTGGTGTGGGGGACGCACAGTTATTTCTGGATCGGTGCTTCAGCACGTGGCGTGAGCCCCTTTCTCTTGGGCAGCCTCTGCTCTCCGTTAGCGTGGGCAAGGTTGTTTTAGGAGGAGATTTTAGGTGGTGTTCCTCGTGACCACGCTCCTAAGGAACCCGTCCATCCTGCTGCTGAAGGTTCCCCTTTGAGAATGGCAGTTTCCTTCTCAGCTTCATTCAGAGCTGAACTGCAGTCAAGGCACAAGATCTTAACATATTTCTTAAACCGGCATTGAAAAAGAGCTTCCAGCAGATTGAAAACTGTCTAAACTTGATGTAAGAGTCTCCCTCCCAGGAATTAATGCCTCCCACCTCCCAGACAGGGACCAGGCAGTCAATCAAGGGATTGCATTTCTGCATACTCAAATATGCATTCTTTGTGGGGCTGAATAATAAGTGACAGCTAATTTAAATCCGAAAACACATTAAGAATGGAATTGCAGCAAAGGATACTGGGGAGGGATGTGCCATTATAGCAAATTCAAAGACAAAATATATGAAAATATATCCACTCCACCGAGAGTACAGAGAGTGTTACTTAAATAACAAGAGGGCACAATACTTCATTTTAACCTCCATTTTACCTAGTGCAATGCAATCTTATCAAATCAAGCTCTCTCCATACAATTGTGACAAAGAAAATCATATGTAATGGGGTTTGGAAATGACAATCAAATCTGTCACTCACAGAAATGTGTACTTGCTCTTTATAGCAGCATGCAACAGCGCCTGATTACACCACAAAACCCAAACATCCCTTCTCTATCCCTTTGCATTTCAGACTAAAATAAAATCCACTTCACTTCAGAGGTGCCTTAAATGAAATCGGTGTATTTGACAAACGATTGAACCGTTTGTGACACACTTTACAGATAACCCAGTGAATTCAAGGTGTCACCTTTTGTGGGGTATTGATTGCAACTAGCTGATATCCGTCTTTTCAAGTATGGAATAATCTACTGTCATTGCAGAAATGATGGCCATCTTAGAGAGAAGGTTAATCAGATACAGGAGAAATCATATCTAATCTTTGATAAATTGCAAGTCACTCAGGGATCAATCACGGTTCTCCTCGTAACACAAGCCACAGGTAATTGTGCCCGCGTAGCGCCGCGCAGTTTGCCATGCAGCCCAGGTACACAGTGGCCAATGGCATTCTGCCCCTTTGAACACTTTAGCCTGCTGAGATGGTTGACTTATGGGGCTTTTAAATATGTTTTGAACAGTAATGACCATAAATAAAAAATTTTCAAAGAGAAGTAGAGCAGCGATAATATGATATGCAGGCATTCAAACTGCAAAATTATGAAGTGACTGGCACAGTCTTTGCATTTTTACGGTATAGCGTGTGCTTTACGTCTTTCCTATCTGAGTTCTGTGTCTATTATCTACACCCTCCCCATCAGGACCAAGATGTTAGGAATTAGATGGCATGCAAGAATAAATCCCAAATTAAGAGTCATTAGGAACTGATGCCTCTTGAGCTGTCAAACTTAAAGAACAGCATGAAAATCACCAGCTGGACTTCCCCGCTTCCCAGGGAATGATCCATAGCTCAACCATCCTTAATGTCACCCAGATCAAGGCTTGCATGTGTCACGAATGCCTTGGGATAAGCAAGTCTTGGTGTACAGGTCATTTATCAAGCAGCCCAAGACACGTTCAGCTTCCCAAGTACCCGGTATGAACGCAGCGCGTCACCGTTCATATCGCGAAGGGGAACTGGATGGGAGCACCTACCGATACCTCTGAAAACAGGGAAAGTTTTTACTACTACATTAAGAAACTGGGCAAATTTAAGATTATTCTACTTCATTCTCAATGTGTTCTAACTTGGTAAAAATAAACCTTTTCACTAAACTGCTATATCAATATATTTACCCGCAATTAGTAAAACCCACATGCGCTCTGTAATACAGGTATCTGTATAAATACCATTTTATACAATAATGTAATTTGCAGGAAGACACAATACCTCTCAGTTCTCAAAATTAATACAATTATTTCTCCATAATGCTTAATATCTTATTATTATAATCAGACTATACTTGCTATAGACCCATGCACACACACAGACGTAGAGGATGTCATAGTATCATTCTGGTATATATCTACATATAACCTAAATGAAAATGATTTTCATTATTATACACGTGTGGCTGTGTACGTTCAGGGGTGTCGCTAGCTTACTTCAGGCACTATCTTCTTCACGTTGGGATTTTGGCTCTCATGTGCTGCAGTAAAAAATACAGACCCACAACTGCCCTTAAGCTCTATAATGAAACCAGCCAAAGGGAAGCATCTCCTTTGGCCTTCATTTGGTCAAGCCTCCAGGCCTACTGCAGTCACTTTTGTATTTGGTTTTAAGGTTTTTGTCTTTGTTTTCCTGAGAATTTCAATTTTCTGCAGAACAAGAGCAGCACTGGATCTAAGATCTTACTTCTGTGAGACAAGGCTAAAGATTCTTGCCGCAATTAAAAAGGGATTTAGAACACGTAGCGATTTTCTGCATGCTTTGCCAACTTCATTGCCTGGCCCCTGTAGGACCTGTCTTAGGGACAGTGACTGGAGAGACTTTATGAAGGCCAGCACTTAGAAACATAACTTAGGTATCACAACTAATAGTTATATTGGAACCTACGAGCCCTATGCTGCACATCAGCAGAATATACCGAATATTTCCATTGCTAACTTGGTTTGGCCAATGTCTCCTGAGGGATTAACCTGCATGGATGGGGGAAGCTCTTACATCCACAAAAAACCAAGAAAGCTTTGTCATTGCTAAATCATTTTCATCAATTTCTTCCGACTGTGACTTTCTTGGTTACAGAGGCAAAGAACTGGGACCTACTGAATGTATGTTTATTATTATTTAAAAAAAGCACTGCGGACGATTCCAAAGTCAAACTTCTGCCATTTAGCAGTTTTACCACTTCTCAACCCTGCTTTTAAAACACAAACCCATTCCGGCTCAGCATGTTCTCTGCTGCTTCCAGACCCCTTAACCCTCAGGTTCGGTGGGTCTGTGCTGTTGAGCTTTAATGAGCAATCAGGACTTACTCCCTTACTCTAACTTTCCTCATTTCTAATGCACAATTCCTTTTTGCATTTTTCTCCCTCCACCTCTTGGCAGATCTCAAAAACAAAATTAAAAATCTTGACAGAAAGCAGGCTACCAAGATTTACTAATTTTTGTAAGTACCAAATATATTTGTTTATTAAAGACTTTGAATCTCCACTGAAACACAAAACTTAATATAAAACCTCCAGGAACAACGTAGAGAGTGTCCCAGTGGAATGGACAGCTATCTGTCAATAGGAAGAATGACCACCTCCGTTTTCACCATGGAGTGTCCATCTCCTGCTGTTATTACAAAGGTTTATCTGTGGGGTGGGCTGCTGTATCCATCCCGTCAATGCCTTCAACCTAAGTATTTCTCTAAAGCAGCATTTGCTCCTGCTATTTTATAATTAGAACATAATTAGTAGAATTTCTTGCAGATAGCTCCCATAGAGAAATGACTCTACCACAGTAAAGAAAAATCTAAAATTCCCAAGCTATTTACAATCTACACTAAAAAGAAATCTGGGCATTTCTCTAGTGCCTCAGGAAATGACATCCAGACAACAAGACATAATTAAGAAGTTGTTATGCACTGGGCAGGACGAGGTATGACAATCTGCAGGCAAGTAGGGCAATCAATTACGTTTGACTTTTAAAACAAACTTTTAAAAACTTGTCTTCAGTTTCAAAAAAATCTTGTCAGGTAAGCTCAAAAGGTTAACCTCAAACAAAAAAGTCGAAATTTTAAATAAGCTAAAAACTTTGCAAAAATTATTGCTGTTACAGGTAACATCTGATTTTCTTCTATTTAAAATTATTTTAAACCAAAATTGAAGTAACTGTTTAAATAAACTGTTATTTCAAATAGAAAGCGGATGCCTCTAGTTAATGGTAGCACTGAGTTCTTATTCAAGTTGAACATAGAAGTAACAGAAAAGTTTAAGCCCATCCAAGCCACCTTGTGGAAAATACACACCTCAAAAAGTACCCGTGAGTTTAAGTCAAATGAAGAAAGCACAACAGCACTTATATAAACTCTGCTACAAACCTCTGAAATTTAGAAGTACCCACAGACCTGAGTGGAGGGAGAGGTGAGCGAGAGGAGGCGACCGCAGCGTTCCCGGCAGCATTCCCGGCGGGAGTGCACCCAGAGCCACACGTTTGTGCATGGCACCTGTGCAGGGCAAGCGCTGCAGTGGGGAAAAGTCTCTTCAACACCAGTTTGAATAGTAGACTCTGAATCGCAACCAAACGTGAACAATTAAGCTAGACAGAAATTCCATCGGAAAGAGCACAGGACAAGCAAGGCACGGGGCAGAGCGCCGGGGCTGTTCTGCCAGCGCGAGCACACACCTCGGAGCAAGAGGGAGTAAAACGCGCTCTCCGCCTTGCTTTCTGTCTGACCTTGAGCAAGTCATTAAAAGTCTCTGCTGCCTTATTTGCCCAGCATATAAAATGGAAATAAGACCTTCATTATAAACTGGTTTGTCTTCTTATACCACTGTGAACAGCAGATATTTTTAGTTAAGATTAACTTATTCTTGAAACCCCATTGAGACTTCCACGCTGCCACGGGCGAGATCGAAGCCAAAACACCTATTTCCAAACAGACCAAGCGACAGTAAGAACAGAACCAACAAAACAAACCTTGAAAAAAAAAAATGCTGGTCCACAAAGACCTCATTTGTTTCCCATGTCTCCATGTCCTGTGCTGTCTCGCAAGGAAGTGACTCGTGTCTCCATGCTCCAATTAATTAGTGACACACTGAGCAGGCAAACCCTTCTTCCAAGGGACGTGCTACCGTTTTGCTCTCTCGTTGGTTGAGCCCCAGGTCCTGACGCCACGGGAAGGGGCAGGACGGAGGCAGAATCACACGTGTAATGAAAATAACCTCCAAGACCATCCCGTCGTTATAACTTGCTCAAAAATCCCCAGCTCCTACTCTACTGAATAAATATTCAACACAGAGCATCATTAAAAAGTCTCCCTGACATTTCTCCTGTTACATGGCATTTTACTTCAAATTAGCCACAAGTTTTTATTATGTAAATAATTTCAAGACAAGAATCAAGACCCAACTTGCCAAGAAACACACAGAGTAGGAGAGGAAGGAGCATGCCACTGGCGCTACCATCTCCCCGTTCCGCCTGGATTCAGCGATGGGCGGCTTTGCCCCCAAGCACACAGCTGTGCTCCGGCTTCAGCCATGGTCTGCAATATTCCTCCCCACAGTCCCGCTCGTGGCTGGCTGCTGCAGGGAATGATGGTCATCCTCAACGGTGCCAAACAGTTCAGTTACCGGGACTAATGGATTCAGGCTTGGATTTTTACAGAGACTTTCTACTGCGCGCTTAGACACCAAAGGAACTGAAATTTTTCACTGGTGAAATACTGCCGACTTTCTAAATAAACTCTAATAAAGATTATTATTTAGATATATTCATAATGTAGCTAAAAGAAAACACAGCACCAAAACCTACAGCTTCAATCACTAATTCTTCACGATACACTCAAAAACTTCCAACACAATGAAAGCAAAATTCATATTCCAAATGTGTGTGTGACAGAGAGAACCAGCCCAAGCCACGGCAAGTCAATTCAGCGAGAAAACCTCATCATCTTTCAGAGTCAACCCGCTTTTGAGTCATGAACGCTTGTACTCATGCCGTACTCCCAAATGACTGGCTTGATGCCGTGATACAGCACACCTACAACTTAAACTATTCTGGTAGTGTCTGATATTAAATCCTCTCTGCTGTCACAATTTTGGGATTAAGACAAGGGACTCTAGTCTCCATATTAACTTTGAAGGGATTGCACATAATCTTACTTAAGTTGCATTAGAAGGGGGGAAAATCAGGTCCCAGGAGTCCCTAATATTGCAAGCACCACCTCATCATCACTCAGCAGCACTTTAGTTACTCTCTGATGTGTCAAAACCCGTCACTCCTCATCTTTATCCACGTGCCACTTGGCTATTATTATCTGATGAGCAACTTTGAGTAACCTCTTTGCAATCCAGCAAGGCTCAGGGAGAAAAAGTCACAACAGCTCAAAACCTCAGAAGTTTGGTTCTGCTAAGCCGCTTCCCGAAATGCTTCTGAGAAAATACACAAAAGGACTGATATTTCCCCAAGTACTGTCCCAGATTCTTTTCTTCAACACTTTTACACTTTTTCCTCCTACGACAGAAAATGTGCTCTCTAAACACTTCCTCTGTATCTTTGATGTTAAAAACACAGCCTTCAGGCCAGTCTGTTCTTAGTCACTGTTTTCAAGGATAGAAAGTTCTTAGGATAAGAGAGTCATTATCACTTTCCCCTTCCATTCTCCCACACCGCTTCCTTCATCTTTACCTGAAACGGAGACCAGCAGTCACTTTCTCAATGCATGGCATGGTCAGATCGTTATCTCCCCTATCCCCACCTGCACAGTCAGCCCGAATTACGTTGGTGTGGAGATGCAGCTCTAGGGAGACCTGCTCCCAACCTCCACAACAGGACTGCACGCTACAGTGATCTCCGTTTTCTCTGTTGTATTGTTTTCTCTTAGGGTATGGCACTAATTTGCCCAAGATTTGTGGGATTCCCATGAAACGCATGTCTGAAGTTCATCCCACTGCATGCTTTGGAAAAGGACAAACTGTATCTTCCTTTGGGATGGAGATCAGACTCATAACTTTAGTAGACTTACCATGCAAGATCTTCTTGAGCAAAGAAGAGAATAGATAGGGGATTTATATTCCACAGCAGCACAACTGTTTTCTGGAAACCAAATAAGTTGTGTGAAGCTAAAAGCTCAAGGAGGCGGATCTTCCACAGCCAGAAATTCCTGGTAACTCCACCAAGACACACAAAGCTGCAGGAACTGAGACATGGCCCCTTACATCCAAGCCCAGTTGGACTCCTTTCTTCCCAAGTAGCCCATATGTGTGCAGAGCCAGCAGCAGGAACTGTTAACGGCCAGAGCCGCTGGCACAGGAGAGGTCCATCAGCTCAGCCACCTCCAACTCTCTTGAGCAGCTTCTGGCTTGTTCTGCGTGCCAGTGCTGCCTCCTTAACTGGGTGGTACCATGCTCATCCTACAGATCTCAGCTGTTCCAAATTCTCAGAGTAGCTTTTCTCCAAAAGCTAAAGGAATCTTCTGCAACAGCCAGGGAAATGGGTGGAAAACATTAAGCCAAACATATTCCCTTTCTTATGAATTTGTAACCATCCCCAGTCTGACAGCAATTTCCAGTTAGCAAGCTCTGGCTGGTCTTCTTCACTTATGAAATTAACTGTTGGATAAAATAGTTTGTTGCTCATGTTTTATGTACAATCACATACATAAACACACACACACAGTCAAATGCTCTACATTTATTTTCATTAAAATATCTATCAGAAGCGCTCCATCTATGGTTTCATTTTAACTATGTTGGGTTTTCATTTGTATTCAAAAACTGAAAAATATTTTAACCTTTCTGAAACGGATCATGTTAAAATAAATTGAAGCAAGTTGATGAAAAGCGTTAATTAACCTGCTTTCGTCTCATTAAGAGTCTGTGTTTAACCTATAGGTCATCTTCTCTTTCAGCTGATGTATGGATTTGATCTTCAATGATGAGCTAAACAACCCAATCATCTATTGATGACTGAGAACTCCTGAACCTCTTGCTTTTTTGGGAGAGGACAAGAAAATTTCTAAAATGAAAGCGCCGAGCTTTTTAAAGAATTATTCTAAACCCATTTTTAAGGTAGGAGAGGTTGCAGTAACACTGACCCTGCAATACACTGTGGGTTTAAGAAAAAAATACAGAACAAAAATATGAAATCTTTTTTTTTCTTCTATAAGGTATACAGACCAAATGATTGAACTTTTCTAAAAAATGTATTTTTTTTCCACAGTATGTGCTGAATCACGTATACTCATAATCATCAGCCACTTGCTCTTGTCTTGACTTCCTTATTTACCTGCGCAGCTATCAGTGTTAAGAGCCCTGATGTGCCTGAAGGTCGGCTGGGGGTTGGAGGGACACAGAAGAGAAAGGGGAAGGTGGTGGTGGGGGAAGTGGGGAGAAGAATCTGCTGCATTTACCGTTATCCAGGGCAAATGCTTCACACCGACTGGCTCTCTCTAAATCAGAATTAGACAGGCGATGTACCTGGAGAAGCTGCTCCGTAAGGGTCAATATATTTGTATTTCTGCTTTTAAAAATATAACTCTAATAACGCTAGAGATAAGTCCAAAATTGGCAAGAGAGATAGGCTGGAGATCTATGCTTTTTAATATCAAGCTCTTCACCAAGATGACTTTTATCATGTTAATGGCTAAATCACACTGATTGTAAAACAGCCAAAATGAGGCAATTAGTAAGGCCTGTGACAGCCACAGAAAACGAAACGCACGAGGTTTTCAGCACAAGCCAGATGGATATCTTCAATATATTTCTTATTGTCTGCTTGTGGTAATATGTTCAATTAAACTGAATCAGTACTACAGAAGACCCTTTGAATTGCCTGAAAAAAATTAATTGTCTACTGCAAATTTAATGAAGCTTAACAGTGGTATTATGTTTACAAGTTTTATTTGTTATGATCAGTAAGTGTTTACAAGAAAAAAAAAACAACTAACTTACTTCATTCAACTAGCCCAAAGAGCAAACCATTGGTATTTTACAGCTCATTTCATTTACATGTTTCTTTGCCATTTACTGGTTTTATCCTTAGCAGCTGACCTAATTTCTTTTTTCTCTCCCAAATAAGAAACTGCCAGCTCTTGCTGCGCTGTTCATTCATGAGTTGTTGTGAGTCAAGTCTCGCTCAATGGTTTGACCATCAACTCGTGCCACACCATGTCCCCAAACGGGCTGGGGAACCTGCCCACCCATGGGTTGGTCCCTCTGATGCTTGCTATGGTCCCCATCCACGTTGGAGCAAGGTCACTAACCTCCTCCAGCACACTGCAGCCAGTAGTCCGTGGCTGTCGTGTTTGACAAGTTCACATTAAGGAAATCAAAAGCAAAAGGCGCGTCTGAGCAGACCTGAGGAGGGGTGGCTTTGGGGAGGGCTCGACGGCAGAGCAGGCATCTGCTCCTCATTTTGCCACTTCTGTAATCTCAGAATAATTACCACCTTTTTGCTTCAATTAACTGTCAGAAAAATGGAAATGCTGACACGATACACAGCTATTTCATCTTCCCTGGGGTGCTCTGGGGCTGACCTGATTTTTCTAGTGACCTCAGGTTCTCACCTGAACAGAGCTGGGAGAAAACCTACATGTTTATCAGGTTCAGGTGTGACATGTGCAGAGGAGATGCACCCGCCAGCTCTGAAACACAAAGGTAAGCTCCTTACCTATTTGGATAGGCATTGTATAACAACCTTGACTGTGGTTTAAGTTGGAAACAAACACGTCAGTTGCCTGAAACTATAAAATACTTGATTAAACCTTGTGTTTGAAGTGCCAGATGGAAAGAGCTCCTCAAAAGCTGTAAGGACCCCGAGGTATCTACTGGACACCAGCCCCATCACCAGCTTCTACGTGCAGTTTTCCACCCCAGGTTCATCAAGGAGATGCAGCAAAGTGCAGCCTGAAGCGTTGGGGCTACCATGGTTGAGGGGAGGGAGGAGGAGATGTGGCGGATGCACAGCTCTCATTTATAATTGTGCCTTTCATGCAGTGCTTTGGGTCATAATTTTACTTAAACCTAGCAAAACACCCTTAATTGTGTCCTAGAAATAATTGGTGTCAGTGGAAATAGTCCAATTAGAGCTGAATACATTCCTTTGCAATTTTACGGCCAAAGATTATTGCTTTCATTGTCAATTGCTAATATTAAGCATTTGCTACTGGTTGTGAGTTAGAAGTCAAGAAAGATTTTCAAACTTAGAAGTAAGTTTTATTTCCTAAACATGAAAATACAACAACATGTACTCATGAATAAATCAGTGCTTACATGTCTCTGTGCTCTCTAATCCTTTTTTGCCTATAAACCCCTGATTTAGAGATTCTGGAGAACAACAGTTTGTACTCTAAATTGACTTTTTCTCCCTGAAATCCTTTAAAATGATGTGTTATGTGTGATAAGGTATATTCATTCATGTCAGGACTACATATAAAAACTGTGTCCAGCAACTACTGAAAAAAACCCCTTTAACAATAATAAAACTTCTTTTGACTTTTTCAGAGTTCTGAGTCTTTGGTAAGTGTAGAAAATCTTGGCTTTGATACCAGCCAAACACACACCTCGTGCGCTATCCAGGATAATTATAAAAAGCCCATAAAATATGGGCAGCCCTAAAGTGCTGCTCTGGGATTATTACTTTAAACTCTGCCTCTCTTTTTTAAATTATATTTTGTGCTTTCAACACCAGGTGTCATTTAACCTGGTCCTTTCTTAAGGGCTGAGGCATAACCAACATGAATTTAAATTAGATTGAGTTGAACCATGAGGAAAGAAAAATAAAGACCTTGCACGACCTTAAACACTGCTGGATCAAGACAGACCTCAGAAAGAGTGACGGAGGGGCTATTCATGTTTCAAGATGACTAACCACTAAACCCATGGCATATGGACGGATGGTATGGAAAATGCCTGCAATAGCTTTCTAGGACAGCTCTCCATATGAGCAAAGAGGCAGCAATGTATCTGACTGGGGAAAAATCAGGGAGGTATAGAGGGGGTTTCTGGTAATGTGGATAGTGCTATAATGGGTCAACAGATTTAAGTATCTGCTGTATTTTTCCCCTGGTTAATGTAAAATACCCAACATCTTAATGTATGGCTTACTCTCCCTCCTGGGAATAAAGTTAAATCCCCACCCCAAGCAACTGATATTCCAGTTACTCAGAAATAGTCCCAACGTAGCTGAGAACAGCTGGTAAAATTCATGGTGCTCGAGTTATTTGTATTCACTGATTAAAAACAACAACAACAAAAAAAGGACACTCATGAAAAGACACAGACTCCTTGCAGACAGATTAACATTGCGTACAACTGCAAAGTAAACCCATCGCAGAGTTCCTCCACAGTCAGATCCCCTCAGAGTACACCCAAACACGCAGAGACGCTTCGGTAATGCACCCAACGCCTCTGCAGAGGTTGGTAGATATAATTTAAAAAAGCCGTATATATTTTTGACTAAGAGAAAATGGGGTTTATTAAACACCACCTTTTGTTTTTGATGGAGTCAGCAATGGCACTATTTGAGACGCAGCTGAGTTGTTGGCAAGTCCAGCGTTTGCTGATCCCAGTAGTGCAAATAGCGTTAGATTTAAGGCTGGCGCTGAAGCCAAAGCAGATGCTGAAGACCACAGTCAGCAACACGAGCGCTGTTATGCAGAATCAGTGTCTGCGGTAACGGAAATAAATTATTTTTAAGTGTAAACCAAGATATAAATAGACACATAGACCATCCTGTGGATGGAAATGATTGTGTAAGGAACACAAAACTGTGATCTAAAACTCCTTATACACTCTGGATATTCACTCTGGATTGAGTTTATCTGTAAATATCAAACAAAAAAAAAGCAGAATTGTGGTAACGTGTGACCATTTCCAAAAGAATAAAATAATTCTCTGAAAACCCATGAGGGACACCATTCCAACGGTATGATCCTCCATCTGATTTTGATCTATTTTCTGAGGTTTATTCTTTAGACTACTATATCATAGACATGGGATTAATTTAAAACTCTGTCTGGACCTTTAAATTATAAACAAATAATACATTTAAAAAAACCCCCAAACTGAAGGCATTATACTAAGTTGTCTTTAACACAATTAGGGGGGATTATGATGATGTCTTCAAAGGTGAAAAGAACTACAAATGACCGAAACTCTACTGCTGTGACACTCAATAGCTGGTGTTTCACAACGAGCACTGTTGGTGCACACGCATCTGCGGCCACCTTCTGCGCTGGTCAGCTTCAGAAGGCTGATGGGTACCAAGGTATCAAAGTCACCTCGGCCCAACTGAAGAACATTATGCACAAATGGAAAAGGAGGCGTAAGCAATTCTGTTTGATTGCATGTGTGCTCGTTAGCACGTACCAGCTTACTGTATTATGTGGAAATTAAGCCACAAATGACTTGAAGAAACCCTGCACCATGCATTATCAGCCACCTTCAACCCAAAACTCCTGAAACATGCAATAGCGGACAGATGGTCGGTCATTAGAGAGCGATGCCTCTCCACTGGCGCACACCTGTGGAGCTGGAGAACTAAACCCTTTGCAATTCTTCATGGGCAGTGTAATATTCATAATCTCTAAAGACGAAAAAATGGTTACTCCTTATCTACTAACACAATCCATAGTAGTATAAACCTACTCTAGCCCTATGGATACGAGGCAAGCACAACACATTTTCCAAGGAACAGTTCAATACTCATCGATTGATGTCGAGATGGTGACAACCACAGATGGCCAGAAGGGCCAGGACGGCCATCACATCCCACCGACACCGTTCCTACAGAGTGCGAACGCTGTGTTCACACGGATCAGCACAGCACTGCCCCTGAACTGAGCCCAGCTACTTTTAAAGGACTAGAATAACACAGTAAAAATTGCAGGTTAAAGGCAATAACATTCGAAGTCTCGGAAAAGTTACTCGATAACAGGCCAGAATTTACAGTATTTAATCAATCATTTCAATTTTAAATGCAATACACCAATTCAATGTTCACACAAAGGAATGGGCTTGGAATGGAAAATATGCAATTTTATAGACAATAATTTGGATCACTGTGCTGAACAAAATCAAGACTATCAGTCTATTCAAGCGTGAGGAAAAAATAACCTACTGACATCATCTTTGTATTCTTTTTCTGCTAAAGTGCTATGGATCCCAGCTAACAAAAGTTCTCCTGCTTTTACTGCCTTGAGTCCTCCCGCGACAGTCCAAACCAGACGAGCTAAAAGCAGTAGGGAAATGTTAAAGGTGCATCATAATGAAACAGGCAAATAAAGTCATCAGAACTTGCCCTTGTCAGGGATGCAACAATGCGACCGGAATTGCTGTATTTCCCGACAAGAACAGAAACGTGCAGACTCTACCAAGCAGTCACGTACTTCTTGGTACTGCTTGGACCACTCCGTGGTCCATTAAACCACAGAGATAAGGGGACTGGAAAGGACTGGATCATCCTGATCTGCAATCAAAGGCAACCAGATAATAAATGGTATAAAAAGCTGTTACTGACAGGCTAAAGTGCTTTGAAACCCAAGAGCATCCCCACCACCCCGCAAGCAGGGATGGCAGTCCCTGCCGGCGCTCCTCCACGGCCGGTTCCACACCCACAGCTCCCAGTATGGACGCAGCACCAGACCCGCTCACCACTGCAACTGCTGCTGCCTACCTGGAAATGACAAAGAAACGCACCATCAAGCTACAGGCTGTGGAGTCAAGCTGAATGATTAGATTTATAGATAGATTTACAAAAAAATTATATATAAATGTATATAAAAATTCATATAAATATATATATTTTTATAAATAGACAGAATTATAGCTCAGAACACAGCCAAAAGGAAAGCAGACGTTCGAGAAGCAGCCGCACACGTCTACGGTGGGTGCCGCGATCCATTCACCTCCACCATCAGAAAACCAAAGCGGGGCACAGGCTCATCGCAGCATTTACTGTGTCTGCTGGGAACCAGGCTGCACGACAGGGATTTGCTCGTCCAGTGAAAGAAATGGTGGCGTCCTCTGCATTCTGCCATTAGCTTGTTTTCGCTGCTTCTTCCACACCTAACGCTGCCAGAGAAACTTCATGTGGGTGTTAGTCATTGCACAAGCTGGGACGTTGGCACCGGGAGCCTCTCCTTGCGCTTCCTATATTCCGAGCTTTTATTGCAATGCCTCGAAATTAGCTTCCCATTTCAGAGCTTCTGCTATATTAGCCAATTTATATCCCTGCATTAAATACAAATAAACCCATCTTGTTCAGTCTACGCCTGTTTACACTGTTTGTCATTTAATCCCCCGCTACTGAGAAAGTCTATAGTTTTTCCCTGTGTTGGAAGAATCGAACATTTAGCCTCAAGTATAGGAAAAATGGAAAAAGAAAGATGGAAAATTAATATTTATATACTGCATGTAAACACATGCCATGTTTTACATAACTCTGAACGTTGTCTGTGGAATTCTTCTCTATCCTTACAAATTCAATCCTGCTTTTTAATTTAAAGGTCAAACCGTACATGCAAGTTTGCAAGATTTCGGGTCTCGGAGGCCAGAGTGGTTCTTGTTTAGCACCGACCAACAGAACAAACCCAAACCACAATCTCAGTGGTTCGGAAAACCACCGAGGTTCACCAGCTTTGACAACAGCATGTTAATGCACAGCCCTATGGGCACCCGTCAGAATTTCATATTTTTTAAGCTGTCTACTCATGCATAATATGAATATTTATTCATCCCTCTCTGGTTGTTTGCCAGAGATTTATTTTAAGCTCCTTGGTTCTGGTGTAACAGATATTCTCCTCCTCCTCCTCCCATCCTCGACTACACTGTCTTTGACACTGTCGGCATCTCTCCCTGAGAGAGAAAGAAAATTAAAAAAAAAAAAAAAAAGGGAACCTGCAATATTAATGGAAGAACACAGGAAGGTTAGAAAAAAATGTCTTTTGACCTTCACAGTTTTTTACTCAATGACATAAGATGAGTTAGAAAATAATATAAGCATATCTTAAGGTCAAAAAATGCACCAGCTGATAAATTAGTCTTTTTGTACACCACAAAACTGAGTTAAAATAAGTTATTCAGTCATATTTCCGTCAAAACTCACCGGTGTTTTACTTAGGGCAGAGAAACTCAAGCATTTCAGTATAAAATACAGTATTTTATACAGTTCATTTGGAGTTCAGAATAGTTTCTGCTCTTTTATACTTTTTATGGGATAGACTTTGAAATTGCATTTCTCAGTTTGCTGTTAATATCCACATCTTGGGTTTAAGAGTTTATTCTCTGCTTCATGCACATGTGTCGCTCCCATTAATGCTAATGGAATCGAGTTAAAACGGAGCACTGAGGGAGAAAAAAGTACTTGCTAATCCTTTATAACCTCACCGCAAAGAAAAGTGATTCGTAAACCATGTGAACCCGAAGATCAGGTACAATAGCTGCCGACTATTGTGCTCGGCGTTAGAGGCTATTCCTTGGGTGCTGCGAGGAAGAAAGGACAAGCCACGAATTACAGAAGCATGACTCCTCAATAACAGAAACGAAACACAGTCCTGCTTTCAATGATTGGCTTTTTTTTTTTTTATGGTGGTACAAGCGGTCCCTGAACTGCAGACCCTGATTCAAGCCCCTCGGTGCCTCGCAGCACTCCAAAAACCAGGACGACCTCGGTTGTGCCCAGCCCGGTGCTTCCCTCCTGTGGTCCCCGGGGGGGTCCAGAGAAGGACGTTTGATCTGAGTTCACCGTTTCGCTCTCCAGTTTTGCTCTGGGGCAGACAGTAGCTGATCGACCCTTTTAATAATTGACAAGGTCTTTTTTATGTTCGTTTTCCCCGAGCGGTGCTTCCCTAGCTGTTCGCCGTGGGTGCCTCCGTAGGACAACAGCGGTTAAGAAAAGGCAGAGTCAGCTCATACGGAGATCTGACGCTGAGCTTCACTTGTCTCTATTTTTGTTCGCGGGGACCGACGCGGGCAGGGGCAAATGCCCTACAAGCTGTTCAAATCAACTCCAAACCTGAAGAACTCTTGGCGTCAATGTGCTGCAGCATTCCTTTTACAATAAATACCCGCAGAAGACAGGAAGGGATAACAGAGCCCTCTGCCCTGGGGCTGCGCTGTTTGGCCCCTCGGCGTAAGGGAAGCAGAAGGGCCACTGCCATGGAGCACAACTCCTCTCGCTACACCGACCCCACTGGAGAGCTAAGGCAGAGGCAAACGTTTTGCTCAGCGAAAAACCCGCTGCTATACCACTGTCACCTGTAGTTTGTAACTACAACCGGGGCTCGCCAGCTTTCTCAGCGCTCACCTGATCCTGGCATTACACACCGAAATGTGCTCTGACTATAAAACCCACGGATTAAAACTTGCATTGAAAGTATTCCCTATATACCATAAAAATAACCGATAGGGAGAGCTTCTAACCAAATACTATCCATCAATGCCAATATAAGGGTGAATTAAAACTGACAGCATTAGAGCTTTGTGATTGATTTATTGCTTTGTAATCAATCTTTCCTGATTTGTTATCCAATATAGGTTTTTCTCCACATAAGGAGGAGATGGAGAGTGATTATAAGTGTAATAATCTATATATTCATTGCCTATAATAATCCATCAGACATCACGTTACTCATAAGGAGGCCAAAAATTAATTTATGACAGTTGTCAGTGTTCAGTTGTCTCACTGTTTATCAAATTATTATTCTAAATATTTTTGCCAAACTTTATAGCTTTTGCTTTTGAAAAAAATATTTGACAGAAAAATTCTGAACACATATGAATGAACACTTGGAATCCTCAAAACGCAGAAATTCAGCCCTGGATAAGAAATAATGAATTAAACCAGAGTTTGTGCATCTTTTAAAGAATTATGAGATTGAATTGCAAGGTTGAAACTCTTGCGTCACTCTTCAACAAGATAAGATGTACTGCAGAGTTCAGATAGTTTTTAGAAAGATAACAGAAGTTTAGGAGTAACAAGAATAAATGAAGTTGAACTAGCCAAGACACATTTTTAACGGACACTACCTAATCTCAGCATGCTGAGGGCAACATTTCTCCACAGGTATTCCAGTGTTTTATGCACGTCCTTTGCAAAACTGAATCTTAGGACACAGCTGGCTGCAGCAACAGCAAGTATTTCTGGAGCGTGATTACTGGCCATCGCTAGAAACAAGTCATACAACGCTACAGACCAGGGACACGGCTTTGTGTTACAATTCCCATATCATTTCCAGTATAATTTTAAACTACGTGCGAAAACAAACGCATTAACTTGCTGTAAGCACCATCTTTCAGTGCGACCACAGAGCCCTTCTTGCTGTTAACGTCGTCTCCGACCCATGAGGCTCAGCGGGTTTCTGAGATGCAAAAGACACTTTAATCCCCCCGGGCTCCACTGGCATCAGAGGGGAACAGTGTTGCATGTGTGGGGCTGCTTCGGGTGCTCTTAGATGCTCAGATGGAGTATCAGTTACATGTAATAAAAACTGCGATTACCTTTCACAACCAGGCTGCCCGTGCTGCTTGCCGTCCCAAAGAGGTTTGTTGCCACGCAGGTGTAACTCCCCGCATCCGACTTGGTGACGTTGACAATCCGGAGGCTCCCATCGTCCAAAACAGTGATTCTGGAAAGACAGCAGACGCAAAAGTTATATATTTTTTAAGTTAACATAAAACTCTTTTGAGTCTGCATTAATTATTAATGGTTTGAACAACAGAGAGTCCGTTGCCCGTTAGAGAGGGAGTTTAGCTGACAGAAATCTCTTAGGACACGATTCATAAATACTGCATGCATCATTTACATGAGTCTTCCATGTCTTTACTTGAGGGCAACTTTAATTTACACACCAGCAGCTTGTGTAGGTTTTAGGCGTGCTTGTACTCTGATATTCAGCACTCACCATGACAACCCTTCCAACATGCGGTACACCGGCTACATCTAAAAATCTCCACGCTCACTGCTTAACAATGTAAAAGCTTCTGCCGAGCAGATGCAATGAAGCAGGTGTTTCATTGCCGCTTTTTTTTCCCAAGGCGGCTGATGGCTTTTCAGCACGGGTACGGCGCTGCCATGCCTCCCCTCTGTGCTCTCCGCCCCCCTGCCGGCAGCAGAGCGCAGCCCGTGGGGCTCACCTGCAGTTGCACTTGCAGGTTAAAGAAAAATAAAAAATATTATCCCATTTCATTCCCATCCCCTCCTCACATACGTACTGCCCGTTAAAACAGTTATCTGCAGCAGTACGTGTCTCTCGGATAGCGGGAGGCAGGCGGGGAAGGCACGTTAATTCCTGGGGTGGTCCCCTGCCCCTGCTCTAGCACGAGGGCTGCACTCGGGGTTTGCCTTGTGCTCACCATCACCTTTGTCTCCTGTCCCATCTTCTTCTGCTCTGCTCTACGTCAATGAAAACAGAAACCCCAATCCTGCCCAGTAAATCCCACCAAAACATGAATGGCTTGTGCCCTGCGGGGGCATAATCTAAGCAGACTCCAGAGAAACCTTTCCCCCAGCCTAATATCACCTCTTTTAGCGAAATACTTGGTTGTCACCCCAATCGTGCTGTCTTGCAGCACAATCTGCTTTCTCCCCTTCAGCCACTTTCAGACCTGCATGGAAAATCTTGCATTAATTCCTGCCTTCTCCTGCTCAATTATTTCCCAATTTAACTAATGTGAAAGAAAATGAAGAAGCCTTCCTGCATCCGTAACGCCAATCAAGCTCTGCGCAACTGGACTGAGAAATTAGGAGGAAAGAGAAAATACTTGCACCACTGCAGAAGTGCTCAGATGACATTTCCCACCTGAAAATGCTTTAAGAAACAGACCATAGGGATCAGCACGAGCCCGTTCTTGCAGCCATGGGGCAACACTGAGGCAGCTGAATGAAGGACCAGCATGAGACAAGGCATGAACACCAGCTCAAA
Source organism: Anarhynchus alexandrinus (assembly GCA_008711295.1). NCBI lineage: Eukaryota > Metazoa > Chordata > Aves > Charadriiformes > Charadriidae > Anarhynchus > Anarhynchus alexandrinus. Next base: position 984,366 of record VUYV01000159.1, read on the forward strand.
GGACACCAGCCCATGCCAGCCGTGGGGCTCCCCAGGCTCCTGCCAGCCTAGCCACCGGGCCGAGCAAGGTCTCCAGTGAGACTCTGGAGACATTGTCTCATCTAAGGGAGCCGGTGCAGGTGGCTTTTGTCATGCCATGCTCTCTTGATGGGCACACAGGGGCTACTCAATCCATGCACATAGACCTGCTTCAAAAAATCACAGAATCATAGAACGGTTTAGGTTGGAAGGGACTTTGAAGATCATCTAGTTTCCACCCCCCCCACCCTGGGCAGGGACACCTCCCACCAGCCCAGGTTGCTCCAAGCCTTGTCCAAGCTGGCCTTGAACACCTCCAGGGATGGGGCAGCCACAGCTTCTCTGGGCAACGTGCGCCAGTACCTCACCACCCTCAAAGTGAAAAATTTCTTCCTAATATCTCATCTAAATCTGCCTTCTTCCAGTTTGAAGCCATTCCCCCTCATCCTATCGCTACATGCCCTTGTAAAAAGTCCTTCCCCAGCTCTCCTGTAGCCCCTTTAGGGACTGGAAGGCTGCAATAAGGTCTCCCCGGAGCCTTCTCTTCTCCAGGCTGAACAACCCCAACTGGGACAGTTTGAGTGTCTTCACAATGATGGTACTGAGCGAGGAGGAGAAAGATGGTGCAAGATGCTCCAGTGGCAGCCACCAAACCCAGTCCTGGGGCTAGCTTCTCCCTGACCTGCTCTTGCAGCAGCGCAGCAACGTGCAGGCCAGCTGGCAGAGACCAGGGACAGAGGTTATATTTCACCCATCAGTAGCAGTGATATTAATAGAAGTTTCTCAACTGGCTTATAGGTCTCCAAATTGTCGCAGTCAGTAACATTCACTATTGTAATTTATTTTTGCAGGAGTCCAGTGCCATATATTTGCTTGTGCAGTAGTTGCTCCAGCTCAATAATTGGAAGAGAGTAGTATATAGCTCCTTGTCTCTTATCTTCACTACTATGTTGGCACAAATCAATGCACGTATTACATTAAATGTGCACTGGGGCACAGGACTTGCCACACTGGCCTCCAGTGCAGGCGCCTGGGCAGCGGCAGCACCAGGAGCTCCCAAGGAATTATTTACTGCTGTTATCAATTTCAGGGCTTTGGAAACAACAGTGCCTTTCTGAAAGCTGAAGGTGCCCTTGGCATGCATTAAAATTCAAATCAATATAAACAACAGAACAACCTCAGCAATATGCTCCGGCTCAAGAAGGACCACTCAGCTCCAGCACTGCCCCTGCCAGGCTCCGCACTCACTCCCGCCATCCCAAGAAATCCAGCAAAAAGTGATGTTTTAGACTATTTCTTACAGTTGAGGTTTTTTAAAATTTATTTATGTCTATTTTTTAGCCATATGGTTGAAACCTATTTACTGGATAATCTCTTCCATAGATAATTTTAATTGTATCTGTTGATGAAGCCAGCTTTAATTCCAAATTCTAATGCCTTTTCTGCCTCTGTCTTTCTCATGCCATTGGTTTCCTTCTCAGTCACCTTCATTCCCAATGTAAAATTAGTTTGCAGTTAACATGGACTGGATTGCTCTAGAGACAACCTTTGGATGAGGACAGTCAATCCACCACCAGCTTCAGCACATCTCAGGGAGTGAGCTCTGTCTTGATTTCCTTCCCTTTCAAAGGTGGAAGCCACTGCCAGTTGGCGTTAAGTTTTGAGCACAGAGATATCCTTTACACCTAGTAACACGCTGCAAAGTTCAGGCGAGACTTGCACTGAGTTCTCCAAACCCCTTCCCTGGAGAGTCTCCAGGCACGTTTAATTCTTATCTGGTAACTAAGTCATTCCCCGCACACTCCTGTAAATGACCGGCATTAAAACTGACAAATAATTGTGCAAGTTAACTGATATTTGGGTTTTTTTTTAAATAAATCAGACCATTAAAACCTTACTGTGACCCACTGATTAGGAGGGCTTATGGTTATGTGGCTCTTTTTGCTGAAGGTGCTTTTCCACACTGCATGTTTTGTCCTCTAATTCGCATCCAATGTGTTAGAAGTTAACAAGTAATTATTTTAACACTTCAAAACTTGTTACAGTTAGTTGAGGAAGTGGGAAGGACTTCCACTGATTTTGCTAATTCACAAATTTTCTTTGCAGACATATGTGCATTAAACGAGAGGAGAGGCTCATTTCAGGCCACTGAGGGTTCTCAAACTGCTAATTGCCTTGAAAGCAAACATCCCTTCATCAACCACTTTCAGCAGTTTGGTTGAAAAAGTTCTTTCAAGACACAAAGTTTAAATTAAATGAAGCAGTGTTCAGTACACTTTCTTCCTCTTCTGAAATACACCCCAAACAATTTTTCCAGTAAGATGCCTCGGAAGACATAAAAATAAACCACATTTCTATTAAACACAGGTATTACTTCAGAACAAAGTGCTGGTTGCTGAGTATGCACCTCTTTAAACCATTACAAACTCAAAAAATGAGCTACCGACTTGCTATTGAATGTTCTGGGTTCCCTGACACTACTAACCACAACTAAAAATATAAATCTCTTCTTGTACAGGTTAATGCAACTGCTCTACTGATAACCTGGCTCATGGTCACTGCTAATAACAGAGAAAAATCAAAGAAGATAAAAATATCCATTTGAAGAAAAAAGATGATACAAGATAGTTTAGCATCCTTATATAACAAAAGGTCATCTATTTTAAACAGCATTTGTAAGGGAGAATCTGTCGGTCTGTGTTGTCAACTGGAGATTTCAGGTCCACAGAGAGCAGAGGCACATCTGAAATTAGGAGATAAAAGGATTGTTTGTTTCCTAAACTGAAACTTTGGGTTCTACCCCAGGAAGAGCTGACCTTGTCAGTGTTTTGATCAAAACTCTTCTGGGGACAAAGGACCTTTAAAAATGCTGAAAACATTCCTCCCTAGCCTTTCTTGCCCATTTTTTTTTTTTTTTTTTTTGCCACTGCAGCAGCAAATGTAAGAAGCTGCAAGCTGAACACTTCGCGTTACCCTAAAGCAGCCTTTTCCAAACCCGGCGGGCACACAGCGTCCACAGCAGCTTCTCGTTGATGCTGCACCCCTGACAACCGCCCGCACGCCCTTCGCCAGCTCTGCAGGAATGGAAGGGCCTTTGGTCGGTGTGAACCTTGAAAAGTACACGAAGGAGAAAGATGCAGTTTTATGGATAACAAATATCTAAGTGTGCGCTACAGTTGCACACAGCACTGCTATTCAAAGACACCCAAGCTACCGAGAAAGGACTACTCTTCATAATTTACCAGCAGTCCTGGCTAACTGGGGAGTTCCAAAAGGACTGGAGATTAGCAGATCTACAAGGGAGATTAGCCCATCTACAAGAAGGGCCAGGAGGATCCTGGGAACTACAGACCTGCCAGTCTGACCTCAGTGCTGGGGAAGGTTATGGAGCAGATCAACTCGAGTGCCATTACATACTATTTACAGGAATAGTAAATAGTATCAGGAGTAGTGTAGCCAGCAGGGCTAGAGAGGTGATTGTCCCACTGTACTTGCACTGGTGAGGCTGCACCTTGAGTACTGTGTTCAATTTGGGGCACTGCAGTATAAGGACATTGAGGTGCTGGAGAGGGTCCTGAGAAGGGCAACGAAGCTGGTGAAGGGTCTTGAGAATAAGTCTTATGAGGAGCAGCTGAGGCACTTGGGGTTCTTTAGTCTGAAGAAAAGGAGGCTGAGGGGAGACCTTATTGCCCTCTGCAACTACCTCAAAGGAGAGTGTAGAGAGGTGGGGGTTGGTAGAATCATAGAATCATAGCATGGTTTAGGTTGGAAAGGACCTTGAAGATCATTGAGTTCCAACCCCCCTGCCATAGGCAGGGACACCTCCCACTAGACCAGGTTGACAGGTGTCTTCTTGATGGTCTCTCCTCACAAGTTAAAACTGATAGGACAAGAGGAAATGGTGTCAAGTGCACCAGGGGAGGTTTAGGTTAGACATTAGGAAAAACTTCTGCACTGAAAGGGTTATCAAAGACTGGAATAGACTGCCCAAGGAAGTGGTTGAATCCTCATCCTTGGATGTACTTAGAAGCCATCTAGATATGGTGCTCAGGGACATGGTTTAGAAGTGGGCCTGCTAGAGTTAGATGACGGTTGGACTTGATGATCTTAAAGATCTTTTCCAGCCATAGCAATTCTATGACCCACCTTGGCATCAAGGCCACATCAGCACAGCCAGCTGCCTGGATCAATACTAACTTGCCCAGGGACTCCAGCAGCAGCTGGAGATGGATGGAAGAGGTCAGGCAGACCTGGAGCAGTATGAGGAAAAATAGCAGTGCATAACCATTTTGGTCTGATCTATTAGTCCTTATTTTTCAGCTCATGATACATCTGCCATATCTGCTAAGTTGCCCATCAGCAGGTTATGTCACCTCAAACCCCGAATGGAGCACAACAGACCTGATGCACGTAGCTCACCGCAGCACTCCCCACTGCTGGGCAGGATTCCCGGGAGCAGATAAATATTTCTCAGTCAGTAACATATGTATTTAGAGATAGAATATGTCCTGTTGAGATCAGTAAGAGTTTTATCACTGACTTTGTGAAAATGAGATCAAGCTCTTATTTGGAATATAAATGATGACTGAAAACTGCAAAACTCCCAGAGCACATCATAAAACTGAGTATCAGTAATTACCTCCAGCCCAGCTCCAAAGAAATCTGACCTTTGGGTGTCTGATGGCATCACTTGCATCTACCAAAACATGCCTGCGACCTGCTGCTCAGGTTTGACCCCGTGTTTTGAAAGAACGTTTGCTTAAAAATCCCAGACTTATGCTATCTACTGTAACATCTTGCTCTGTTGTTTAATTAAAAGAAAATCGATGCGGGTCCAGGAGCCAAGTACATCAGCACTGCAGAGCCAGGGGTTGTTCAACCTCACCCGCACCTCGCAGCCCCCGGTGAAAGCCTTGGCAGGGACAAGGAGCAGGTCCACGCGATCACCTTTTCACTGTGAGTTATTTCCTAACTCACAAGGTCCACACATCACCAACAGAAGATCTGCACCAGACAGATGACACTGCTGCTATCCCTCAACATATTCTTCTCAGCCTGCCCTCTATTTTTCTGTTCAGCAGATGGAAACACGCGGAATACGAATAGACCACAAATACAGTATATATGGCAGGTTGTGTGTGCAACGGGAACGGTTATCTTCCCGAGGGACGCAGCACGCAGGCGGGCGGCACAACTAAGGGACTGCAGATCAGGGCTCGAATATTTCTGTGGAGCAAAGTGCTCATAATTATAAAGTGATTTTTTTTTCCCCCTCTCAAATGGTTTTATTAGTGCTGCTGCAATGAAATGAGGTATGTTGTTTCCTATCTGATAATTTTAGCATTTTAATTTATGAAATACAAACATAACTACACTTGGTTTCACTGTTGATTAAACACATGCATCCAAAATATTTCATGCTTAGCCAAGTGAATATTTTAATTTTTTTTTTCCCCAGGAAACAATGCTTATGATGTCCGATCCTTTTTCTATTACGGGGAGAAAAGATGTCTTAGAGCAAGCATTTAAATGAATGTCAGTTGGAAGAAACACACACTGAGTGCAATTTGAGATAAAACTACCATTGATCCCTTCATGTACAGCCTTTGTGGCAGTGGTTGACGTGGCTATTGAAAAGAGACTGTGGTGCCAGAGTTCTTCTAAGAGATAATCCCTCTTCTGAGAGAGGATTTAGGTTAAATGTACCTGTGAAAAACAGTGTATTTCATCCGACATGATGAATGGCCTATTGTCCATCCTCTGGAGCCTTGCTTGGGCTTGGGGGGGGGGGTTAGAAGCAGAGGAAGAAAGCAGAAGCACCAGACAGACCCGACTGCAATCTCAGTGGTGTATTTGCTCAGCCTTTTCCCATAGCTGATAGGCAGGAATATCTACAGCAATTTTTAGCCTAACAGCAACTTTACTTCATGCCACTACTCTACTGCAAATGTAAATGATTCCGGGCAATTGCATTATTTATCAAATTATTTCTATTTCTATCGCATGTCTTTGTAGCAGTTTATTACCTTTTTAATAACGCTTCCCACGCAACGAAGCAGAGACTGGGATTATTAAAATGATCTCATAAATGGGGTATTGGCCATTATGCTATTTCAGGAAAACACAGTGAAATTTAGAAATACTCACAGGTTTGGCCAAGAGGGAGGATTTACTGCTCAGAGCACAGCCCTCCCCAAAATCAGGGACACTGCTCACAAGTACCTGCTCATCACTTGAAGAATGGGCTGGTTTGGACTATGGTCCACAGCTAATAATTTCTGTGGCCCTGGGATGCTGTCTTTGTGTGTGACTACAATCTTTATGTTGGGTAAATAAATAACAGTAAGGTCACAGCTTTCTGCTTCGTAACATTAATTCCCATTAAAGTATACGCCGAGGTCAAAGTCAGCTTCTTGGGGCTTCACTCAATATCCTTGATGGTCCCTGGTGTGCAGGGAGGAGACAGCGAGGGGAGAGCCCCGATCCTAACCCACACCCAGCGCCTTATCACACCATCTGAGACTTCCCATCCTACATCAATACCGGCCAAAACCACTCAGCATCCCCCCATAAGCAGACAGGGCTTTCCAGGCTTAGGCTTTGCCCATGTCCTGTTCCTCCAGATGTTTCTGAAAATGGGTGAGAAAGGAACGGTGTCCACCCCGCCACTAACGTGGGACATCAACGCATCCTGAGGGCTATGGACAGCAACACAAGCAAGGACAGGACTAGTTGGGTCCGTGTCTAACACATGTCAGGGTAAGCCCAAGTGAAACACGGGACAATACTGTCTGTTGGACTGGCATTACAGTGGTCTCCATCTGATCATCCATCTAAACTCACAACTGGTGTGGACAGTCATACTGGGCAGGCAGTCTTCTACGCATCTGCAACTTCTTGTCCTGGACCTGTTAGTTTTGATTTAGATAACCACCTACAGCTGCTTCGGTACTTATTTGTCTATAACTACTTGTCTTTTCATGGTTCACAGAAAAGCCTGAGCTAATTTAGAGCCTCAGTCAAAGCCCATTTAATTTAGTGCATGTCTTTCTCTTGTTGAAAGCAGGCATTAGATAAGACCTTCCTTATCCATGACAACTGGCAGGTCTCTTAACACCAAACTCCCTATAATTAATTTTCAAGTAAGAACTATATTTGCTCAAAATAAGCCGAGGTAAAATCCTGTTGCACTGAGTTCAGTAGAACACGTCCCACCAGCTTTGCTGGAGATACATTTTAACTGGAGCTAAAGAGCCTGAGGATGAAGTGTTTCAACTCCTGAGGTGTGGGGCACAACTACATGGGGCTGCTGGGCTCTCTGCCGTGGGAGTGCTTCTCAAGCTGTAAAATACATATATTTTGTCCAAGGAAAAACACTGACTGGAGAAGGCACTGAGGAACACCACCTCTGCACCATTTTTACTAGTACATCAGGGTCACAAAGGACACCAGGAGGTTTACTGCTAAATCACGGCAACTGTGAATTGGCTACACATTTATGGTGCAAGAATTTGGTTCATTTGGCATTTTCTGTGCTCTGGGACTACAGTAGGAAAGCACAAAGAATTAAAACAAATCTTTTGGAAGGTCTTCCTAGCTAATAGCTGCTCTTACCTTGCTGCAGCGAAAAATACAGAGTATTTGTGTACAGAGTGTACAAAGTACACTTTTCTTCTTACTTAATTCTCAATATTGATCTCCGAGAAAATACTACGAACACTTCTTCCAGGGATGTGAACTGCTGCGTGTAAATGTGTTTTCAGTTTAGGCTTTTCATTTACATCTTGCTAGGTATGAAGAATTAAAGGTGAGAAGAGTATAAACTGCCATTCCTTCAGATTATCATAAAAAATGATAAATATTATTCTAGAGAGACAGAAAAAAAATAGAACATATTTTGCTCAGATAAATATTTTTGAGAAAACACCAGGGGCCCCTTTGGCAACATCTGAATTCAATATCAGCTTAAACCAGTCATGGATCTGGCATCCTAAGTTCTCCCACAATTTTCTTTTTCAACAAATTGTTTATCTGCAATGACGGAGCAGTCCAAATAAATAATACTGCATCCAGCCTATATTAATATCTACAAACACAAAAGCTGTGTTTTGTCATCATCCTCCCTTTTCCCCGTAAATTTTTAAGACAAGTCTGGAAGTGACAAAACCTCATCCCGAAGGAGTGGGGCGGCGGGAGGGAAAGAAGGGAGCGTTTACAGCTATTAGAGACTTCATGTAAATTGTTTAGAGATGCCTAGAGTCATAACTCAAATATAAAAATATCCCTAGGTTATCTAAGAAGAACAGTTCTCTACAAAATATCTATCTTAAGGGATGCTGATAACAGGAAGAAACAAATGAAAACCAAACATGAGCGCTGCTAGGGACCCTGAAGGAAACGAGTAGGCTGTGCTGAATTTCAAATAATAGAAACCTTTTGCCTTCTCTCCCTTTCCGCTCTTTTTTTCACTACAGACAAAATTAAAACAAATACAGTAAGAAAGACCATGTCATAAAAATAAATATTTGAGGAGGCAGATTTGAGTAAAGCAAAGGAAAGCTCCTTTTATACAGCTTTCATTCCTTAGACATGAGGCAATGATAATTTGAGCTATATGGGAAGAATTTGCAAGTTTAGAAGGGTCCAGTGGTGCAAAGAGCCAATTTTCCATTGATTTTGGTGGGAAATGAAGACCACCCCCTATGGGAAACTGCCCTTTCAACACAGCTCTTCAACTTTGCAGTTTATTTTTACAGACTAAGTTTGTTGTTTGCCATAAAAAAAGGCTAAAACATCCTCTTCTGCACAATTACCCACCCAGAGACACACTGCTCCCCACAAAGCATCCTCTCGCATTGGGAAGAGAGGTGAACCTCGTGTAGAAAGCAGCAGGTGCTGTGAAGCCACGACTGCATTCAGTCTACCTAATGTTTGGTGAAATATTCGCTGTGCTCATTCTTCCAGGGCAGTGACTATAGCCAGAGGCACGGAGATTAAATGACTTCTCCCGGTCTATGAAGAGGGACAGTGGAAATCCCAGGAATTAAATTTGGAAGTGCAGCCTCCAGCCACCCTCGCCAATAACTCCTTCCCCGACCCTGGACAAGCCATCACCCTCTACCTGCAGCAAATGCTTCGGAGGTTTGGAGAACGTGAGCATTAAAGGGAACTCCACTGAAGCTCATAAAAATTGTTCTCTTATGAGAAAAAAAAAAAATCCATGCAAGATTTTCTGTGCCTCAGCTGCTGACACAAACCATTTCTGGGAGCATTCGTGAGATTAGAGCAGAAGCAGTAAATGCATTCTCAGCTTATTTGTTCCAGCTGATACCACCCAAACAGAAGCCCAAAGGCACAGTCTTTCAAAGATATCTTTTCCTCTAGTTTCAACAAAAAATGCCCACAGTACAAAGATAAATTACCCACTCCACTCGTAATTGACATTAACATAGATTTGCAAGATCCAAAGACACATTTACACCACTTAAAAATGATGTTTAAATAATCATCAAAAATATCACCAAGTCTGGTAGGTTGTCTAAAAACTTCATTAGGAATCCTTTTTCCCCCACAGACATATAATTATTTCCTTAGATTTTAAACATGCATTTCTTAACATGTGGCCCTAAGTGTAAAATCATTACCTTCTTGCTCTTAATCACGGAAATATCCAAGAGAAGAAATATCTGATGACAATTTTTTCCTTCAAAATGCTACAGACCTTACTAAAATCGTTATTACTATTTTCTTCAACTGGAGGACAAGTCTGAACCACACATCAATTTTGAATTGCATTTAGGAGCCTAATTACAGGCATTTATTTTGAAAAGCGCTGGCTGCAGCGTGTGCTCACAACGGAGAGAAACCCGTCTCGCTGCGGGGAGCCGGATCCCGCCGCCGCCGCCACAACAGCACCGCGGGGGGAACCCGCTCTTTGCTGGATTTCTTTACAGAGAGGGAGAAAAAATTCACAGCCGTATGCACGGTACCTAGAGATGAATTTAATAATCATAAAGATGAGACGGCTCAAGCAGGAAAAGCAGCGGCTGTTTAACAGCATGCAGTGAGCGACAGTGTTTCTGATAAGGATGTGTAAACACGGGACATGTCTTCCCGCACTCTGGAGGTCTGATGCCTCTGAGATGGCGCTCTCTGGATGCTTCATCCTCTCCTTTTGCCTGCCTCTGCGAGCAGGGCTCTAATTTTAAAATTAATACACAAGCCTCAAGGTAAAAGCCCGTTGACTGCTCTAGATACCCTGGGTCACCGCAGCACCGCCAGTTTGGTCAAACCACGGCTGGGCTGCAGTCGCGAGCTCGTTCCAGCAGCAGCAGCGGTAGGAACGATGTCCTACATGTGTATCACTGAATACTACAATAACACCACGCTGAAAATAATCTGCTGGGAAAATAGGAACAGATTGCTGATATTGCAGGAGACTGTGTCAAGGTGTGAGAGAGAGTCTCATTTCTGGAACACCAGCTGAAGGTTGGGCTTACATGCATCGGCATCCAGGTACGCTCGACAACAGTTTGTGCCTGGTTAGGAGGAAACAATTTCCTAGCTCTACAGGAGCAGATGAACAAACATGCAAATTTTAGGCATCAGCCTAATTACTTTACACATGCAAAATAAACCAGCACCAAATCTGGATTCTAAATAAATTCTAACGCTTAATAAATCTCTAACACTTCTCAGGTAACCTTTTGCTAGAAACAGGTCATAGAATCATAGAATCGTTATGGCTGGAAAAGACCTTTAACATCATCAAGTCCAACCATATCTAACTCTACCATGCCTACTTCTAAACCATGTCACTGAGCACCATATATAGATGGCTTTGAAATACATTCAAGGATGGCGATTCAACCACTTCCCTGGGCAGCCTGTTCCAGTCCTTGATAACCCTTTCAGTGTAGAAATTTTTCCTAATGTCTAACCTAAACCTCTCCTGGCACAACTTGAGGCCATTTCCTCTTGTCCTATTGGTTGTAAGATGGGAGAAGAGACCAGTTGCTCAAGAACAGAAGGAAAAGGCAATGAAAGAACGAATGGGAGTCACCAACTAACTATCAACGCTGAAGAAAGGTTCAATCAGCAGAAAGCTGCTGAAGCAGAACAGATGGACAGCTAAGCTTTGGGGAGAGACCATTTATAGGGTTGCGCATGCAAGCACACGATAGATATCTCAAACTACAAAAGCAACAGGATTTATTATCTTCACCAGATACACACAAAGAAAAGAAAACAGGTCCATTGACTGTCCCTAGGAAGCAAGGAAAAGTTAGCGACCTGCTCCTAAAAAGAACTTTGGCAAAACTGACTGTTTTTCACCAATGGATTTCAGTTCACACAAATCAGTGTTTTTCAGTGTTGGCACACACTAAACTACAAGCGTTTAGCTGACAGACCCGCAGCCACGATGAGTTTATGTTAAAACATACTGTGATCTTCCAGAACAACACAGAGCTAAACCCAGCTTCTGCTGGGAAACAAACAAACACTCCATGAACATGACGCCACCAAGCTTAGGACGACTGATTTCCAAGACCTCTGATCACTGAATCAAGTGAATTTCTGGTTCATTTTAGCTCTCTTTTTGCAGAAAATGGGTTAAAGTAAGTTGACACACCAGTTATTTCAGATGTTCCAGTGAAGTAGAGCCATCTTCTGCCATTGTCTTTAAAAACTAAGATGAATGCTGCATTGATGATTCAAACTTCAAAAAGCTATTTGCAGGGTGTCATTTTTCATTTTGCCTAGGCAGGATGTAATGAAAACCCGACAAGTTATTGATGGTTTGGTTACCTGTCTGCCTTAAAGAAATTGCACAGGTGTTTTATTTAAAAAAAAAACCCAGAAAGTCAACACAATTAATGCAAAACAATGATAGGAAGCATCCTTTGAGGTTTTATTTTCTGCTGAAGTGTCACTAGACTGCGTGTCCAAAAGCCACTACTGGCAATTCATCTCTCAAATAATCAGTATAAAAATATTACCGTGGTTTGTATTCTGGCACCAGACTGGGAAAGATGTGCTGTCTGTCCTATTGCCATTTGCTTTCTGGCTGTTTAAAGTAATTAACCACTAATTAGGAAGTTTGAGGCAACAAATAAAAAATTGGAATTCATACAACTTTTTAAACTCAAGACACACGGAAAGAATAAGAGAAAAAACCGTTCTCTTCTTGACTGATTTCACAATTTTTCTTTCTCCAAACGACATAGCATCAAAGTGAATATTTTAAAATTCCTGTTACAAAAATAATACCTGAGGGGTCTGTCAATCAAAAAACCTTGCGTGGAAGTCCTGGAACTCTTGAGAAAACCATGGCTAACGCCTTCCAGAGAGAAAAGTCTTTCCGAGAAGTTTTGAAGCACAGAAGACAATGAAAAAATGAGGTGTGATCTTTCTGCTTTTCCTTGGCCACAACCCCTCCAGCTCCTGGGAGGAGACACCGCTGCTTTGGGCTTTACCTGGTAACTCCCGACGAGTTTGTGCTGGCCTGGGCACTGAGGACAGGACGGAGAGAATCTGCTTCTCCTGGGCCAGGACTTCACCTTTCTCTCCAAACCAGCTGGCAGCGCCTGCATCAGGTGCTGTTCTTCTTTACAAACAAATTAACATTCACTGCCCATATTAATAAGCCCACGGGCATAGCCAAGAGGCTTTTCAGCTACCGCTGCCTCGTGTCCTACAGTCCCCAGCACGGGGTCCCTATCTTCCCAATGGACACAAAGCAGAAGACCGTGACTCCTTCTGACGAGGCTGGGGTTTCGAGGTGGCTCTGCTTGGGTTTTTGTTGGCGGATGGGTACAAAGCCCCGAGTCCTCATCAGACTTCCACTGTTCCTTCCCAGTCTCGCAAATCCTCATCTTCTTTTCAGAAGTTACCAGGGCACCAGGGCTTTCAAAACTGAGCTCACCCTTCCTAGCTCATCTGACTCTAGGCTATAGTGGAGAGCAGCAATGAAATACCTGGAAGAATCTGGACCTAAATTAATTAAATCCTGAAGTCCACAAGCCACTTCTGAAAACGAATTGTGAGCACTTTCTGGAAGCGTGGTTCCTTTCCTGAATGTTATTTGACAAGGTCCGAGTTACTGGCCACCCTTTACACTTCCAAATGCTTCTGTGACTGAACTCAGTTGGTAAATGTCACTATATGCTGCTTTTTGGTGCTTTTATTGGTTACCAGCTAAAAAAAGAAATAAAAAATCTTACTGCTTTAAGCAGTATGGCTTTGTGCGTGCAAGAGGGTGCTCATGTATCACGAAGCTTGTCAAGACTGCAAGATAATGGGACCAACTGGGAAAATTTCCATGAAGATAGTGAGCGTGCCTGGAGTATCTAGGTCAGATCCTGCTCTAACAAAGTGCACTATGAGGGTCCCTTTATACAGAAACTTGTTTAATTAAGATAACAGATGTTGCTATTATACAAGTCATAGTGAGTGGCTGTTTAATTGGACACTTTCATATTCTTTGCTACCAGCACAGAACATCATTTGTTTTTTATGAATTTCTTTCCTTACAATTAAACTGTATAAACAATGCATGCACTGTATATTCATAGAAAAGAAACAGCTCTAATGATGTAAAGGTTTTTACATGAACAAGAACGGGAGAAGAGTAATTTGTTTTGGAGCTTAAAAGTACAATTATTTTTCTGTCCTGGACTGAGTGCGCGTCTGGTGGAAGGGTAAACGTGACTTCCAATAGCTTTAGGAGAACATTAGGAATGAAGACCATTGTGTACATATTTTAAACATTCATGATTTCAATGGAATACACATTAGGTTTGGAGGCGTGCAAGCTCTTACCAAGTGCATGAGATAGCTACAAACACTGCCAGCCCTGCTCCCCTCCCTGCAGCGATGCCCGAAGCACCCCTGAGCAGGGCTCTCCAACACGGGGCAGCCGCTGGAGCCAGCACCAGCCCAGACCTCAATGCTTCACCTCACTGCCGTACCGCCGCCTGGCCCCGCGCTTTGGCTGATCAACACCTCGGCAGGTGGCCGGTAGCAAACCACAAAACTGGCAGAAATATAGTATTTCCCTCAATAAAAGCTATCTTGGTTTTCCAGCACACAGTCTACGCTTGGGGTGCAAGGGAGAATGAGTGCAGCAGGAAGCCGTGGTAGACAGACCGAAACACGACATCTCCCTCATCTGTTCTTGAAACACAGAACACTACAGTTTCCCCTCTGGGAAATGTACTGCGACCAGCTCTGGGGCTCCCAGCATCAGAAGGACACGGAGCTGTTGGAGCGGGGCCAGAGGAGGCCACTGAGATGCTGTGAGGGCTGGAGCCCCTCTGCTGGGAGGACAGGCTGAGAGAGTTGGGGGGGTTCAGCCTGGAGAAGAGAAGGCTCCGGGGAGACCTTAGAGCCCCTTCCAGTGCCTAAAGGGGCTACAGGAGAGCTGGGGAGGGAGTCTTGATCAGGGAGGGGAGCCACAGGACGAGGGGGAATGGTTTTAGACTGAAAGAGGGGAGATTGAGATGAGATCTGAGGAAGAATTTCTTGACTGTGAGGGTGGTGAGCCCCTGGCCCAGGTTGCCCGGAGAAGCTGTGGCTGCCCCATCCCTGGAGGTGTTCAAGGCCAGGTTGGACGGGGCTTGGAGCAACCTGGGCTGGTGGGAGGTGTCCCTGCCCATGGCGGGGGAGTGGAACGAGATCATCTTTAAGGTCCCTTCCAACCTAAACCATTTCACGATTTTATGAAATGACAGTATGTCTTTCTGACAGATTGATATCTAAACTGAAACAGCATCAAAAATAAATAAATGTAATTATTACCATTATCGCATGTAAATTAAAGTAATTTCTGTAAGTCAAAACCAAGTACTTCTTAAGTCAAAACCAAGAAAAGAGGAAAGACTTGCAGGGAAAGTGATGCAGATGTGGCCTTACAAACCAGCACCAAACAACCCCTTCCAACGCTCCTCTAGCAAAATCATTCCATGCCAACAGCAAAATATATCCCTTGACCGATTCCATGAGAAATTTCCTTAAGACATTCTAACAAAATGGCCTCTGGTGGTAAGTTATTAAAAGCCAGTTCCATCTGTGCAGTGGAGTGACAAAACGCCCCAGTTTGCCGACACAGACCACAGGACCAGTCTCAGGTCTGATGTTAAATCCCCACGCTCCCACGGCCGAGCCCTCGGACGCTGCGCACCTCCGTGACAGCACCTGGTGCGTTGTTTTTTCATGGGTGACAGAAAACCATATGAAAATTAAAGGGAGATTAAATTGTTTTAAAACAAAACATTTTAAATTAACTGCAGAACTAACTGGTTTAAATTATTTAAAAAACGCTTGCTGATCTATAGTTCAAAGAGAATTACAGTTCTGTTGCAGGACGTTCCTCCACCAGTTTGGAGCGTGGGAGCAGCTGTGACAGAGGTTTAGTTTAATTTCAGCTGGCAGCGCTCTGCGTAGCCCCAGGATCTGTCTCTAATCATGCACAGCCTGACTCTCCCTCCTGCACCCAGGAAATCTGAACGAAGGAGCCAGCGACTACAGCGACGTCTGATTTCCACCACTGCGAGGATGAACCGCTCGCACTTGCAACCAAGCACAGTTCTGCGTGAGAGCCGTGCCGTAAAAATGAAGAAATTGAAAGGTTTCTGTGATAAGATCACCTGAAAATAAAGGTTTTAAAGCACTAGCCTCAGTAGCAAATTTATCTAACGGTGTTGCATTAGATGTAATTGAATTATTATGAGAGGATTAACAAAATCCTGCAAGAACAATCTGACTGCCGTGACTTCCCCTCCTACTCCTGCTGATGAATAATATATACAACGTAATGCCAGGGAATAATTGTCACAAATGGGAAATACTGCGGACTGGAGGATGCTTGGCTTTAGGAGTTCAGGAGTTTAAAGCAAAGTCCTCCATTCAGGACTTCCTTTCATTCACTTCAGTGTGATACAGTGACCATCAATTAATGGAAGTTTTTCCAAACTTGTGGGAAACTATGGATTTCTGGTTTATATTGGTAAATCTCATGTAAAATTACCCTCTACCTCTGTAACTCCCACTGGTATCTAGGAATGATTGATTTGGTGTCTGAGACAGCTTTGGAGCAAAGTAGAGGCACAGTTTGAATCATCTGTCTTTCATGTGGTGCAATAATTGCAGAAGACCACGTCTGTGTATATAACGCCTGTATGATGCTTAGGTCCTATGCATACGATGCCATACATGCTATGTATTTTATATGCAAAAACTCACTTGATGTTGATTACATTATTTCATAAAATCAGGGGGATGAAGACATAAGATTATAAGACCACAGTGCCACTGAGATTTAAATAAAAACCGTAAGTCCCGTCTCTACAGTCTGTGCACTCCTCACTGGAGGAGTTTTGCCCGGTTTTGAATGCCAGCCCTCCCTGGGCAGCATCGCTCTCCATCTCCATCTCACAGGCTGAAGTCCAGCCTCGCTTCTGAGTCACACTGATGTAGTTGGGACGTGAGAAAAGAGAGCCTATGTAAAGGGATCCCAGATCTCCAAAATCTCTTCTCTCCAAATGTTGAGTTAGAATAAAGAGATTGGAGGTTAAATGTACCTGGAAACATGAATAGGGGAGCCAAATGGTAAGTGAAAACCACTCTGAACTCAACTCAAATCTTTCTCTCTGATGAACAATCTGACACATCCCAAAGACACATTGCAGTTTGGCAGTGACCACAAGACACCACTTCCACCCTGAGCAACCCTAGTGCTTGTCGGCTTCTGGAATGACTCCCTACCAGCTGCAGAACTCGACAACTGGCTCAAACTTCCAGGTTATATGGTGTTTATTGAAAGGGCAAAACAACTTTTGCCTGAGGGGCGTGCTGGGGCAAGTGGGTCCTAAACAGTACTTGTATACTACGTCTCTCTGACTCTGCAGCCTGCACAACTTCATGGTGACCATTCCTATCTAAAAGGTATTTGCTGCTCCTGAGTGAGGGTTTCACAGAGGGTAGGTGTATTTTAGTCACGTCTCCTGTCCCAGTAGCGTGGAAGGTGGGAGCTACTGCGGCAGGCAGCAGACTCACCTGCTCTTACTCTATCAGTGGCCCTATGAGGCTGCTTCGTACAGAGCGGCATTAATAGGACTGAAGACATTCCCCACAAAGTTTAACAGCCGTTTTGCACTGAAATGTGAATGGAAGATCAAGGATAGAAAATGATCTCTGTGTCCTTACCCATATAGAAATAGTCTTTGTTTCTAAGCAGCATTTGCAATATATCTATATCTGTGCTATAGCTGTTTCTATATAAAATTTACCTTCTGGAGTCAGGCTACTAACATTTTATTAGGCCTCCAAGGCAGGATTTCCATTATTATGGAGATGAACTGCCTTTAATGACTGCAATAATGTAATTGTACCCCAGGGCAGAATTTCTAATAACACAATTGCGCGGCTCTCAACCACCAGTAAGAGATACCTTCAGGGCAGGTTGTTCATTAGGGGTGCAGTACACACTACCCCAGCCTCCAGAGAAGAATATGAAACCTAAAACAATAAAGCTCTTTTTTTCCATGGTAGACTCTGCCTGCTGGGCAAACATCGGACAGCACGCTTAGTTTTGCCTCCTGGACAGCAGTAGCCTCCAGAGCAAGAGTCCCGGCAGCAAAATGCGATGCACACTATTTCTGTCTCCAGCAAGGAGTCCCTAACGTTACACTGCGGCTGAAAAGTCACACGAGCCCCAGGAGAACTGCTCGAGCGATTGCCATGGTAGCCGTCGGAATTCAAAAGCAAGGACTGACACGTCAACGTTGCTCTTCACTCCACCTGGAACTGGAAGGACCATCTATATTGATTAACCTTCACACAATCAAGTTCACTTTGGAGAAGCATCCAGATGTTCAGGTGCCCCTCTGAAACTCGAAACATCAGTTTAACCAGAGCTTTCATTTAAGTTTCTTCTCCCACACTTGTCTCAAAGCTCTGTTTTCTGCCCTAGATAAAGAGATTTCACGACAGCTTTTCTTGGCATGTTTCTTCCTATACGTCAACAGATTTTTTTTGACAGCCAAGGAAGTTCTTATTTGAAGCCCACACATAAGCGTGGGCGTAGGGAGGTACTAGGACTGGACTCCAGTCAGTCCCCCGGGATGGCAGGGAGGAGATGATGTGTCAGCAACTGATGAAACCAGAAATACAGCACCGTTAAGCAGAGGACCGGGCACTTGGCCTCTCCTACCCCTGTGAAGTCAGACAGTGCTGATGAACAATGCCACGATCATCTAAGACAATATAATTTCCTAATTGCGCATTTCACACAGTTTCTAGGTACAGACTGCAAGGATGGCGTGGTTAATAAAGGCGATGGCGAGGATTCAACACCCTTGTCCCCACGGGAGACACAACCGACTGTGTATAAGAACTAAATAGGTCCAACTGCCAAGTCAACGGAGCGGTGTTCATTAAGACATTTTGCCAGATAGGTCCCGCTGGATGATTTGGCTGGCAGAAAAAACCCTGGGCTGAAGTAGCAGAAAATTTCACACCTGGTTGGGCACATTTCACGTCTGGTTTCCCACCCAGGGCTTGGTGCCCAGGTGGGAGGCTCCCGGTTCTGGCGCAGCGTGCTCGGTGGGAGCAGGAGGAGCATGGCAGCGAGCCTGCTGCTGCCACCGGCACCGACACTCCAGCCTCGCCGCGCTTTGCATTTGAGCTCAACGCTGAGCTGCGTTGTACTGGGTTGTACTCCTAACCCGTCCTCCCAGCCCCTGGGGGTCTGCCCGGGCACGGGGACTGCGACCAGCAGACAGAATCACAGAATCCCAGACTGGTCAGGGTTGGAAGGGCCCTCTGGAGCTCACCCAGTCCCACCCCCTGCCAGAGCAGGGGCACCTCCAGCAGTTGCACAGGACGGCGTCCAGGCGGGTTTGGAATGGCTCCAGAGTGGGAGACTCCCCCACCTCTCTGGGCAGCCTGTGCCAGTGCTCTGCCACCCTCACACGAAAGAAGTTCTTCCTTATGTTAAGATGGAAAGACAGCAAGGTATACACTATTTAGCAAGTTTTTACAGTTATATCTGCCTCATGCCTACATGCCTCAGGAGAAGGTCGTTCAGGAAACCGCTGTAGGTACAGCCTCACCCTACTCACACAGAGGTGTGCACCCTCCAGGGGTGCTCTGCTGTGGACCCCCTCATGTCTACTGTGGTGTGACTTCAGGTGACAGGGTTCCACTGGGGGGGAAATAATAGTTCCTCCTTTTCCCAGCTGCCTGTTTTTCATAAAGCTTTGAAGAAACCTGCTATTTTTGAGGTATATCACCTCCTCTCCTAACCTTGGTGGAAACCAGCTGAAACGTCTACAGCCAGTTCAAATAACCAGTTCAAAAGTTATTTGGAAGTAAACACATCAGCAACCCGAGCTACCACCGAACCTTATGCTAGCCCTGCATGAACCACGCTCCCTTGGGAAATCAGGATCCAGGAATTTCTGCTGTATGACAGCACCCAAATTTTAGGTAGGTTTGCAGATGAGAGAGTAGCACTAAAAAAAATAAATCACTTTGTCGTCAGCATTGCACAGCAGTGACCAGGCAAGAAACACAGTGCTCACATTTCTTTCCCTTCCTAAGCCCTTGCTCAAATAAACTAATGCTTCCCCTCTCACTCCTAAATTAAAATGAGGAGAAAGAACTGTGCCATGCCTGGGAGTACAGAGTCGAAGAAAACAGCACATTTCACCTACAGACTGTGTCAGCGAGGACGGGGAGACGGATGGGACCTCATGGGGCTGACGCTCCAGAACTTCCAGTATTTAATACGTCCCATGCTTTGCGCAATCTTCACCAGAAGAGCAAGTTATTTCTGTTTTAAAAATCAATATACCTTGATCTATTATAACTTTGACTCCGCACAGCTTTGTACCCTGACTGCTAGAGGAACCTCTGTGTCACTGATCACCCAACTCTTTTTATCGCAGGAGGTGAAGTCGAACGGTCCATAGACAACAGCTTTGTAAAGACCAAGTAAAAGGAGCTAAGTAAGTCAGAAATAGGCTGTTTATTATTTTTCTCATCTGGCTCTAAATGAACTAAGCTTTTCACATACTCGTATACATCCCCATAGTACATATTCCAATGTCCGTCACAGGCAGGCGGGTTGGATGGAGGAAGACTAGACTTTCCAAGATAAAAGCACAGCTCTAATGGGTTTAGGCTTTTAAAAATAACAATTTCCTGTAATTTCTGGCTTTTTGACCTTTACTAATAGAACAGGATTTTTCCCATCAATCCAAGTGGCACATCGTATTTTGGAGGACTGTCAAGGACAGCTCTCCACGTCCCGCTCTCAGGCACTGCGCAGGCGGGACAGGTAACACAACCGCACCTCTACACAGTCAACAACAAATCCCTGCAAAACCATGCGTGCGAATTTGAAAGGTAGGCTCCTACTTCCTACTAATGCTCTCCTTTTGAATTAAATGGAAAAAAAACCCAACAAACCAACGACTTGGCCAGTGTGAAAAAGCCTTCTCCAAGTCAGGCGTTAGGACTGCCAAATTAATTACTGACCCCAAATAATTCCTTTTTGTGGGACATTGAGTAATGTACCAGAGCAGTGTAATTTGCAGTGGAGGGTTTCATCTCCTGGGAAATATTTTGAAAAACAATGGCTATTTAGAGCAACGCAGAGGCAAAATATTTGCTTTTTAGAACGCATCTTTATCAGCTTCTTGGCAGGGATGCTTTAATAGCACACAGAGACTGGGATGAACACAATGGGAATAGAAATCTCACCCCCAGCTCCTTGAGACTGAACACTACCTGTTTTCACATTTATTTGCAAGTCAATTTTGGGAAGCTATTAATGACAAATTTAGCTTTCATTGCTGAAAGCCCCTGGGTTGGAGCAAGCTAATGAAAGAAATGGTTACTTTAAGACATTACCTCTCATTTTCTCTTAGGATGTCTTTTCCTTTCTTCCAAGAATAAGTAGGTCTGGGGGAAGCTTTCGGCTTACACTCGATGATTACTTCACCACCCACTTTAACAAGAGTTAACTTTTTCAAGAGTGTTTTGGAAAAGTCTGGACCGACGGCTGAAAGAAAAAAAAAATAAATACAGATCAGAATTGCCTCTGGAAAAACCAAACTCTTTTGAACGTTACAATATTCCAGGGATTTTTCTCACCTGGCAGCTCCTAACTGATTTGACTTTATGAACTGTGTGCATGTACGGATGGGGCAAACAGACACCCGAACGCTTCAGCTCTTTACTTGTTTAGAAATGCGTGTTCAGCTGCAAACCTCAGAAAGCGGTAACCACGGCAGGCAGCAGAAACCCGCTGTCACGCAGACCTTATTCGGGGCAGCACCCCTAAGAACGACGCCTGCACGAACCGTATAATGTAGTTCCATTTTTGTGTAGTAACAGCGTGATCATCATTTTGGTGAACATTGCTATATGCAGAGCGACAGCACACAGGAAATAGTCACAAACACCGAACTCATAATCAGAAGTGTTAATATTTCCAGAAAAGTTGACATTTTTATGCTATATATTCATAACAGTTGCATAAACCGGGTCTTTTATTTTAATCCTATAAAGGTGGGAGTCCTTGACGCAGCCAGGTCCTGAACCAAGCAAACACGGCAAGACTGAAGTAGGCACCAGGGCAAAAGGTATTCTCGAGTCACCTATGTCAGTCCCTCCAGGACACACTATTCTATTTTGTGAAAGACAGTCAGATATTCATTGAAGCAACCAGCAAAGCCCTGCAGACAGTCTGCAGCCGGGCTGTAAGGCAGGTGGGGGAGGCGGGAGATTGTTTGGCTTCTGATTCCTGCCTCAAAGGATTTTTAATTACTTATTTGATGGGACTCAATGACAGGCAGAGCTTCGAGGCAGCGGCCTCGAGACTGACTCCGGTAGTGAAATCCCAACAGACGACCAGAAGGTTTTATTTATATCAAGTGGGACAATTAATTTTTTTCAATAGAGAAAGCTCAAAGCAAATAGGTGAGGCGGCTTAAGGGTTTTATGAACAATTCCTGCCCTGCTCACGACGTCTTGGCTCACAGGAGCTGATCTTCTGACCGACCAGTGGCAGCAAACTCTGCCCAGTCCCCTCTGTGAGCTGTGTGCCCACACCCCCGCACTCCTGCCCCATCCCCGTATACACCGACTTCACAGCATCTTCCTCCACTTACTTTCTTGCTGCACTCCGAGAGGTGAGAGTTTAGATCACCGTGCATCGCATCTGCTTGATGCTCCATAAAATGATCTAAAGCTCACCCAAAGCAGCTGGGAGACAAAAAAACTCGCCGTGTGACTCAGAAAGCAAATTCATTTTTCTTAGGGCACCTCATCTGCCTCAATTCTTATGGATATCGTTCCTGCCGCCAAAGAGCTGAATAAAACCTAATCCTACACTGATAATGGGATGGGCTCTATGATCAAATAGATCTCATCTTCCACTTTCATGAATCAGAGCTTGCTAATCTCTGAGCTGTCTTGTCTCCTATGTCTCATCATAGATGGCTGACTTTATTTTAGCATAGAGGAAAACTTGTATGTTATTACAGATTATAAAAGAGCCATCTGAAAACCAACACTGGCTATATAAAACATTTCAAAATTAAAGGAGGCATCCTGAGGACGACTTCCCACCAACTCACTCAGTACCAGATGGATTATTATTTATATCACATTGTCATAATTAATACAGTATAATTTCTGGAAACAATTTCTCAGATGATTCTCCAAAATTTAGGGGCAAAATAGATTTCTGAATAATCCTCTTATTTCTGTCTCTGTAAGGAACAGTTTAGACTGTTTTTTTTGCAAGTCATTTGCTATTTCTTTCTTGGTCCTGCGTGAGGTGGAGAAGTTTCATGACACGGGGTTTATTCTATGATGTTCAAAACGTCATCTGACATTTAGAAACTCTGGGCTCAGTTCTCAGCACTACCACAGCCTTCCTGTGCCACTTTAGGGGTACTGCATTTAATTTTTCACACCTTGTTTGTAAAATGAGAGTTTTAATTACTTTTTTTTCACTCTAAGCCCATCATTCTTTTTTTTAATTTTTCTAAAATTTTAAACATGTAGCCTGAAAACTCTTTAAGGCAATGAACACATCTTACTATACGTTTTTATGATGCCCAGCACAACAGGACCCCAGTTTTAGCTGAAGACTCCAGGCAATATAATTGGCAACAATAATACAGAGGAATCACTCTGAGAAAAGCTCTGTCTGTAATTTTCTGTTTCTCTTTTTCACTTAATTTTGTTATAAGTCTCACTTGCTATTAGTGGCGTTTAATCATTTCAAGTGCTTAACTTCAGGACCTTTTAAAATAACCATTTTTATACTCAGGAAGATCTGTTTAAAAGCTAGCATTTCTCAGTGAGCTCAGAGCATTGGCCTCCTTTGAAAACTCTAGTGAAAAGGAAAACATGCTGTTTTTCTTTAAAAATATGCCAAATTAAATCACAGATCCATGGAAATTAACTTGCAGCACACCATTCTGGTGCTTTTCACGTGACATACAGAAGCGAGACTGCATAACCCAAATGAGAAGTCAGCCAAACACACATTATCTGGCAGGTTTGTAAGGGCAGGATCTCCAAGGTCTTTGTTTTTTGTGCAGAGACGAGGTCAGGCCCTGGGTGCTGCGGTGCTGCTGGGCATGGGGAGGCACTGGAGGTACCCAACAAGGGCTAAACCTCTATCTTCTGAGATCTGCCTTCCTCCCAAAGGCTCGTTTTTACCAGGATTTTGAATATACAGGAAAAGCATCAGTGGGTTTATTTCCATTTCTTTCACGCAGGAACACGTCCAATAAATCTTAGCACTCTGAAGTCTAATTTATTGAGCATTATTGTATTTTTCTTGAACAGCAACAATGACAATCCTTCAAATGAATTTTTTTTCTATGCAGGCATCTATCGCTGCTGATAAAAAATGACCAATATTGAAAATGCCATAATCAGAAAAGACCTCGTGCTTTGTTCTTCAGGATAAAGCGTGGAATGATGCTATTGAACATTCGCTTTGAAAACAACTAAGCCACTATTTCATAATCATGAATTCTATTTAGCCCTTTGAAACTACAATATCTATGCTGGTGTATTGGCCTGCCACTTGTACAACAGCAACATTTGCGAGTGGGGTACAGACTCCAGGACAGCCGAGGCTGGCGGGGACCTCCGGAGACAGTCCTGTCCCACCTGGGCTCAAGCAGGGGCAGCTACGGCACATTGCCCGGGGCCACGTCCATTGGATGTTGAGCATCTCCAAAGACGGAGATGCCACAATCTCTCTGGGCAACCTGTGCTAGCGTTTGACCATCCTCATGCTAAAAAAGTTTTTCTGAAATTTAAATGGCATTTCCTGTGTTTCAGTTTGTGCCCATTGCCTCTTGTGCTGGCACTGGGCCTGGCTCTCTGATCTTTGCCCCCTCCCTCCAGGTATCTAACCACTTAGATCCACAGGAGCTTCTCCTGACCTTAACTGGGACAAGCAGAGTAGGTGTACACAAAACAGGTGGGGCAAAAGTTGTTTTCCTTGGCGAGGGTTTGGGACGGGAGTGTTACAATTGCCACTGGAATGGTGAAAGGTCTATTGAGATAGGCGGTTTTTCAACATTTTCCCAAGAAAGTCCCTCTCTGCAGCCCACGAGCAGGCAGCTACCGTCCAGTGTGGTAGCCCAACTGGGGCAATACTCGGGTTTCTCTGCAACATGTTTCTAACCAGCAAGAGGTGAGCGAGATTGCCAGCTCTCTGTGCTTGGTCACCTGGATGAATACGAGAAGATGGGATGATGTAAAAATATTTGTTCTCTGTCTATCCACTTTCTCAAGTTTTCATTTCGTGCCTTACTTAAAAACAAGTTATCAAAGATCCTCGGTAATTTTTCTGCTTCAGATGCTGAAACTCGGCAAAACCAGCTCGGGTGAAGGCTTTGCTGTTTCGGAAGGTTTGCAGCACTCAGGAAAGTACACTTACCTATGACGCTCAGTTCTGCGCTGGCAAAAATGATGCCATGTCTGTTTTCCGCGACACACTGATACATGCCAGCATCCGACAGGCTGACGTTCGTGATGGTGAGCGAGCCCTGCTCTAGCTGAACTCTGCCCTGTAGGAAACAGTGGAACAAATGAAAAAATAAATAAGGAGATCCCTCCTTGGAACATAAACCCAGCAGTTGTGCCATATTTTATACAAAGGTGCACAAAAAAAGTGGCAGTAATGGGAAGAATTTGCATGCTCCAATCTATTTGTCTGCCAGCTAAAATTATGTCAGGTTAGATACTAAACAGTAAAACCAATACAGTAGTTGGTAAATGCAATTTAAATTGGAGGACTTTCCCTTGACTTCTGTTTGATTTAATACCCAAACCATTTAGATTAATATCTCTTTCAAGTAGATAAACTTGAATCAAAAAATGCACTTTTGTTCCATAGTGGCATATCACAGCCAACCATATTCTTTAAAACAGCGGCATCATGAGTATATACGGCAACGAAGGTTAGCGAGACGGCTTGCCATCTTAGCTAGCACAGAGAGAAATACTTAAAATCCTCTGCAGTTTACTGAAAACAATATAGATGTTAATAATTTAATGATCCTTTACTTCATATCAGCCACTAACGGGATTTAAGTACAAGACCATCTGCTAGTGACCAGCGTGAAGCAAGTAAAATTAGTGTGTGGAACAAAAGACCAGGGTATCATTTGTCAGCCTAAGGATATGGAGCTCCTGTTATCAATTTTAATAAGTACAGCAAAGTGTTCCCTCCCTCCCCAGGAGTTTCACCATTTAAAAATAGAAATATAAAGAGCTATTGGCTTTCTACTTGGCCGTAGGGTGGAAATTTAATGTTTGTGCAATCTTTATCGGGGTTTGATCAAATCTAGGCTGCCATGTTCTTCCACAATAAGTGACAGGAAAAAAAAATGCCAGTTCCTGTGAAAGCAATGCTTCAGTGATTTTGTTTTAGTTTGCAGTGGTACTGAGGGGGATCACGGGAATGAGCGATGCCCCTCTAGTAAGAGGCCGGGCAGACCGGGCGGTGGGAGGGGTGTTTTCCAGCTCCTGCCCATCACCCGTCCTTAGGCAGGCGATGTGTCCCTGGCAATGGCAGGCGATGCTCCTGGTCACCTGCACAGGGACACAGGTTGGCAGGAGGAATGGGAACACCGCTAGAGACCAGCAGAAACACTAAGTTCACCTGAACATCATAAACTAAAAAAAAAAAAAAAGAAGAATCCGGGGCGATCATTTTCTGGCCGCAGACTCCATATGGCCACTTGGCCGTTCCCTCTTCTTCACAAGGATCTCTCCACCCTCAGGTTTGTACCGTGGACCCTTCGTCTCAGGGAGGACTTCGGAACGTAGAGCTGCCCTGGGTCCCCCTGTCACTAACAGCAGCTCTCCCGAAGCGGTGACAGAGGCGCCCACCAGGCACAGGCAGGAACTGCCGCCCCAGTGGGGACATTTCAGAGCACCCCCATCCTTTCTGTTTCTACTCCAAACGTAGTAAAACACGCAGAGGTGGGAAAGCTGGCTGTCCTGCTTTGAGCAACACAGGACTAATTACTCTTCTAATGCTTGGGAAGACTGCACTTTTGGAAGACTCTAGTCTAAATTTGTGAAAATATTTACTTTCTAGCCAGCTATGGGGTGTGGGTTTCAAGGTCTCAGTGTTTTCGAGCTCGCCGGGATGAGGAGGAGTGAGACCCGGGTGCCTGACCCAAGCTGGCCAACAGGGTTAGTTCATACCATGAACATCACATTCAATATAAATTAGAAAGTTTGCAGAGGAGTTCTCTCTCTCCCTTGATGGTGGTGGTCCAGAGAACTCCTTGCCCCGGTGCCGGAGCCCTGAGCCCTTCCCTTCCTCCCGAAGCCGCAGCACTCGCAGTGTCCCACATTTGCTGTCACTGCTGGGAATGCACAGCTTCTACGGATAGAATGGACTGAGGATAATCGTCCTATATTTTATACTAGTATTGGGATCAATATTGGTTCTTTAGTGTTATTAATGTTAACTATCTAGTCTCATTCTATTAAATCTGTTTATATTCCAACCCCCGGGTTTCCTTGGTTTTCCCCGATTCCCCTTCCCAGGTGGGGAGGGGTCATCAGGCAAGAGAATAATTGTCTAAACGACAATAAATTACAGAATCTCCTAGATTGGAAAAGACCTGTAAGATCACCTAGTCCAATCATTAACCTCACACTGACAAGCCCACCACTAAACCATGTCCCTGAGCACTATATCTACACGACCCTTAAATCCCTCCAGGGATGGGGACTCCACCACTGCCCTGGGTAACGTGTTCCAATGCCTGATCACCCTTTCAGTAAAGACATTCTTCCCAATATCCAATCTAAACTCCCCTTGGCGCAACTTGAAGCCGTTTCCTCTTGTCCTAATTGTCGTGGGTTTCACAAACCACAACACTGGCAGAGCACGAAGGCAGTTGCAGAGCCCACGATGACCCTGCCCGGTGCGGGGCTCTGCGGTGCCTACCTGGGGCAGCAGTGGCTCCCCGTCCTTCAGCCAGCGGTACGAGGGCTTCGGTCTCCCGCTCGCCCGGCATTCCCAGACGACGCTCTCCTCAATGGCTGCGTGGGCATCGCCGATTTTCTGAATCCAGTTGGGCTGAGCTGCAATGCAGAAGGAATGAATAAAGCCTCACGTCTGTAACCAAGGTGTGAGCAAATGGTCATTTCTTTCTTTATTAGCACATTTAAGAGTTGGATTTAATAACATGCTTAATAATGGCTAATAATTTTCCCCCTCTGAGTCCAGTTCTGCTTTCTGAAGGTGGCACGTGCAAGATCAGAACCTGCTTTCCTTTTATTTTTAATAAAAACCCTTTATGAAACAGAGTAGCTTCAAAAATCCTGATCATCGTAGAAAAACAAAGCAACAGTTTATGTGCTGCCCCAGTGGATTAAATGGCACTGTGAGACCCCTGGTCCTTCAAACAGAGACATTTTCTTCTTCAGGATCAATGTGACTTGGGCGTCAAAGCTCTAAAATTTAACATCCAACTTCAAAACTTGTAATTTAGAGTTACCTCTGCATTGAAAAATTAAGGTTATTCAAGTAACTTAGGCCTGCATGGTTACAGGCACTACTTCAGGTCCTCATTCGCAGTCTCGTCTTAGATGAGGGCCATATCTACAAGTACTGCCATAGGAAGACCTTTCAAGTGTATGAAAAATCTTTGGGCTCAATGATTGTATTAATGACATTGAACAAACCTAGAAAGTCCAAAAGCAGATATCAAAGATGCGTTTTGGTAGAATTTGGTGAAAACCGGCACTGACAGTTTTCAGACACCTATAAGATCATATTTTTAGTTGTTTCATGTATTTTTACCAGATTTTGTTGTTTGTTGGGTTTTTTGGTTTTTTTTGTTTTTTTTTTTTNGTTTGTTGTTTTTTTTTTTTAAATACAGCTTAAGTTTAGCCAGACTCCACACGCAAATCAAATTCCTCTAAAACTGCCACATGTTTTTGGAGACCATACAAAACCTCTGACTTTCCTCTGTTACTTCACAAACCCCATCATCTAGATAGATAGAGCTACAGGACTTTTCAGGAACTCCCATTAAAAAAGAGAGTGACTTTGGGTTTTTAATGGTCATTTGCCCTATTTTGACACAAGAAAATCTGAGAGACTCAGCAGGAAGATATTACCAGCAGAGGTCTCCAAGAACCTGGTTAATACTTTTTCCCATGTAATCAGATGATAAAAGTAAATTTAGATGACTCAAAGATAGGTAACAACTTTGTGTATCTCCTTTGGATAGGGACAGGGGCCAGAGAAAGGTCTGAGAGGGCAAATTAAAAAAATACCGCATCAAATAGGTAAATTCAACATACAGTTGGTATGATGATACCTAAAATATTGGTCTACCACGACGTGACGCTGGATACGCACATTCAGAGGGCTGAGCGCCTTTTAAACCTCTGTTCAGGCTGTGACAGATGTGTGCTTAATCCCACCCCTACCACACACTCCCCTTCTCGCGCTGTCTGCAAACAACAAAGCACAGAAGAAAGCCGAAGAATTTTGCATAGCAGCTTAACTCGAAGGGACTTGCAGAAAAGCAGAAAGGCAAAGCGAACATCATGACAATGCAGAAGGAGAAGAAGCAGCTGAAAAGGAGAGGGAAGCGGCGTTTACTTCTCTGACTGCCCCTCCTGCCCCTGTAACGTTTTAAGCTTGTTTATTATCTGTATCTAAAGACACGGAAGGGAAAGCGTTTAAATGTAGGAAGATTAAAGTCAATTCTGTCATCCGGAGTAAGAACTTTAACAATGCCATTGAGCTGAGACACCCTGCGCAACATCAATGGGTTCAGTGGCTCAAGGACATTTGCAAATTACTCATGAATTTACATATTTACTATTCTAACAGCATCCAACTTATAATTTTGAAGAGTCTTATGATACCATTAGAAGAGCTCTATAAAACCATGCAGATTCATTTGCCTTTTTTGCTGTACTGAGTGTTTTACTGAATTCCCACATGAAAAAAAAAAAAATCATACAAAACAACTGAAAGCAACGTATAAAGTGAGAAAACCCACGAAATGTAAGGTGGGCTCTATAACATATAAATCTAAGCTGTATAAAAAGAAAGAAAACTCTCCTGTCTGGAGCAAAGAGAATTCAATGCTCATCCTTACTTCAGGCAGACTCCTAAGGAAAATTCTCACCCAACACAGCACAAGACTTTCCCTGTCCGGTCTTTCTGCTGTACTTTGCAGGTTACATGTCTGACCTCCTACCCTAAGGAACGGTGCCGAGATTTAAACGTGTGGCGCTGGAAGCACTGGGAGCTGCCGGCCCCGCTAGTCCTGTCCCTCTCGTGTAGCACCCGCGCCCCACTTCACCCCTGCCAGTTATTTTAACCGGTGAAGCTTTCTGTCCTAAAGGGATTTTTGATGTAGCCAACTACAGAATGAGCATAATAGGTCAGAAATAAATCTCAGTGAAAACCGAAGGAGTCCTTTGTTTCACGGGAGCTTCGTTCTCTGCTGCTCTTTGGGAGACTTTTCTAATTAGGTCAACCTCTCCTTTCAACAGTTCATCTCAGAGAATAGCAGGCACGCTCTTGACTTAATCTCGAATAATACACAAGGGTTGGTTCATGTAGCAAGTATGTTTGAGCCATCAAATGAGAGTCGCCATAATATAATGAAATTTGACAGCTTCCCATTGGGGATCATACCAAGACATGGTAATGTGACACAAGATTTCAAGCCCGATAATTAAAATAATTCAAATAAGGATATGAAACCAGCTCCACGTTGCAACATCATATAGCGACATTATTCGAGATAATGACAAGGTTTAATTTGTGACTGGTAGTAGTATTCTAGAAATAGTCCTTCGGATCATTTCAGTGGTGCTAAGCAAAGAGGAACTCTTTCATATGATGGGTTTGGAAATATTTTGGCCCTATTAGGAGTATTTAGATGTTACTGGCCTTGGTTGGAAACATCAGGGGAAAAATCTTGTACTGAAGAAAAAAATTACACAGAAGCTGATTAAGAATTCATCTGAGTTGCAAGAAAAATTCATATGCTAAATCTATAAAGTGGAAGAAAAAGCTTAAAAATATAAGCGTGACTCTTACATAAAGATAGTTTTAAAGAAAAATATCTCCCTCCAAGGTGATGAGAGCTCTCTGGAATTCATACTCAGGGGGACAGAAGAAAAATGATGGCAGCAGTTAGAAAAAAAACTGTTTACCTTTGATCGCTTTCCAGTTTTCACCAACACAAAGTGGGGCTAAATCAGGTGATTGGGAAAGTCAGCCCAAATATACTCTTACTTCCCTAAGACCAAAAAACCCAGAATGAGTCTGTCCTTCTTTGTAATGAACTGAAAGGCAAAAGTAGTCACTGGAAAGCTGGACCAGAAATCATGTCTTAAAAGGCATTTGAAAATGAAATGACACAGCCGGTGATGATGCATCGCATCAGAAATGAGTAACAAACCCAAAGAACTATGGGAGCAATGTGAGAAATAAACCAGAAATAAATCTGTAGGACTTTGCAATCGTCTGCGAGTTCAAAACAACCAAAAAGACTAAAGCAAATGAGGTACTAATACATATACAGAATCCAATTCTCAGTTGGTGTATATTGATTTCAGTGTTCCTAAGCCAATTTATAGCAGCTGATGACCTGGTGCAGGCTGTGTAATTCATCATTAATGGCAGATGAAAGGCTGAATGACTTGTCCATTACTATATCTATTCTAAGGAGATTGAGACTGAGCCCAGGATCAGAAGAGTCTAAAGACCAGAAAGCCAAGCGTAAGAAGTAAGAAAAACAGATGGGAAAAATACATGAGTAATTAAAAATGAAGAATGCAGCCAGTGTATAAGGTTTGTGCAGAGAAGTGCACGCGTCATCCTGGTCCAAATGGGGATATAGCTTCTGTAAACAAACCCCATATGTCCCTAATTTGTTATCCTTCCCAAGGATCACAGGAACATGAAACCAGACTTTAAGTTATCACTTTTCCTCTCCTCTTCCTTTCCTCCTCTTAATCCCTTCCTCCTGACCTCTACTGCCAATTAAGGACTGTTTGAAATCCATACCACTCTCAAAGCTGTGCTCCTCCACCAAAGTCATCTGCTTGAATGTTGCACCTAAAGGATCTCCATTTGTCTGCATCTTTGGAAAGTTCACCAGATACTGCCACTCGGGCAGGATGTCTCCATTCTGCATCTCTAGAAGACTGACCATAATGGACCAGCCTGGCAGTTCTGCTTGGGACTAAAATATTGAATATCACAGGAAAAGAAACAGAGGAAAATTTCAAGGAGTTAACCCAGCTGATGAAAACTACTTAAATCGTCCTTATCTCTTATTTACCTCCTGTTCCATAAGCTATTCTGCACCATTCCATGACTTTCTCCCCAGTCACTCCAGGCACCAAAGGACTGCAGGTATTACAGGCACGTTCATAAGGACCAGTCCTTGGGGATTTAGTTATTTTTTATCCCTGACTGCAGTTACCCAGGGGACTAAGGAAGATGTGAGGGGCTCTGCGTAGCCTTCGCACTTCATTTCTCATACCTATTTTCTATTTTCACTTCTCCTCCTGGAGAGCTTTTATTCCAAGGCAAAATTATAATAATTTGAGCACTTTTTCTGAATCTCCCCAAAACTGATTACTCTATAAGCAGGTTTCCAGCAATCTTTTGGAAAAGGAAAAGTGGAGGAGAAACATTCCTGCTCTCTGTGCAGAAACTTGTCCTGGGTGCAAGACTTCCCTTGGGCTGCAAATTATTCAAAACTCCAGAATTACACCCTCCTGCCCTAAAGTCTGAGAAAATACCTATTGCCCTGGCGGGAGTCGAGACATCCTCCCTCCGGGCAGCGATGTTCCCCAGGGCAGTGTAACCAGCCGAGAGCGGGCACTGCGACCATTGCTCCCAAGCCCAAACGCCCCTTTCTGGAAGGACTAATTTGGCTGCTGCCAAGTGTTTAAGTAGTGGTTAACCAAGAGTTAAACGGGTGCGACATTCTCAAACAACACAAGATTCAAGAACTTTCAATAAAATGAGCAAGTAGAGGCTTGAAGGTGAGAAATCAATCGGTGATTTATCTGCGTAACAGGTAGCAAACTGGGTTTTCTAGTGAGGCATGTAAATTATAATTAATAATAATACATATTTGTCCTCTTTATGGGAATTTTCTTGGATTTTTATCAGCCCAGAAACTCATTTTATTTCAAGCGGTTTTGAATTTTTAGCAAATTATTTGTGATCTGGGGCCTAAATGGAGTAGAGACATGCAACTCCCTGATTTTCATTTATGCAAATTTCCTTTTTAGACCTCCAACCATAATGAAGAGCGTAGCATGATTTACGTTTGAGGTTGTTTTATAGAGTGGCATAAAGTAGCTTTTGCACAAATAAAACACGGGCCCGCTGATGAAAGGGGGACTCTTTTCACTGCAAAATTAAGGAGCCGCATAAATTCCTGGTGGGACTTTGATTTGAGAAGTATTTAATCTGAAAAGCAGTCCAGCCAATTAAATGGCTTCTGCTAAATGTCTTACAAAATGCTTCAAACAACTGTAATTAGTTACAAATAAGTCTGTCTCACTGTTAAGGCGGATGCTGCTGCGCTGACACTTTTAGAAAGCATTTTAACTGGAATTTTTCCCTCCTCGCCTTGGCTCACCAGTGAGGTGCTGGGCAGGGAGCGGATGAGCTCAGGCGAGAGATGCTGGAGGACCCCAGAGTGACGAGGGGGAATGGCTTCACACTGGAAGAAGGTAGATTTAGACTAGATATTAGGAAGAAATTTTTCACTGTGACGGTGGTGAGGCACTGGAACAGGCTGTGGAAGTTGTGGCTGCCCCATTCCTGGAGGTGTTCAAGGCCAGGTTGGACGGGGCTTGGAGCAACCTGGTCTGGTGGGAGGTGTCCCTGCCCACGGCAGGGGGGTTGGAATTCAATGATCTTCAAGGTCCCTTCCAACCCAAACCATTCTATGATTCTATGACACAGGCGATGCCGAATCAGCACCCACATCCACACCAGCCAAAACCGAGCCATTTTGGTACTCGGATATTTTCCCTCTCTTCCAGGCCGTGTAAGACAGTGTTGATCTGACTGGAAAGCCCAATGCCAAATTGCACAGTTTTGGTTATAATTCTGGCAGACAAACGTTCCCAGTGGTGGTGCAGCTCCTCAGCGCCCAGCACCCTGCCTGTCCCCAGCCCTGCCTGCATGGCGCAGCGGCCTCCCCTGGTGCTGCTTTCTTAACGCTGCCGTTACCAGCCCCATAGAACGTGCTTATCCTTGGATCACCTCGACCGCCAGCTATTTTTCCTGCTTGCTGTTATTCAGACTATACTTGTTGTTGGGGTGGGGGATATCAAGATGCTGCTTTGTCTCATCAGAGTCAGTATGGGAAAGTGTGAATGCACACTGAAGCAGAGCCCAAGGAGTAAGCACTGGCACAGCCACCTCATTTCATATTTTGCATAAAGAAATACTCTCATATTTTAGAAATATCCAGGTGAGCCATACGCCAGTGTGGTGGTATGGAGGACTTTGATGATGGTCAGCAGAAAGAATCTGGCCAAGGCATGTTAGCGAAGCTGTAGAGGGACAGTGAGGCTCTCGTCCACCGCGGGAAAGGTGTTGAGCACAGGGATGAGCAACAACAATGCCTTAGGAATCTGTTGTGTATCTGCTCGTTGCCTCTCGCCCTACACCCAAGACAACTTTGGGGTTGCGACTGTCTGTCTGACAACGGAAGATCTGACTGAAATGGCATCTAAACTCAACATGAATGAAACAATGTCCACAATGACAATAAATAAGCATCTCCTTGATGCTGGTTATATGTACAAAAAGGCAATTTCTTTTTAAATTAGCCAGCTAAGGTAATCTGTTTACTGTGCTTCTGCCAAAAAAAAAAAAAAATTGTTGGCATTGCTTTTTGCTCAGGATATAAATCTTAGCCTTGCGGAGGGTTCTCAAATTTAAAATTTATGAGCAGCCAGATTAAAAATAGAATCAGGTCAATGGGAGCGCTTCCGAAACGCCGCGGATCAGAACCCACAGCTGGCGGCGTGGCGGACCCCTCACTGCCGAGCTCAAAGGGAAAGTGAGCACCCGGTGCCGCCAGCACCGCGGCAGCGAGGTGGCTCCGGCCGTGCCGATGCCGGGGACCTCACCTGCCTCAGCCACCGGGACACAGCTGCTCTGCGGGGAACGGGCTGCAAAGTCGAGAACGCCGCGCGCCGTGCATTTATGGCTGCTAAATGAGGGTGGAAAAGAAGAGGTTTTGCAGTTTAATTTGCTAGTTCTCGGGAGGTAATATGAGGGACGTGGTATCTGGTTAGGAATGGCAGAGAGAACAAGAGACTTACGGCAAGAAAACAAGCGATATGTCGTTCAGAGTCATAATAGTCAAGGAAACAGGTATAAATCACTGTAATTGCATTAACATTAACATGTTTTCTATCGTGTAGGTCTATCTATCAAGTAGGACATACAGCACTCAGAACAAATGCTTTTGGAGAGCAATAAAACACTGCCTGTTGCAGGGGCTCAAAGCACAGAAAATGGAGGAAGAACAGATCTTGCATGTTTAATTAACCTTTCCTGCTGCAACGAGAATGTCAAACAACTTCAGTGTCACTGATATGCTAACAGAGGGAAAAATAAACATTGATACAAGAATGAAATACAGCTAAAGTCAACCTTCCCTGACAACTTCCAGGAGCACCGAAAGAAGCCGACAACGGAGGCAACGCTGGGTTATCTACAGAGAGCAGGCAAATTTGAATTTCATTTTCTTTTTCTTCCTATTTTTTTTTATTTTATACTATGCAGAGAGGCAGATAACTGGGTTTAAAGAGTCATGCCGTTAGAGCCAGATTGCGATCTCCAGGGCACACGTCGTGACAGAGCACGTCACTGCGCACAGGCGGCACGTCCGCCCGCCCGTATCCCATCCTCCAGAGTGCTCCCTTCTCCGGGAGCCAGCCCTGACCTGCCACAAGGCACTTGAAAAGCTCTGCTGACATTACAGTTGTATTTCAATAACGATGTAACGCTTCTCAGCTTTAAAAAGAGAAATGATTATGGAAAATTACTCTCTTTCGGTTTCAGCTATTCATATAAAAAGTTTACAGTAAGTTACTTTCCCTAAAAAAAATTTCACTGCCACGTGAAACTTCAGAGCTCAGCTTACAGAAAGCAAGTTTTTTTTTTAAATAGATCTGTTTTCAGTACTAAATGTCTGCCAAACACAAGCTACCCTTGAAAATGGAATACTTATATACTAGCAACTCATCATCTTCAAGACAACAAGGACAATATTTCACTCAATTTTCTTTAAAACCAGTAACTAGCAGAGGCGGCTGGCTAACACCTCTCCATAGGGAACTCCTCTGCTCGCAGGAAGAAAAGAGGATGTAAAGATAGTTCCCAGCACCAGAAAGAGAGAGGAGGACACTCCTCTTCCCATAAAATCTTGAGCTGCTTTGCTGAAATGCCATCTTGAGCGTGAAAACCAGCACCAGCCATGGTGGCAGCTTTTGTGTAGGATCTGCAGTCCTCCAGGAATGGCATTCGGGCTGGTAAATTCATTACGGTAATTAGATTATAATTTAATATATGCAATGGTAGGAGTATACCAAAGGCTGAATTTACTCCTTTGCTAGGAAGGCAGGTTTGGCCGTGGGTTGAGCAAAACTGCACAAATGATGAGTCTTTTCATTTACTGTCCACATGGGAAGAATCAGGAGAAACACGCATTGTTTGATGAACAGAACAAGAAATCTTCAAATCTTTTAATTAAAAAAAACAGTTTGAATCAACCCCAGATTCCGTGAAAAGATTTCATTTTAACATGAAAGATTTCACTTTGTTCTTGCTATTTCACTCCTTTTTAACATTTTTTCATTTTTATATTTTACTCAATTTCAAAAGAAATGTTCGTTTAAAATGAAGCCCCAAAAGTTCTGACTTCTAAACAAAATGCCTTTTAGAAATATTTCCAATTTTAAAACATCCCTATATATGCCTTAAAAAAAAAATATTACATTACTCACCAAATGCAATCCAGTTTTGCCAGGAGGGTTAGTTCCTAAACTCTTTTTCTGTGGCAAAATTACTATAAATCAAAAACATTCTTCTCATCTCTGGAGTTCAACCCAATCTTCCCTGCTGACAGAAGTAGGGCCCTCAGGAGCATTTGGGGGAGAAAACACTGAATTTCTCTCCATGTGTTCGATAAAGAACAACACTCTATTATGCTCCTGAAGATGATAAAGAGGGCAGCAACAAAGCAAAGATTTTCATGATGGTGGGGAGGTCTCCGCACACCTGTGTGCGGGGTACGTTACCTGCAGCCTTCTCTCCTCCCAAAAATAGAAAACAGAAACTAAGTACCAAACCAACAGCCCATTCGTACCTCTGAAAACCCTCTCTGTGACTCTCGTTCACCTCTACGTGGGTATAACCACAGTAACTCAGAACTTTCCCCCTGTGAGCTTTGTTCATCTCCTAGAAGCATTGAATTTGCTTTGCAAGACGGGGCTGTTTCCAGCAAATGTTTGGGGGTGAGCAGACACTTGTATCAGAAGTAGAGGTACCAATGCATCTCCTAATTAACACAGAAGGCCTACGAAGCTGAATTTTCACATTTATATTGTGCCCGCATCAATGGCTGTGACGCGAGTCTAAGAAAAGCGCGTGTATAACATCGTTGGGTGAGAGGACTCTGCCAGCTCCATCAGGGTTAAACCCCAGTTTTCCAGGCTGTGCAACCACCAACCCCTCTTGAAAGCAGTCCTTAATTGGTTATAAGCAATTAACACAAGCTGGGGCAACACATACGTAATAAATCCCGAGTTGTAACCACCACGATGCTCGACCAGAATACCTGTTTTACCCTCACAGCCACAGGAAGGCAAACGAGCTGTTTGCCAGTGTCTTCTGCACATTACTGTGCCAATGTCCTTCCAGCGATGTGCTTTTGTTCCAGCTGCTCTGATTCTCAATTAATATGCAACCGTTCAGACAGGTTTTATTGCAAATTACACCCTTTTTGAGATGAGCAGTTCGTAAAAGAAAGGAATTTTAAAAATACCGCCCAAAATTGCTTTCTCACAAAGTATTTACTGCATATTGATAAAACAACCCCCCCGAAAGCAAGCAGACCGCTTACCATAAAATGTCAGTTGTCCTCGTGCCACATTTTTCCCTCTCACGTTTTCAGCTACACACTCATAGAGTCCAGCATCTTCCTGCTGAAAATTTGGGATTTCAAGAAGTCCACTTGATCTGTGTCTCCTGGCTTTTCTGGGTATCTGTTTCCCGTCTGCTCTCCTCCAGCTAATCGTAGGAACCGGGCTAAATAAGAAAAATAAAGCAAAATAAGACTCGTAGAAAAAGCTATGTGTCTTGTCCTGATAAGCTCTTGTCTGATCAACTTAACACTGCTTCATGTTTGAGGATGATGAAGACGTGGTCAGTCTGAAGAGTCTGGCACAGGATCTGGAGCAGTTTTATTATGGGTGGCTTGTATGTAATATAAATATACATAAGTATACCAGTGGTGTACCGCTCACATAGCCTTAAAAGCAGGAGAGCGTATATTATAAAAATGCTGTTTTGACAAAGTTGAATTTTGGGTTCTGCTGTGACAATACACCCGTTTTCCCACCAGTCCCACATTTTATTTTGGAAGCGTTGCCAGGGTTTACTCTAGAAACAAGAGACAAGTTTTAAGCGTTGCATGAGAGCTCAGAACAGGAGATGCACAAGCACATCTTCACAAAATAAGTTATGTCTTCTCTCTTCCTTGGGAGTTTACATTTTTGGTGAGCAAAGCCCCTGCTCCCCAAGTCCCCTGTCTGCTATGAATGCTTGCAATAAGTAACTCCTGCTGAGGAAAGGGAAGGACTAGCAAGTCGTGCAAACTCTACAGCACAGCACTGTGAAAGTGAGAAGCTGGAGGAATAATAATAATGGATCAAAACTTACTTCCCCAAGGCAAAGCACTCCAGTTTCACCGTTGTTCCTTTCGCAGATGGAACCGTTTCTGGGAACTGCACTTCTATTTTCGGCTCATACTCTCCCATCACCCCTGTGAACATAAAATAGATGCTAAGGCTTGAGTGAATTTTTGCAATAAATTCACAAGTGTTCCCGTGCTAGCACAGAGCTGTTCTATACATCATTACTTGCCCAATTAATCCATTCATTTTAAACATGGCCTGTTTCTAACAGCCGTGTAGTGTGGGCTCTTTTCCCATTTACTGCCAGAGGAAAATCTGAACCAGCGCTCCACACCATCTGCCAAAGATTAAAATTTCTTCATGGCTCCGTTACTTTTTGCTTTTGAATATTCAGGATTTTTGCAGGTAACTTGTGAAATAAGGAAAGCAATAATAAGGGAGGTTCACCACCTTCTAGAAAATGAAATGTGGAACAAACAGCAATTAGAAAAAGTTTTAAAACCACTGGAGCTAATCCAGGCTTCTATTAACTTCATGGATTTCGATGCGCAGAGATCACATACTCTTCGGGTAATTTCTTTATTTTTACTGCCCCAGTAAATCATGCACTGTGGCAGCCTCTTTATGAAATTGTGTTTAAAAATTTGTGCACATAAAAAAGGCCATTATACTCATGACAAATGGCTACATTTCTAGTCACTGTACTGTCTTAAAACCGGCACATATAATTTCACCAATAGTGATTATCAGCTAATTGATGATTGCGGTTTAAACACGAACTGCGTGGTGCCTCCTGGCTGTTGGCAGGCGAGGAGTGGGCGGGCTGCGAGCGGTGCGGGACCACACCACACCAGTGCCACCAGTACGCGCAAACGGAGAAACCAGGGAGGCCGGATAACACAGAAAAGAGACAGCACGAGTTTGCAGGGACATTCGGCTAAGCCACAGCTGCCTTAGGGGGGACTGCAGTCCTGCTTTCTGTACCCCTGCTTTGCAAAGAGGATGCAAGAAAAGCCTTTTTTCTGTATTTTTTTTTCTCACAGTTAAGAGTTTTAAAGCTGAAACTGCTCAGTATGAGTGCTTACATCAAGTCTACCTTTACTTGTTGACCTTTATATTGCCTTTACTGATGCAACAGTAGGTTACATCATCTTTCTTCCAAGCCGTTAATTGCAAATAAGCATTGCTGCTATGTTATATAAAGAGTAGCTGCTGCACAGCATCAGTCATAAAAATTAAATGCATTTATTAGCAATACAAATACTCTCTCCATAGTCACGTCCTGGCCAGCACATATAGGAGGAAACCCACGAGTCTGCGTCAGCGCTGCAGCATTTACATACCGCGCAAACAAGAATTCCAGGGCATGCTACTCGTTAGCCCTCTGCATGTTAATGCTGCAGCCCCAAAGGGCTGGAAGCATCCGTTACAGTTAACGTCACGGAAAATCCTCTCTGTTCTCCTGATTGTGACTTCCAAAATCTTCGCCATCTCGCCTAAATTTCTCCAGATGCGACGCTAAACGTTTGCCGGGCAAGCTTCAGTCAAGCCAAGCCCAGCTACTGCCCAGCGGTGTCCAAGGGGAAGGCTGGCTGTCAGCATTCGCGATAGCAGCACCGTTTTCCTGACATTAGGACTTATTGAGATCTTCTCCCAGACAAGTATTGCCACATTCTACGATGAAGACTGAAAATTTGGCAGAGGAAGAGCTTTTGAGGATACGCTTCCCATGAAAGCCTGACGAGATTCAGGCAGCTGCCTCACCTTGGAAGACGCTGGCCTTCATGCTGGAGACTTACCTGAAGGAACAACGGTCTCCATCACCCTCCTCAAGATGGCTGAAGAGCTCCTCGGTGCCTGTACCACCACCCGCCCCACCGCAGCCCCGGCGCAGGAGCAGAGGGGACGCAGCCCCCCTAGACCTGCTCCACAGGCTCTGTGGGCTGCCAGCCACAGAGTGGGAGACGACATGGTGGCCAAATAACGTGGGAGAAAGTGGACAGGCCCGAGGAGCCACCTGCCCACCGACGGGCCAGCTACAAACCAGCCCTCAACAAGTGAAATCCCAGTTGTCTCCACTGCTGACGCAGGAGCTCAGTCCCCTGAGGCAAAGCCGGCCGTACAGCGGCGTGTGACACTAACAGGCAATTTAGGAAATTAAGGCAGAATATATTACTAATACGTCATTCACCTGACAGAGCAGGAGATGGGAATGGGAGGGAGGAAAAATGGCTTTTTTGGGCTTGTCTTCACTCATTCCTCTTATTGTTCCCATTTCTTTGCCTCGGGCTGGGTCCGGAGAGCTCTAATCCCTGGGTGACAAAACCCCGGACCGGGATGGGAGGGCTCCCTGGGGCCGTAGGACACTGCTCCCCATAGCCCTGCAGCTCTGGCAATGGCCGCTGCCTCCAACAACTGCAAGGGCAGCGGTTCTACAGGCGTTGTGGCAGACTCTAACTGCTTAAAAATCAGGACTTGTACCTGGAAAAACCTACAAGGCTCCCAACTGCAATTATAACCTACCTACACATATATATAGAGAGGGTGTGCTGTGAGTCCTGCCGTCTCCGCTTTACAGGGGAAACATCACTGCAGCTGAGACATCTCCATCCCAAATCCAAGACCATTTCCACGCAGACAGTCCTTATTATTCCTGCTGTTCCCGGGTGATTTAACACCTGCCTCAGCTGTGCAGGTGGAAGGGATGGGGGAGAAAATAAAAGACTAAAATAGATGCTGGGTTTGTAGCTCAGAGAATGCTTCCAGTGTCATGGCACATCAGATGCTCGAGGTGTTTGCATTTCAGAGACTTTCGTTTTTTTCTTCCAATTTCAAGGCTTAAAAACGTGCTTTTGGATGAAAGTCCCAGGAATTCAGAAGCAAGCTGAGGAGATGATATGCATTTCCTGACAACACCTGTGAAATGTTAAAGTTTAATTGGCCCATACAGCTGCCGCTGATGGTAATTTTATTCCAGGACTATTTCAGTTCTTTCCTACTATTACTGTTTTAATTCTGACGTAAAAGATCTGAATTGCATTTTAAGAGAAGTAAAGTAGTGCAAGAGCGGCAGCTGTGAACACCTGGGTGCTCCTAACAGGCTTTGGCTGGTGTTTGCTGCCGGGTGGGATGTCCCAGAAGGTCCCAAAAGTGCGGTGGTGGCAGTGGGGATGGCACCCCCGGGTACCCGCTGCCCTTCCAGGGGATACGGTGCGGAAACCATGGCCTTGAGGGGACAGGGCAGCCAGACAACGGACACTGGTTTATTAAATAGAGGAGAGATTGTTGCAGGTTTGTTCCCTTTCCTCCCTCATTTCCAGCCCACATCCCACGGCGAGCTGCCAGACGGCTTGTTTGGGAAAGAGACATTCAAATTTAAACCCTTTTCAGCTGCAGTAAGTGCTACAATCCTAGTGGACGCCTTTGGTGCCGTACACGTTTAGCTACGTACTTTATTTCCCAGCATGAAAATAGCTCAGAGAGCCCTTTCTTCACAACTGGTGTCAGGAGTAACTCCTGTCCCTGCAGAACCCAAGCCGAAACCCATCCTCAATACCTTGGGAAATCCAGAAAACCATAAAATCTTTTATTTTTTTTGCTTTCATACTGCGAAAGGGAGAGCCACTTGTCATTCCTGAAGACCTCTGCTGGAATACGGGTGCACATTTCAGAAGGACAGGT
This sequence comes from Anarhynchus alexandrinus, assembly GCA_008711295.1. Lineage (NCBI taxonomy): Eukaryota > Metazoa > Chordata > Aves > Charadriiformes > Charadriidae > Anarhynchus > Anarhynchus alexandrinus. Next base: position 1,026,570 of record VUYV01000159.1, read on the forward strand.
CCTAAACCATAAATGTGCAGTTTTGGGGACTGTGGCACTCACATAATATCGCATTTAAAGCTTCTCTCCACCCGCACTGCAAGCATCCTCGCCGCCACGAATTCATACAGCTACATGAAAATACTTAAATAGGGGGTGATTTGTGGGAGGGAATTAAGAGGGACAGAGGAAAAACATCCTTTTCCCAGCACACACTGTACTTTGTACACTATTTATCATCATCAGATAACCTCTGTCCACAGAAGCAGAGTTTGAGCTCGCAGTGACCGTGACAGCTGCCTCGGCACCGTCTGTTCCTACCACCGTCCCGTAACCCTCTATGATATTTATCTCTCCAAGGAGGAAAAGCTGTCTGGGGATAACTAATGGGATAAGAGGCACCTTCTGCTTCCACAGCACAGCGACAGGGAAGGAACCCAAGTTCTGCCAACATGAGCATGTACCGCTGGTTACAAAAAGCTGCTGCAAAAAACATCAGGAGATCTCTAACTCCGGAGCCTCGCAGCTGAAAACAAGCTAAAGAGAAGCACAAAAGGCACAGATGGGGAAAGCAATCTGCCTACAGGATCTGATTTCATCCCCTACGCCCGTATCTTTCCCTCGTACAGATTACAGCTCAACAGCCCGGCAGCGTAAAGCAAGCAGCGCCTGAAAAAACATGCTGAAAAGCTGTTCTTCCAGGATGATTACATTCAAGTAAAATAACCATGACAAAGATGGCAGGTATTCGGCGTAAAAAGCCTAAATGGTTCATGACGGAGCCTAGAAAAATTACTGCCATAAATTGAAGCAGAAATGTGTAAAGAGATGTCGGGGTTCTGGCAGGTGAGGTTTCAGCCCGGCACGCGAGGGAGGGGGATCTTATCAATGCTTATAAATACTTAAAGGGAGGGTGCCAGGGGGATGGGAACAGGCTTTTTTAAGTGGTGCCCAGTGACAGGACAAGAGGGAACGGGCACAAACTTGAGCATAGGAAGTTCCATCTTAACATAAGGAAGAACTTCTTTCCTGTGCGGGTGGCAGAGCACTGGCACAGGCTGCCCAGAGAGGTGGAGGAGTCTCCCACTCTGGAGCCATTCCAAACCCGCCTGGACGACGTCCTGTGCAACTGCTGGAGGTGCCCCTGCTCTGGCAGGGGGTGGGACTGGGTGAGCTCCAGAGGTCCCTTCCAACCCTGACCAGCCTGAGATTCTGTGCCGTCCCGCACACCCAGCCCTGCAGCCGTGGGATGCGCCGGGGAACCAGCAGTGCTCAGCAGTTCAATGAGCAGTTCGATCACCGGCTGCAGTAAGAATACCCACCATGTAATTCATACACACATCTGTCAAAACAATTCAAATTCTTGGTATTGAACAGCATAGGGTCAGCCAAACCGTGAGCATCCAAACTGTTTTCTTCCTGCAGCTCCGGAATTGAGAATTTTTAAAGTTTTTGAGTGAGAGATTATCATCAGCACAAAAGGAAAAAGTCTTCTCTTTTTTTCTCTCTTTAGCTCAGTGTGAAATAATTAAAAAAACCAAATATAGGCGCTATTCTTAGTTCTACGCGACCAGTATTTCTTTTGGATAGTATCTTCCTCCACTGTTTGTTTCTTTCAAAGTAAAGGGGCTATGTATCAACTACAGAGACCCATAATTAATTCTGCATGGCAGCAAAAACTGCAGTTTTGCAGTTTAAAAATAGCTATGATTTTTGAGAAAAACAGAAATGTCACATGGAGACTGTTGTAAAGCACCTGGATTTTTTTTTTTTTTTCGGAATTCACAAGAAGTACATCAATATGAAACCAACCAGGCAAGAACTTCGGAACTTTTAGCAACAATTCTATGAAGGATGCGTTGGAGGAGGTGGGACTATCCCGGGTGGGACACCAGCCCTCCAGCCCAGGGCTGAGCGGCCTCAGAGCTGCATCGACCCCTCCGGAACTGGGGAGGGGCCGGGGGACCCCCTGTCCCTTCTCCCACGCTGCAGGAGGGCCCCCGTGCCCGCGGCAGCCGGAGGGGCAGCTCAGGACACGGAAATCAATTGGGAGAGCTACTTTATGAATTTTTTTCCACTTAACTCACTAATTGAAATTAAATGGGATGGAAACATTAATTGTTGATGAGCTAGCCTGCGAGCCTACTAATCTAATGATAAAGTGTTGTAAGGAAAATAACATGTCATATATATTAAGATCTACTGGACATGTTAGGTATGAATACAAAAGATAAAGAAGACAACTCTGCCAGTGGAAATACGTTGTGCCTCGCGTTTTACTCACTTGTGTTGTTCACACATGTGAAGCAACATATATAATTCCTCTTTTCAAGTGTGATAGTGAGTTATATTTGGATTTTATAGGGTTATCCCATATGGAATGACAAACTGGGACCTGCTGATTTTTAAAATGAAGCTTGCCTGTGATACCAGTGCAATCCTATTTTAAAATACACATTTAGCCCATGCTCAACTTTCAAGTACAGCCACCTTTGGCTCTACAGATGCAACAGCACCTTTCCTGTTTAACTCAGGAATACGTTATTCCCCAGCCCCTGAGAGGTTCAATTAAAGTTTCATATCTTTCATAAACAGCAGAGTGCACTTCAAAGGAACCGCAGAGCGTTCCTGTGAATTACCTCCGGAAGGCAATTGGTCCCTGTAAATACAGCGGCGCGCGTGAAGGAGTGATGCGCTGGGGCGAAGCCCTTGGCGAGGTGCTTTGCCGTCAGGCCGCCCAGCAATTGTCCCAGCATCGGCCCCACCACGGGATGGAAGCAGCCACCAAGCTTGACTGTGATAAATGGGAGCACTTTCAGCTAGGTAAGGGCTGTTCAACAGTCCTGTTAATGTAATACTTAAAAATATTTCTTCTTCAACAGTGAAAATGTTAATATGAGACAAATTTAAATATTCCTCTTTCTCTCTCATACATTATAGATGACTTATTCTGGACTCAGAGGGACAATTTTACTGTCACCATGTTTCCAGAAATGCATCCCCCCTGTAAGGGAGAGCGGATCTGGCACAGACCTGGAGAAGCAGCCATCTGCACCGCTCCCAGCAGAACCACCGCGCTTTCTCATCACCCACAAAGTTTCCAAACTTCCCGTGCGCAGGAACCGCATTCATGGAACGGGGACAGCCACGGGCAGGAGGCTGGCAGCAACGAGCCCGGATTTCACAGGCATGGAATTTTTGTCAAATACCACTAGGTGACAATGGATCTTCTTCTGGAAGAAGTTTCTAATAATGCATTTCTATTTCTGGAACAAATGTCCTAACTGTTATCCTTTAAAGAGGCAAATTTTAATTAATTTTAATTGCAAATTAACATGCAAATTTATTTTTCTTATCTACTCAAAAATGATGATGATACAAATCAATTCTCTGTATAAATTTAGAAATCCTCCTTTGGTTTCTTCTTGCTTTTTTGTATTATTTCACAGACTACTAAAAATAGCACTAATTCTGCTGGGAAATACAGCCTGAGCTAACAGTTACCGAAACAACAAAGTGCTTTTGTTCACTTCTGGGCTGCATAAAATGAGCAGAACTGTAGTGTATCCAAACTCTAAAATCTATTTTATTTCCTGTCTTGGGCCAAGTGTCACCAAGTGTTTTTCTTTCATAATTATTGCCCGATACTGAGAGTTGTTCCAGTGGTGGGAAGGGCAACCTTGGCCACAGCATCGTAAACCCCACCACTGTCTATGACTTTGAACCACAGCTGAAGCAGAGGTCTCCAGCCTCCCCGAATCTCTGTGAAGAGGGAAAATCTCTCCCTTTACTCTGATATAAATATTTCAGGCCATTTCTGAATTTCTGGGTAACAGCCAGTCAAAGAAAACAAAACAAACTCTGCAACCCCAGCCCCCAATTCCCCTCCTCGAAGTCCTACCGTCGTTGCGGAGGATGAGCGGGGTGGGGGGGCCCAGGACCCTGCTGTTGGTCACTGTGTTCGTCACCACGCACGTGTAGTTGCCCGCGTCCGAAGCTTCAACCTTTGCGATGTACAAATTCCCAGTCTCTTGTGAAACGAAGCGGCGGTTGTCCTGGTGTACGAAGGTCGGGTACTCGTTGAAGATCCATGCGTAGGTGAGCTCTGGAAGCAGAAGGGACCACCAGGGTTAGTGACAGGTGTGTATCCCCACGGGGCACAGGCTGAGGCTGGGCTCCATCCCACCTCGGACCTAAAGCCCTGGAAATGATTCTTCTCCCTGCCCACTTTGGTTAGGGAAATTGGATATATCCCAGCCCATGAAATGATAAAAAGGCTAACATTTTGCAAGTTCTCATCTTTATGGCTACAAATATAAATTTCCAGCTGTGACACTTCTGAGCCTACACATGGATCTAACATTTTTCTTACTCCTTCAAGTTCTTCCACTCCAGAATATAATGCATTTTACAAGAATCTCACCTTTTTTGTCATGAGCATTTCAGCCTAACTCATGACTTCTTTTCTTTCTTATTAATTTTTTTTTCCTTTAAGGACAGTTTGGAGGAGGATCTGCTGAGACATGTTATCGCACACTGTATGTTTTATTCCTTTGGAATTTCTGAATCAGCAAAAAACTGAACACTGAATTAAGCAGCTGTAATCTTCTATATGACCAATTAGATAGCACTCTGTTTTATAAAGCATCTTTGGAAGTTATTTGAGCAACAATAGAAGTAAGTGAGAGAGATGCCGCAAGTGGTTGCAGATTTTATAAGTGAGGTTAATACAATATAACCCTGTTATATTTGCCTAAGACTAACACCCAAACATGCTGAAAATGCTTGAAGAACTAAACTGAATACAAGATTGCTGTAGTTTTCCAAGGGAACACTAATTATACTGGAAAGCATATTCTTAGTTTAATACTCTAATGAGTCATAACTGTAATTGACCTCAACTACCATTAGGTACTTTGGCAAATATATTCTGCCCTCATGTTCCACTGTTTACATATAGAAGAGGCTGAGTGCAGATTGTTGGCTTTTATTTATTTATTTTTAACAACGGGATTATAAAATGCCTGCTTAGACTTTTAGGAAGATATGATAATTATGTTTATGTGGGAATATCTAATCATCATATTTACACATGTGCATCTCATTATAAGTAACCTCATGCTGATGTCAAGAGGATACTCAGAGCAAACAAGGTACCACTTCTCAGCTGGCTTATTATTTTCTGCAAGTAGTTACGTTTTGTTTTTTTTAAATTTACTCTTGGTGAACAATTATCTTGTTCCTCCAGAAGCATCCAGCAATAGGCAAATAAACATCACTGCCCCGGAATGCACAGAGGCATTTAAATTTGAGCGAATCTTCACCCAGCAGGTTTCCACCAGAGCCCCCGAACTCTGCAATACAGCAGCATTTTGCACTGACTGTGCAGCGGTGAATTGTCCACTCGTTCCTCAGAAAAACACAGAACCGAGAGGGTCTTTTTGGGTCAACAATCCCCTTCCCAGCCTATCCTTCCTCAGAAGGTTACAAAGTCCTATTCATAAATAGACCCTAGAAGCAGCAAGGTCTTTGGTTCCTACTTTTCTGTTGTAAATCGGTATTTACTTTAACTGCTAAGAACCCTCTAATTTCCAGGTTAAATATTTTCACTACAAGTCTATAGCTCTGTGCTTCTGGGCTAATGATGCCTTCAGCTTAAAGTGTTCTTGCCTCTTCGCTGGTGAGAGCCATCAAGAGCCCTTCTACCTTCATTTTCAAGACAGGCTTTCCAATCTTATCATCGTTGTAGTGGTTTCTCCTAGCCTCTGCGTTAGTTAAAAGTCTTGAGTATTTGTGTCATCGGAGTCGGGTGCTAGGTTGGAAATCCTGGGTAAGTAGGTCCCAGCAGAGCAGAAGGCAAATGTAAAGTTGGGCAATAGTAAAGAGGTCTGATCAAAGAGAGCACCAAATGGTGATGCTCTGGGATTCCTCCATGCAGAGGAACCCAACGCAGAGCGTATCAAAGGAGACCTATTTCTAGAGCACCAAACATCAAAAATCTCCCCCAAAGCCATCTTCAAACTCTATTAATTTGGCTACATAAAATTGAGGTGCATTATGAAGATCTGATGTTACAGCTCTGCCTTCCTTTCATTACAACAAATCATTGTCCAGAAAAAAACAACTGCCCAAATGACACAGAATGAGGTATTAGAAACAGTCCATTATTGCTATATAATATTTAAAACAACTGGATAATTCTCTCTCTCTCTCAAATAACATGGGACTAATGGAATATAGAGCACAGGGAATAACACAGACTGGAGCATCTATAAGTGCATTTGCTTGTGTAGCAACATGTAAATAAATACTCTTTCAAACTCACTTTGATTTCCTTAGAGATCCTAGTGCAATATTTATGGCTTTTCAAACTTGACGGATTTCTTTTGATAAGGTTTCCCATACTAATTGCTCTGGAAGTGATAGACAGTTCACATCCCATAGGCAATTTGTAACAACTGTGTAAACAGACACTTAAAATACAGCCCGAGATGGCTCCTGGTGACTGCGCGTGATTGAAACGCTTACTGAAGTTACAGACACGGAGTCTTCCAGTACAAAGAATGAGCAGTAACAGGCAATTCGTGGTTCTCTAATTACACATTACACTCTACATCCTGAAGGAATTTATTACAAACTTCTCCTTTCTAATTTGGGGCCCTTTTCACGTAATTTTGCCTCATTTACAACACTCTTAATTTCCCCTTTAAAGCACATTCAAGTAGGTCTCTCAAACACAGAATATTACCAGAAGATTTCTGACCCATATTTGCTGTTTTTAAAGACAAGCTGAAACTCTGGTAGCTGCAATCCCACTGCCAGCAGCAGAGCATCTGCCCGGTTACCCACCGCAAAGACCCATCCCGTACTCTGACACTGTACTGTTCTTCGTTGCCCCGATCACCTGGATTTCCATGATACATCAGAAAGAGATGAAGATTTTTGGGTGGCCAATCTTCACTTCTGTAATGATCAGCAGCAATGACAGGAGGATGGAGAAATTACTTGTACATTTTTGGTACAGATGGTCTACGCACCCTGGCTTGAGCCATCACCAGATGGAAGACATGCAACCCCAAATCCTTTCTTGCTCTACTGACTACATGAAGAACCTTTTTCATCTACAGAAATCCATGTTATGGGTTACGCGCACTTGGGTACATGGAATATCCACACTACCACCACAGACACGTGCTAGAAGGAGGAAAGCGGATTTCTTTTTGCCAAAAGAATGCAGGTTTCTGTGCACGAGGTCCCAAGTTGCTGGGTATATGCTCTACTGGTCCAGAGCAAACACAACAGAGACGGGGAAGAGCATCCTAAATTAGTTACCATCCCTCACCTATGGCAGAGGAGCCTGTGGAAAATTCAGGCTCGTGACGAGCAGTGGAGGTAAAGGCGGGGAGCACACGGGCATGTTAGCAAAAGCCTGACTTGACTTTGGCCGAGACGGACGGTGGAAGCGATGGGCACAAACACGCAGAGCTGCAGATCACCCCCAGGTCAGACACGTGGCAGGGAAGCCCACTGCACACCCACAGACCATTAACCTCTTCTCCACGCTCCCTCCCTGGCCACCACAGCAGAGGCTTTCAGGAGCAGCGCAGTCACACAGAGATCCCACAGGACACTTACCGTGAATATTTACATCTCTGGGCTAGGGACGGGGAGAACGTGCTAGGCAGCACGTGGCAGGCAGGCTACACGCCTCAAACATCCACCTATGCGACACCAGATGGGAACAGTCTGGTTTCAAAGCTCCACCAACAACCTTTTACTCAACTTGCTATTTACAAACTTGTTTTACTTAAATGTGCGTGGCAGCAATACCAATAAAAGAAGCCAGAAGCCTTTTTCTTCACTCCTTTTACCCCTTTCAGAGACTCTCTCACACCAGTTGCTCCCCCCATGCGCTACAGCAAATGCTGATGCTCGGGCTGCCCCTGTGCTTCAGAACCAACAGTACTAACCACAAACACGTACCCTGTACCACATACAAATATCAATGAATATTTAGAAATGGAACCCAAGGCCTCTGCCACTACTGCATGGTTAAATATCATGGCTTAACAAAATTTAGAGCAGCCAGCATTTGCCATCAACTTAAGCAATTAAAAAGGAAATAAATTATTCAAGCCACTTGAATATAGATTTAGGATGTTTAAAGATATGCCTTTTCAATTTTCTTACCAGAGTGGAGACAAACTGCTTCCCCCCCACCCCGAGAATTGTGCATTAGTGGCACAGAGTCTAGTTGGAGGTCAGTAACAAGTGGTGTCCCTCAGGGGTCAGTACTGGGTCCAGTCCTGTTCAATATATTCATCAATGACCTGGATGAAGGGATGGAGTGTACCATCAGCAAGTTTGCTGATGACACAGAACTAGGAGGAGTGGCTGACACGTCAGAAGGCTGTGTCGCCATACAGTGTGACCTGGACAGGCTGGAGAGTTGGGCAGACAGGAACCTTATGAAGTTCAACAAGAACAAGTGTAGGGTACTGCATCTGGGGAGGAATAACCCCATGCATCAGTACAGGTTGGGGGCTGACCTCCTGGAGGGCAGCTCTGCAGGGAGGGACCTGGGAGTCCTGGTGGACAACAGGATGACCATGAGCCAGCAATATGCCCTGGTGGCCAAGAAAGCGAATGGCATCATGGGGTGCACCAAGAAGAGTGTGGCCAGCAGGTCAAAGGAGGTCATCCTTCCCCTCTACTCTGCCCTGGTGAGGCCGCA
>VUYV01000159.1:1035397-1130440 GCA_008711295.1 Anarhynchus alexandrinus
GGGTGGCAGAGCACTGGCACAGGCTGCCCAGAGAGGTGGGGGAGTCTCCCACTCCGGAGACATTCCAAACCCACCTGGACGCCGTCCCTTGCAACTGCTGGAGGTGACCCTGCTCTGGCAAGGGGTTGGACTAGATGATCTCCAGAGGGCCCTTCCAACCCTGACCAGTCTGTGATTCTGTAAAATGTTCTGAGCTGCTTGCCGGGTACCGGCAGAGAATCCTGTCTGCCCCATGCCACTCCGCAGGGGCGGAGGGCGGCTGTGTTCCCAGGGAAGCCGAGCCCGCCGGGCACTGCTGCCTGGCCCAGCACCTTCACACACTCTGGGCCAAATGAGAGATGCAAAGTAGTAGAAGTTGCATCACTTGGCCTTGCTGCATGGGTTTTGTCTGAGTTGTTGTTTTTTTGGTTGTTTTTTTTTTTTTAGCCCAGAAAGCATGCAGCACTGCTGGGTCTGCTTTTCCCCATCACATTCAGATCTCGTTTTTCTAAAGCATTTGACGATAAACTCTTAAATTCTATTAAAGCAGGAGTCTCTCCTGTGCTGCCCCCAGAATACTCTCTGCTCAAGACAAGAAACAAAGCTAAAAACCCTGTAAATTTTAAACCTTCTCTAAATAACAGCACGTGGTGAAAAAATGTTACTGAAAGCTGAACAGAAATTCTGCTATGAGTAATTATTATAATTAGACCATATGGTTTGCCAAAATAATGTTCTCTGGTCTTCTGTCTTGTCACATGCATATTTTTTCTTTGCCTTGTCTTTGCCTTTTAGTACAAGAAACTCTTTTCTTGATTTTTTTTTTCCTAAAGTCTCTTCCATAAAGTCAGGGCTGCCACTTAAAAAGGTCTCTGAAGCTATTATGGGAAAAGCTATTAAAACATCAAGATTATGGTAACCATAAAGCTGAATAGAAGAATGAAATTCTGAAATTAGTATTAGCCAAAAAATAGGGATCATTTATCATTTTTAATAAGAACAGTGTGGTACAATAGACTATTATTTTTTACAGGCATTACTGAAAGTTACAGAGATTAATCCAATCTTTAATGATTCCTATGATTTCTATATTATCACCAACCATGTCACTCTCAAGTTGGACAGGCAGGAAATGGTTTTCAGTGTGAAACAAAAGATTTTGCAGCATTTCCTGTAAATCTCGATGCACAAAAATTATGGTTCATTACACATGGCAAGAAACAAGTACCAAATCAAGAAAACCCTCTCTTCTTAAGAGTCCCAAGCAACCAAAACTCTAATTGCAGTAGTACAGCGTTTTGGAAGAGCAATACAAGATGTTGAGATTTTTTTAAATGAAAGGTGAGGCTCATCCCTGTACGTTATAAATGACAATTTAAATCCAAATAAGGTGCATACAGCTCTATGAGTTAGGTTTGCACTTTCCTTGATCATGTAGTTCCATAAAATTATGATTGCTTTTTTATTTTTCAAATGTAAGTTATTCTTATTTATTATGTATGAGAAGTGCTGAAGTTTTGCTGTCTATTTTACTCCGTATCTGTGTTTTCCCTGTCATAGACAGGGCCTTTCCAGATACAGCCGACAGCAATAGCGAAGCCACAGGAAGCTTTTCCTGGAGAGAAGCTATTCCCTTCAGCCCTCAGCTACTGCAGTGCAACCGGTGGCAGTGAAGAATGGGATCTGGCATTGTGTTTGTATATGATTAATACAGACACGTGTTTCTTGGCTCTGTGTGTGTTACCGTCTGTGCCTGCCGCAATCCGGGTTTCCATCAGAGAAGCTGATGCACACACCAGCCCATCCCTTCTTCACCTTCCAGCACTTCCCGCACGCCAGGCAAGGAAGCACCAAACGTTCACACCTACTAGTTATTTTATGTATTCAGGTACTATATTAACATTTTGCCATACCAAACTCCAACCATACCCCATTTCCTCCCCATCCAGTTCATAAAAGCCATTCACATCACAAAGCCATATCCAAGTCTGCCCAAGACATAATTTTCACTTATACACAAATAGGCTAACGTTGCCCTGAAGGGAGCGAGGGAAGAACCTGGCCATCTCTAGCTTCATTCGCCTGCGATGAAACCTGGTGCAAGATCTCACCCCGGCAGAACACGGCTGTGGCACAAACCCCGGCACACGCAGCTAACGCCCCGTTAATGCCACCTTCGTACACCTCTGCAGCTGTCCCCTGCAATGGGCTCAAGTGGGTAATGCCTCTGTCAATAGCAATGTTGTATAAACTTCATAAAAGACCCATTTTTGGTGAATAATTCGTAGACTTGACTTTTTTTTTTTTCTCTGATTGCTTGCATTCCTTGGTGTTCAAATTTCTCTTAAGTGGTACTAACAGGGTGTTTTGATGGTTATGGTACATTTGGGCAATGATAAAGCATAACTGATTATCTGATGAGTGTCCTGTGAATTCATTCTGTATTCTCATCTTGCTTACTAAATTTTGCTGACTGCTTGTAGGGGACACTCATAATCTCAAATTTCACTGCAATTTGATTAAGCAATCAACATCCGTAGCCCCATGAATAATATCACACACGCTGGAACGGTGGCTTGATGCACCACAACACACTGAGAGTGCACTGGGAAAAAGAAAGGATTATCAGGGAAAGACAAATCCCTGGCACAACGTACCACGTACATGGCCCTACCCAAACCCCCAAGACTCCTCTCCACCCATACCAATCATCTGCTGGGAACTGCACTGCAGTTTCTGGAGGTTTTGACCATTTTTCTCTTTCACAGTTTTATTTTAATAGTAAAGCTACATGAATTATGCACTGTACACATTTTTTCTGCGGGCCTACAGACCATTTCATTGCCCTGCTAGCACTTTGGATCAATTTTTTATCTTCTCTTCTTAAATAATTGCCAAATAATTTAAAGGACTCAACCTGGATGCAAACATCACTCGGTTATTCTCCTCCTGACTCCATGCTCTGCCCTCTCCATCACAAAGGACCACCCAGCTACGTCCCACCATAGCTTCTGTGCCTTGAATGCAGGTTTTAATAAAAAGAATAATGAACAAGATTAATCTAAAGTTAAGAATACATTTTTAGATGAACCCTCATCTGTGCTAAACCTGACGATGCAGTTACTCAGCAGCCAGCCAGTCAACCATCTGCACACAAAGAAATCACAGAATCATAAAATGGTTTAGGTTGGAAGGGACCTTGAAGATCATCGAGTTCCATGGGCAGAGACACGTCCCACCAGACCAGGTTGCTCAAAGCCCCATCGAACCTGGCCTTGAACACTTCCAGAGATGGAGCTTCCACAACTTCTCTGGGCAACATGGACCAGTGCCTTACCGTTAGAGTGAAAAATTTCTTCCTAGTATCTCATCTAACTCTCCCCTCTTCCAGTTTGAAGCCATTCCCCCTCGTCCTATCACTATATGGCCTTGTAAAAAGTCCTTCCCCAACTCTCCTGTAGCCCCTTTAGGGACTGGAAGGTCGCAATAAGGTCTCCCCGGAGCCTTCTCTTCTCCAGGCTGAACAACTCCAACTCTTTCACAGCCTCTCCTCATAGGAGAGGTGCTCCAGCCCTCGGATCATCTTTGTGGCCCTCCTCTGGTCCGGCTCCAAGAGGTCCATGTCTTTATCTTAGGGGCTCCAGAGCTGGATGCAGTACTCCAGGTGTGGTCTCACCAGGGCAGAGTAGAGAGGAAGAATCACTCCCCTTGACCATGCAGCCCAGGATATGGTTGGCCTTCTGGGCTGTGATCGTGCATTGCTGGCTCGTGTTGAGCTTCTCATCAATCAGCACACCCAGGTTCTTCTCCTCAGGGCTGCTCTCCATCCATTCTCCACTGAGCCTGTATTTGTGCTTGGGATTGCCCCAACTCAGATGTAGGACGTTGCAGTTGGCCTTGTTGAACTTCATGATATTGGCATGGGCCCACCTCTCCAGCCTGTCCAGGTCCCTCTGGATGGCATCTCTCCCCTCCAGCATGTCTACCTTGACACACAGCTTGGTATCATCGGCAAACTTGCTGAGGGTGCACTCCATCCCACTGTCCATGTCACCAACAAAGATACTGAACAGCACCAGTCCCAGTACCAACCCCTGAGGAACACCACTCATAACTGGTCTCCACAATGTGCTGTCCTTGCCAGATGGGACAGGGAAAAAGCACATGCCCTTCATCTTTGCTAATACGTGTGAATCGGTTTGCAGAATTTGATTTGGAACAGTGTGGAAGAGCCACAAGTCATGACTGTCAGTGGTGATTGGAATGATCATAAAACCATGAAATCATGGAAGGCACTGAACATACTTTGAGAGGCCATCTCTCCAACCTGAGGCATGAGAACTATGATATCTCTGAGGTTTTTCAAACTTTTTCTGACAAACCTCCAATGACAACAGCGTACAACTTCTGATACGGTCTAACAGGGCACAGCACACACCAGCGGGGAAGCAGGACTGTATGGCAGGCTGCATTGCTGGCATCTCCTGACCACGCACTAATGGGCACGGCAAGTGGCCCCTTTCTACTTAGGGGGGCAAATTATTGCTGTAAACATAACGATGTCCACGTGTTTATTAGTGCTGGTTTATGGTAACAGAAAAGCTGGACACACACGTACGTGGCATGTACATTAACGAGTCAGAAGTGTGTAAGAACGAGGAAAATGTACAAATCAACCCAAGTTCTGTATCAGACTCATCCTCACAGTAATTCGCAGCGCGTGCAGGGCTGTGGTTGCTTCCCAGCCCCTCGACTCCATGCTCGCCCAGTATGTACGTATGGGTAATTAAAAAGGTGAGAGGTCTTCATTACCTGAAGGCTAATCAATAATCACCTGTATCTGCTGCATCTCCATTTTTCTGTATCTCTAAAATAGTTAAATATTTGATGGCTGTACACAATTGACCTAGCTTATCTCTCGCAAACAGCCTCCAGCCCTAGTCGATGGCTGGCTACGCTGGCTGCCGTGGCACCAGGCGCATTAATGACTACTGCATCGTGCCATCGGGGATTCTGACAAAATTTTAACTTGAAGTTCCCTCAGGGAGAAAAATCAACAGCAGCCTTTATCTATGACCGAATGGAAAATGTTATGAGATGGAGTCCCGTGCTGTTGTATTTACTACAGTTAAATACACAAACCTATTTCAAAAACGTCTGACGGGCAGCAGACACCCTCCCGTGCCCCCAGCGATCTAGCACGCAGACAGGCACATTTTGGAAGAAACAGTAAGGTTTTTTCATCTGACAAACTTCATAAACTGTCTTACAGAAATTTACAGCTCAGCCTGCACTTGCCTGAAAAGAAAACCCACAACCCAACCCAACCTGTATTTGTCATAAGGGCTTATGCTACCTTTGGGGAACCAGGTTTGGTGTTTACTGAAACTGGTGAACCTTGCCCAGGATTAGATTTGATACCACTCAGTTTTATGCACCTCTGGTTTAAATTTAAATTTTTGGAGTCAGGCTCAACCCCAGCAGTGACCCAGCTGCTCTCGGACAAGGCTCTGTGGGAAGGGTCCATCCCCCTTCCCAACAGAGATGCAACCTTGAACTGCGCCAACCACCAATGATGCTCCGGACACTTAAAACGTTGGGATGTTGGGCCCACCAAGATACTGATCCACTGAAGAATGGAACCAATCTTGGAATGAAACACCACCACCCCTGGCATAAAGGAGTATCCATGGGTAGTCCTGACAGTGGGTTTATGGTGAAATATAGATTTCAGGAAAATCTTACCGAGCACGCAATGTAATGCGCCATGTTGTTGTCCCAAATCTGAGTTCTTTACCTGGTGTGCAAGCCAATAACACACCAAGCAGAGGTATTTCCAAGTTTACTCCACTAATGTGCAGAAATGGGGTGCTCGTCCCAAAACTGGAACACACCTTAGTTCCAAAAATCTCCACTTTTATACACTGATTATTACATAGTCAAACCATTAATATTCATTGTTATTCTCTTTAATGATTGGTCAAGATTTCTTTGCTTCCTATGTAAATTAGTGCATAGACTCTGCCTTCTTCTTCCATTGTTCTCTTTTGAGTAGGTGGTATCATCTGGGTAGTTGGTCAATGAGTCTGTGGTCATGATCTCCCCCTGCCGGATTACTTTTTACCAACTTCTACTCTGATCTTGGCAGTTCCAAGTGGTTTTCTCGGTTTGCTGACCAAGCCCAGAGTTCACCACTCTCTTGACAGGAATGCCCTGTTTATCAACAATGCTACATTGTCTGGTGGTAGTCCTTCATTGAATCTTAGATAAATCGTGTCTAGTTACTATTTCTCTATTTTAATATTAGGTAAATAATTAAGTAGGGTTGGGGCAGTAGAGAGGACTTGAGCAGCAGATTTCCTTGGTTGCTTCAATGACATTTTACATTTCATTTTCCCACTTTACATCAATTTTACTATAGCAATTTAACTACTTCAAGCCAACCTTAAAAAAGAGCAACAATGCAGAAAGCACTCACACGTGGGTAAACAGCCCTACATTTGCTACAACCGTTACCCCTACTAATCACCCAACGCCATACTTTTGGAAGCCAGGAGATGCACACTTGGTCTCCTGTGACGCTGATTCAAGCCTTCAGCTTTTTGCAGTAAGCAATGTATAGATCTATATGATGCTCTCCTCTGTAAGTTGATTTCAATGAGGAAATTCAGGTAAAAAAAGAGTAATAGCTTGATATGGTCCACAGAGTGGCATCAACATCCTTCCAAAGAAACACTCATCTTCACCTGACAGCCAGAGATAAAGTACTGCCGTGGCAGATACTGTCAGTAGCAAATGGAAAGGAGAGAGAGAAGAGGTCGGCCAGAAAAAAAGACAATGCTGGCTGGACCGAAGCTGGTAATTACTTATGGGCAAACATTAAATGAGAACAAATACGCTGTAAGCTGGGCACGTGCATAAATGATGCTTACACTGATTTCTAGTTCTGCACTGCAGTTTTGCTGTGCGAGATTCAATCGTTGCTTATATTTTCCAGGCTTGTTCTACATAAAGTGCTACACATATCACCTTAAGGAATGACTCACAGATTTAATCCGTCAGTTTGTTTTCTGTTTAAAGTCAGAGAGAGTTAGCCTACAAATCTTTTTCTTGTGCACTTGCTTCAGTAAAGCTAAAGGTCCCTGGGCTTGTTTTAAAACATATTTCAATGTGACCTAGCTAATCCTTTAATACCAGCTTTCACTACCTTTGATCAGCCTCTTACTGTAGCTATAAGAGATTAGATCAAACCTTTAAAAAAAGAAAGTTGGTTGCGGAGAATTTTCTTACTGCAGTGAATTAATATGACGATCAACTCCAAGGTTGAAATATCTGGCCAAGCAGTGCGGGTGGTATGTCCTTTACGGGAGATCTCTGCACGGACAGGCACTGCTACGTGATGCTGTGGCACTTGCCTGTAGTACACTGGAAAAATACATTCTCTTCACATATTTGACAGATAAACAGTGTTTTGATATCTACCAGCTGAAAACAACATCATGGTTGCACATTTAGATATATCATTTAAACAACTTCATGGTTGCACGTTTAGATATATCATTTAAACAACACCATGGTTGCACATTTAGACATTCTGTATGTACCAGGGAACAGAAAATGCCAAAACCATTACCCTCATTTGTTGTCCAGCAACAAAATATCACCCCCATAGGAAGGAGCGCTCACACAGCCAGGACTATTGACTTACACGAAGCAGCATATGCATTCGGGGATCTGGAAACCCAAATATCATTGCAAAAGTGGAGGTACACCAATGCTGTGTTTGTGTCAACAACATACTTTCTGCTGTGACTGTCTCAAGGGGGCTGAAGTCGAACAGCCTCCCTGGCTGCTCCCCAGGGCTTGGTCTGAAGGGCCCGGCTAAGGCTGGGTTTGGAGGTAAGGGTGGCTGTGACGGGGTTAGCAGAGCCTGGGGGCCAGACTCAGATCTCCGATTTGTTTTATAAAGAGATCAAGAGATGCTACAACTCTCAAGAAATGCCTACGGACTGAATTGCATCAGACGACAGGTTTCACTCATCTTTAGCCAGCCCCTGCCAGCTCTACCCCCTTTCAATACCATTTCAATCTTCATTTAGTGGCAACTGCAACAGAACAGGGGAATAAACCACATGACTAGCTCGCAGATGATTTCTTTTAAAAGATGTCACGAGCTGTCACTGATAAATAAAAAATCCATTAATGTCATGTTTCTTATTATTTCGGTATTTCCAAGGTCTTTACTGGAGAGTTGAGCCTCCTGCCTTCTACTTCTCTGGGAGATGCGTTACAAACTCCAGACGTCCTACCTCGCTGCCTGTCCCCCACAGCCCAGCTGGGCCACAAACGTATAATGGTAGGTGGCTGATATTAAGGTTGCAGTGGTGCCAACACTGAAGGTGATAAATGACACGTGCCAGTTGAAAATTTGGGTCTGAATGCCTGTGCCAAAGTCTGTTGTTGACTGCGACCCTATTTTGCAACTCTTGCTCACAATCTAAAACGAGCTTGGCATTTATGTTACTGGAAATATTTGCAATTTCATAAATTTCTCAATTAAAACAGCACTGCATGTTCTCTGTGCTGTCAGAAATATCGAGCCAAAACATTCCCAAATTAGGGAAGAATTTATCCTTATCCCTTATCCTCAAATATGTTGATAAATTTGTGCACAAACTGAATCAGCAGTTTTAGAGAAAGGATTATGTCAGATTAATTTTAATCTAATCCATTTCTATCTCCTGAGAAGCTTTTTCCTTATTGCTTTTAATAATTTAAACAGTGACTGTTGCATAGTATAAAAAATAAATGATGGGAGATGCACTTTAAGTGGAAGTTACAACTCTCAATCACTTCTTATTTAAATGAGAGTTTCATATGCCTGATTTTAAGTTTAATGAAACCCATTTTTGCTGAACTGTAATAATCTTCAACATGTGGAACCAGATGCAGAGGAATTCCGCTCTCCTGCAGCTCCCAGAGCTGGCGAGGGAGCCTCATGTCTGACTCACCCGCTCTCTGTAATGCTGCTACGGAAAGAGATACCTCGAGCGAATTTTGGGCTGTCAAGAAGAAATGCTGCCAGGCTGCTGAGATCCAGCCGCAGCTTTCGGGAGCATCACTCCACTTCTTGTGCGCGGGGACCTCGCCTCGCAGTTCCGCTGCAAGGCGCTAGGAATTGGCAGGTTTGGGGAAGTTATTTTCTGGTTCTTGGCCTGAGATGAGTCACTTAGAGGCTTTTTGAGCTCAACAGCTTATGCTCTGGAAACCACTTTTAAAATGTTGACACTTCTTTGGTCATGGGAATTTGACTACTGTATGGGGATGTGCGAGTGGCAGTCACTAGTAAGAGGAGAAGCTGATAACAGATTCAGATATTTTTGATGCCACATTGTTTGCTCTCCTTGCGGTCTTTTCCATCTCCCCCACATCTCCAATACGCACGCTGCATCCTCCTCCAATGAGCAACACCTGGACAAATCCCCTTTGAATTTCATTTTTTCCTACTCCAGGAAAGACACCCGTGAGCTGCTGAGCCCCAGCTCGTGGGGAAACATCACCCTACTGCAGCGTTTCTCTGTTTGCTCAGAAACCGAGCCTTCCCTCCGCCATTCCCCGCATCCCGCAAGCAGAACCGTCCGTGCACAACACGGTTTCGCTCCTGCCCCATGATCCAGAGAGGTCTGCAACACCTCCTGGTTCTGCACGTACCACATTTGCCAACACTGACCCCACTGCCACTGCCACATTCAAACACGTCGAAAGCATCACTGACTAGCGGTAATGGAAAACACTTCTCTGACTCTTTCTTCTTTTTCTTTCCTCCCACGGGACAGCTTACCTGCTCGTATTTTCGCTCCAACCTTTGGAGCAATCCAGCAAAGGCTGCTCAATGACCTTGCAGCATTTTGACAAATAGTTGAACCAACTCGCGACCAGCTTAGCAGATTTTTTGCTTGGTTTACTAGAGAAATGGAACTTTTACAACCATGTTGCCCACCCATCTGTGAGATACTCCTCTCTAAATTAGCTTCTTGCTAATTGGAACCGAATCTGACCAAGCAGCAAAGGCTTACAAAGGCATTAAGATAGGAGAGAAAGAGGAGAAACTATTAATGCCACAATAAGGAGAAGGTAGAGGTAGTTCAGCCCTTCTCCAATCTGCTCAGCAAGAGGCAACTGCCCAGTCCTGCCCATATGGGTTGTGCAAGAAGCACATTTTTAAAAATCTTGGGATATACCACACTGAAAGAAACTGCAGGAAAATAAAGGCTGAATATTAAGGTTACTGTAGTGAAGAGGAGTGGGGACATAAAACATTCCATGTCACTTGCTATGTAAGAAATACTGCAGGAGAAGCATTCTTATCCTAACGAATACAGAAAAGTAATAGACCTTGTAGGATTCAACTCGCCATTCCTCTAAAGATTTCATATTAATGGGAATGCGCCACAAGAAAAAGATCTGGTACTGAGAAGCCGATTTAACACTTAGGGGAACATGTGCTTGAAGGCTCTTGCCCAAAGCCATTCTGAAGCAGTGATTCAGTGGAATGCGAGATGCGTTCCTGCAGCAGGCACAAACCTTGCCAAGTAGGCAGAACAGGCACACGCTGCCTGGACAGAATTAAATAACCCCCTGCTTTTAGGTACACGTTAGGTGGAAATGTCCTTGGCCTCTATGGCTATGTGCTATTTCTAGAGTAATTTCTTCCCTTTCCATTACCTCTTTCAAGGTTGACTGTTTTCCAAAGTTTTAACATACATTTTAGTTAATGTTAACTGCAAGGACACCAATGGAGAATATTAAAAACGTTTGTTCCCATTGTTACAAAAACATCTCTAAACATTTATTAATAATGTATTAATTCTTCATGAGTTACAAACAAAAAGGCAGTGTGACAGTTTTCAAAGAAGAGAGAACCAACTGTAAGGTGGCACTATAGGACAGGGAGTAAAAGGGCACAAACACTCGAGAGCAACTGAAGAAAACTCTGTTCCAAAGCACTCCCTGCTGAGCAGTGCTGCTCGGGGGGTGAAAGCCCCATACATTGATCCTCTGATGGTATGAAAATACCTGATAATTGCCTTTTCCCTTCTGCACTGTTCTGATTAGTTTTCCCAGTTTTTCTCCCCTTCCTCCTCATATGATGCAGTGGGGGCTGCACAAGCAGGAGAGAACACGAGCTGTGATTTGCGCGACAGATTATTTATGAGACAAACCCCTCAAACCATTCATCACATAATAGAGGCCATCAGCCATACTTACAGCCAAAACATTTTCACTGTTTCCAGCCCATGAAGTGCCCATCACCACTTTAAAAAAAAATAAATAATGAAAGGAGAGAAAAAACTGCCCAGACGAGTAGGCACGCACTAATCATTTTTCTGCAGAGCACAGAAATGGTCTTCGCACCACTGTAATCAGTAAAGTGCTTTCTGAAAACATGTCTGGTGTCTACACTTCACTACCTACCGTACAGCATGAAAGGCTGAGATTGAGATGAAATCAGAATTGCCATCTCTTCTGTCCACTGCTAAAATTTAGTTAGTTCTACTTGATTAAGCTGTGCAACAGAACTAAACGTTCTCCTAGCTACTGGGGGGAAAAAAAGGGCAGGAGAGAACGAGAAAACCTGAACACATCCATTACGTGAAAAGATGTGAGAATAATTCTCTGTCAACATTTCAGCTCACAGACACAGACTCCACGGCTGTGTTTCCAACAGGAGTAATGGCATCAGATGGGAAAGAGTTATTTGAACAACTGAGCTTTAATGAATCTCCTCCTCTTCGGGAAGATGGAATTTTACGAGCACATTGAGAACATGGGCAACTGCAGAGAGACAGAAAACTTATTTTCCTTTAACTCTTCCCTTTGTTCAGCCAGAGAGACGCGGTTCCCCGATGCTCAGGAAGGTCGCCTGCCTCCGCAGCAAGGAGCGGAGGGACAAGGTGTCCGGGGAACTGAGGACCAGAAATCATGCTGGGAAGGTTCAGGTCCTGGGTCACCAGGAACATCGTTAGAGGCCCTGAGCAAATGGGCAGGAGGAGACATGTCCCGTAGAAACATCAGCGAGTTTCCATCTGCTTATCTAAGCACTTTGCTATCTAAAAGAGCTATCAGCTGACGTAGTGCTTCACCAGATTACTGAGATGAATTAGGAGGAGCGAGGATAAATATGCTGTAGATGTGATGAGTGGCAGTACGGGCTATGGACAGAGATATTGGCATAAGACATACCTCTAGGGAACGCAAAGGGAACACGAAATTTAAATAAACAAGTAATTGAGAGATCATTTTCACCAGTTCTCTGTGTACATTCACCACTTCTCACAGCACTGGGAAATCTCAGTCTCTAACTGTATAGGGTTTTCCCACGAGGGCAGGAAGGCAAATGTCATGAGAACATCGTGTCTATAGATCTTTCTAAAGATGAACCAAGAGAAAACCGGGGAAGGGGGGGAAGTGAAGGAAATCCCAAAAGACAAGGTCATTTATCTTCCCAAAGAAGGGGCAGGGAAAGATTTACAGACTCGTTTGTTCTGCATGTTTATGGGTGTGCTACCAGCCCGTCAAGTGAAACGTGCATACCTTTCTAGGATTGTGGTTTTTTAATCTCTAGACTCACAATGAAATGCCAGGGATGTTAGAAGGTATTTGAAAAGTGGAGTTGTTAAAATATTAACTAACCCTGCCCTGACTATCAAATAAATCTAGTCAAAGTGGCAGCTGGATGACTCGGTTCCCACAAACTTAAATGAAAAGAACTTTGTCACAAAGGAATATTTTGGTCTTAAAATTTGGAGAGAAAGTTAAAAGGACAGCGACCTCCAAATACTTCCCAGGCATATCGATAGCCCATTGAACTGAACTTATATTCAGAGCCTTGAGAAACACAAGCGAGTGTTTGCTTTGGTTTTGGGGGCTTTTTGTTTGCTTGTTTCAATTAAGTTTACCTTAGCAAAGAAATGTATCTTCTCAAATTTGATTAACAATACTGAAAAAAGCAAACAAGAAAAGCTAAACTGTTTCCCCCTGCAAAGCTCCTCTCAAAAGGAAAACATTTTCACCAACATCTTCAATGGAACATTATTTTACGTTTTGAAATGCTTCATGCTTTCTAGATACATCTGAATGTAATAAAAAGGATTAAAAATACAATGGAATGGAACACTTCGGACAAACGAAGGGTTGGTTTGGGTTTTTTTTTTTCATTTTGGCTAGCAACCCCCCTAATCGATTACTCCTACAGCTCTTCTGCCGAGCACCGGCAGATGGTATTGATCTAGCAGGGCTTTGAAAATGTAAAGCAATATAGCATTGTTTTATGGCATCCAAATTACAGAGCTCACCCTAAGACATGCTGAGATACCTTAACTAGTTTCATCAAAAAAGTCATAAAACCTTTTTGATGTTCGTCCCATTTCCAAACCTGTCATTGTGATTCAGTTACTGGGGACTGCCCAGTTAATGCTGGGGTAGCAGCCAGTGGCTGCGATGGGGACCGTCGTGTGTGTGTTGCAACAAAACCAAAGCCAAATTTTAGCTACAAACATACTTTTGGTATCTTGAACTGTTCTCTCTTGTCCACTTAAATACCTACAGCCAACTCATCGTAGCATTACACGGGCCCCAAATGCCATGTTCCCATAGCAATGTTTACTCTTACGTTATTTTTTTTGGTAGAGCTTCACAGGTAGAACAGTCGACACATGACCATCGTTAGGCTTTTGATTAGAAGAGCTGTGGAAATAATGAGGGAAACCCCTTCCCGCGCAGGATCATTATGTCAGAAATATGCTAACAACCCAGTTAGGTTTCTACTAGTTGTTGCACTGATTTAGTGCTTGTAAGTGAACAAATGGGGAAGGTAAAAAAAAAAAACCACAACAAAAGGAAAAGAACTGAAAACTTGTAACAGAGAAGGCACCATAAATAGGGCAGGACTGGCTTTAGGGCGCTCAGGCATCTACTGCTCCAAGAGCAGAAAATATGACAGAAGCAAATGTTTGATTTGCATTTATTCTGGTTTTCAGTCCAGCAAATTCCCGAGCTCCAGATGAACATTTATTTTCCAAATTTTCAGCACTCAGCACACACTTCATCACGGGAAGCAATCACATCATTATGCTGCTTAACAAAATGTAACGCCAGGATGCACTGACCTGACAAAACAGCGACTCCCTGCTGAAACCACGCTGCAAGAAATACACATTTCATTTTCATCTTGGGGCACTGGGAGGGGGGGGAAGCCTAGAGTCATATGCTGAATTTCCAACTCATATTAAACTAAAAACTGGGACAATAATAGTGATGCCCAATTTGTTCCGTGCAAGCTGTACGCAGCCCATTTTATGATGCTGAAAATACTTGTTAATCATTTGGACTCATTTTCAGGATGAATTTCTTGCAACAGTTGAACAGTAGGAAGCTCTTTATTTGGCATCATTAAGAAGAAGGAAAAAACCCTCAACAACTAATGTATGCAGGCCAACATCATTTCACTTTTGGCTGCCAGCTCTTTAAATATGGATGTTTCCAAGTAGCAAAGTATTAGAGTGCACTACAGTTGAAAGGATAAAAGTCTGGATGCAGATAGACATTTTTGTAGTAAAATCCACAATTTTTAAGACCAAGACAACCAACGACACAACAGACTTCCTTCTAATTCACTATTTTTCAAACTGGAAAAGGGCATAAATACTTATGCCTCACTTCTTCAGAGCAACAGCTACTCTCAGAATGAATAGTTTCGCTTCTACATTTTTTAAGGTGTCCTTTTCAATGCAGAACAGAAACTAAAGTAAAAAATTAAAAAAAAAAAAAAAGAAAAGAAAAAAAGTAGATTTTTTTTCCCCCAGACAGTCCTATGCTTCAGCATTGGTCATTAACGTCCCCAGGCACTTTTTGCAAGGATGATGAAGTTAGGTTTTCTGTCCTAATCAAATTTCAAAATAAGTAATTGCATTTTCTCTTATCTTAACACCACTCGCGCTTTCAACGAGATGCATTATTTTTCCCTGCTAACCTGAACATTTTTTACTGTTGCACTACAACGTTAAACACTTGCAATGCTATACCCCAGCAGTGGGATATCGGGGCATTGGAAGGAACTGATCTCTACAGCTTTGCTTTGCAAACACTGCCTCAGACCCTGGGGATGGAAGCTGCCCATGAAACACGGTGGTTTTCCGACGTGCAGCTACTTCCCAGTGATATCTGATATTCTCTTCTGAACCTCCATCTGCCCAGAGCTGGAACAGGAGATAGCTGTGGTAATTGTGCAGTGACTGCTAGAGACCAAATAGCTTCGATTACACTGGGAGACATGCAGTTGGCTAATGGAGATGCGACGCACACGGCTGAAAAGCATTAATTTTGCAAGTTGTGACTTTTAAAACTCGTCCTTATTTCTAACCTTAGGAGGAAGGAAGAGAAAAAGAAAATACCGCCACAGAGAAGATTAATTCCTGCATAACAAGGGTTTCATCCTGAATTAACTGGACCTATTTTGACTTTCCACTAAATAACTTGAATGCAAACCAGAAAACAACAACCGGCTTAACTCCAGCCCAGCTTAGTTACAAAATTGCAAGAGTACCAATTTGGACTAAATGTAGATCTGACTATAATTAAGATCATTTTCTAGCTGGAATAGAACAGGTCATAGATGGTGGTCAGGAAGTCATTGTAACCCAATTAATTTAGGATAGGATGAGGGTGAGCACCTCAGCATCTCAGATACTGAAACTCTCATGATAATCTCTGAACTAAAAACGGCATTGGAAGTCAAAAGGTGAGAGGCCCACGCTGAATAAATTAAGTGGGTGGGTACATTTGCCATATAGCTCCTTCCTCACAGTACGTATAAGCAAGTTTTCCCATTGGTCTGCCCTCCAGCTGGTCAGACCAAGTGGAAGAAGCTCCATAAGCA
Source organism: Anarhynchus alexandrinus (assembly GCA_008711295.1). NCBI lineage: Eukaryota > Metazoa > Chordata > Aves > Charadriiformes > Charadriidae > Anarhynchus > Anarhynchus alexandrinus. The sequence goes on from VUYV01000159.1 coordinate 1,051,314, forward strand.
CTTGTCTCCTCCTATCTGAGTGATAAAAGCAGCCTAACGGCAAACGGCTCGCCGGGCGATTTTCATCCTGCTGATGAAGACAGACAGATTTCAAAGCAGGAACACAAATTTCTTTAAAAGGGACACAGATCCATGAAAGATGACCTCTTGCTCGTGATGTACCGAATGACCCCCTGATGAAAGAGCCAGCCGCAACGGCTGGTTGTTGATGGTGGTGGTTGGCGGCACAACACATGGCACAACACACGGCGCTTGTCGGGCACACGCAGGCCATGCCTGGAACAGCGTCCGGCAAAAAGAGACAACTGACTCCCTTTCTAAGACTTTTTTTTTATATGAATGTAACAGTGCAACACACATGCTCAGGAATTCAGCCAATGAACATACAACTGGCACATTTAAAACAAACCTGTGCTAAATTGAAAGAATTGTATTTTCTAAACATTTATAGCATCCTCTTTGAAGCAAACTGCACCAAAGTACTTACTACATTATTTATTATAATTGGCTATTTGTAAACTTTGCTTTGAATCTATTTTTTTTTTTCCTACCAAATTTTGCCTTTGCCACTGAGAAAACATTGGCTTTCTTAGCGCCATTAACTGCTTAAAACCCTCCTCACACGAACACCGGAGTCGATGATAGTGGCTCTACCATTTGCCGGGTACCGCACAGAAGAGACCCTTGCAGGGCAGACACAGGCAGCAACTAGCGTAGTCTTTCCTTTAATCTCCTCGTTAACTGCTTTGTAACATACTGAGAATCTGGAGAACACCAAAAACGGTGGTGTTAAAATTCAGAAGCTACCCGAGCGTTTGGTGTTCTCCGGATTCTCAATACATTTATACAATCCTTTTGCTGTACTTAAAATCTTAAGACAATCTAGAGTAGAAGGCTGTAAATATCCTCCATGTCCACGAGAGTTGACCTTTCCCTCCCAGCCCCTCTGCCCCGGGTGGGTGCACTGTGCTGTTGACTTTCCACTCCTCAGGATAACGTAGGTTAGAAATGTGGCTACGGAAAATGCCTCGGGAATACAGAAGAGTGTGACACAAATGCCTGAAGGACTCGGGGCTAATCCAGCCCAACTTGGCTGGATCTGAAACCTATGCCCCCCGTTGAACCCCAGGCGATGCTTGACGAGCCAGTGTGGTGTTTGCAGCATCCCATCTGCTCAAGCAGTGCGAGACCCAAGGTGCCACCTGGGCCAGTGCCCAAGAAACAGCCAGCAACGCGATGCAGAGATATCTGCAGAGCTCCGCTGGGGCCAGGCTTGCAGTGGGCCAGATCCAGCAACTGCCACGGGGGCCACTTTCCATAACCATATGGGGACATACATGCCACTGCCCCTATTCTGAACAGTGAGTATAACACGTCGGGTCCAAAAATGACGAATTAGTAAGATTTTAAGGGGAGCTCAATCATTTTATGATACAACCATAGTACACCCTACAGAGGACGTGCCGATAAGACCACTCTAACTCCGCAGATTGTTTTTTTTTTCCTGTCTGCTACTGCAGCTTTTCCAGTTCTCCACAAAAGTCAGAAATCTGCCTCTTTCTGAGGTGTCAGAGTTACCAGGGACTGTCAAGAGGTCTTCTCTTGTCCTTTCCTGTACAGTCTGTATTTCTGGACACTCAATGAGCCTTGAGTTACAGTTAGTACCTGTCTCTGTAATAATAATGGATTTAAATGCATCACCAGAGAAAAACAATAGCGCGCAGTGGCAAGCCTTCAGGGACCTGCGGTAGCAGAGTTTCTCCATCATTCTGTCCAGACCTTCAGATTATGGTTTCCAGAAAATTAGGTGTGGGTGTGAAGACCAGCAGAGAATACAGTGGCGTCTTCAGCATCCCTACGTAACTTGCTGGCACGTTATTGCCTCCTCTCCTACAATACTCTCCCTTGCCTCTCCCTCCCATAAAAAAAGTAGGAAGAGTACGCATTGCCATTCCACAAATAAATCACCATGAGACCTGGACAACCGCTAATGGATCCTCAGTACCCAGGAGATAAAAACAGTGACAATGTGTGTTTGAAAAAGAACAAATAATAATGAAAAGATGATGCACAAAAGTGGCTCTGTCAGCAATCTTCAACTTTTTTTGCAGAAGATACACCCAGGGCACATACAAAAAGGCTTCAAAAAGTTGCACAAGATCTTGGCCACATCTTCTATATGTGCACACACTGCTTTAGTTTGCATCAGTTCATCTCCTAAGTGCATATTCACATGCAGTAAAATAAGGGTCTTTCTCAGCAGTTGCACCCAACTGGAGATCTCCCAGTCAACAGGGCCACCCAGCACAACCCGTTCAATCAGGCCGGCACCACCACAGCCCTCTCCATTAAGATGCACCAATTTAAACTTCCTGAAACACACACCGGTAACGAAAACCTCACAAATTGCTGCCAAGTGCTGAGAGCAAGAGAATGAAACCACTTTACCTCCAGAATGTGGCGGTGGTCCACACAGCAGCACCATGCCCTGGCCCTGGCGGACAGACACTGTGCTCCTCGTTCTGGTTTTGAAGTTCTCAAGATCTGCCAAGAGAGAAGAACTCAATTAAAGGGAGTTCAATGTTTTTTTTCCTCATGAGAAGGACAGAAGGTTCATTAGGACTTTGCTGCGGCATAGAGAAACAAAGCGAAGGTCAGCTTGGAAGGTGGGTTGGTGGTAGCTGGGTGGAACACGGGACAGGGTGAGGCTGCTGTGGCTGCCAACCATCAGAAGCAGCAAAAACACCTCCACAGGCCACAAGGTTGGTAAGGGGGAAAGATCCTGACTTACCCAGGGCAGAAGACACGCCTAGAGAAAACTCCAGTGACATGTAACGCTGCTAGTTTTATTTTACGAATTTATGAAGAATTACTGCCTTAAATAATCACTACTTTCAATTATGCTATAAGGCAGTTTTGTTTCCCTTTAGGAGACTTGTTACTGATGCCCTTGCAACCCACGTGTAGAAACCCTTCCTTTCCCATAAGGAAGGCTCTTGTAATAGCTGTACGTTAGCCACACAGTGCTTTAATTAAATTAAATTCCTCCTTCCACCTCTCTCCTTCAGAGCCCACGTGCTGCAAAAACACAACTCCCTCTCTTCTCTCCTTGCACACTGAATTCAAGAAACTTGCTATGAAATGACGAGGTGACTCCAGGTATTGATCAGCACCACCGGCTGAGGCGCAGGAGCACCAATACGCTCAATCTCTTTGGAAGCCTTTTATCTTTAACAGTCCCCTGTATTTCAATTTTCATGTCTTTGCTTTCAGTGTAGCTGAGCTGCGGCTTGGTGATTACAAACCTGTTGTCAGTGCAGTTGGGAACCAGAGAAAACACACAGGTGATAAATATTTAAGAGCAGGAACTAGTAGGAACATCATTATAAGGTTACAAGGATAAAAAATTAAGCCTTGATTTTTATCCTCTCTTGAAAATGTTTTCTGGAGGCACTGGCATGCATACTTAAACAAAAATAAATAAAGCAAATCAGAAGAAATCACTGCTTTGTTTTAGAAACCTTCTTCACAGAATTATTCTAAAGCCGAATTCAGGACAAAATCCAGGAAAAAGGGGAACTACAGTGGAAGCAGTAAGGAACAATTCGTTACAGCGCGAGTAATCATTGTGAGATTTCCAGCACAGTTCCGCCATACCCCTACACTGTACGTGACATCGTTCCTGGTGTCTTATGATTATATTATTACAGCTTTTTCATTTGCATTTTAGTGGATAAATATTGCGGGGACTTAGGCAGCCTGCTGCGTTGCAGTGAATTATCTGTGAAAACAGAACTGGTCCAAAAGAAGTGCACGGACAGAAGCGACGCCGACCGAACCCGGGCGGTGCTGCGACTGCGTCAGGCCTTGCGGCCATTGCGTTATCGCACCCTTTGGGCAAAATGGGTTCACACAGGAGGTTCAAAACTACACCCAAGTTTAAAACTGGTCCAAATTTAACCCAGGTATCAATTTAACAGCAGGTTCCCCAGGGTGAGCTATTTGTTCAGACTCTGTGTAGGTACAGGCAGACAATAAAGCATGGAGCTTCCCAGCCTCATGCCGTAGTCTGAGTCTGTAACTTTAGGCAGGGCAATTTTCTTTGTCCTTCTGTCTTTTTTTGCCCTAGGAAAAAAGACAGAAGGAAAACAGAAGAAACCCCATTATCAATGAAAATAGAGAGATATAATATTTCTGTCCTGTGTTCTATGAAAAAGGTGGAATGGCGCTTTTCAGGAACCACTCTTACATTCCTCTGGTCACCTGCCAGTCCCATAGATTTAAATGTATTTTGACTGCATACAAGTCAAAGATTGGCACAAGATTGGATCTCATCCTCACTGAGGACAGTTGCATAAGGAATAATAGCCTAAAACCAAAATGATGTCTGGAGGAATAAATGTGGTATTGGGAAACATTTTTACATGAATATTATTTTCCAAGAAATGAAAAAGTAAAGTAAAAGCAAAACAAGTCCAAATCACCAAAGCAGATGCTTTATATACGTGTATACACACACATACAGATGCAGCAGAAAAAAAAATGCAGAAGTATTTGTAAGAGTCTCAAATTATATATAATGGATAGACGATTCTTCATATCTCTAGCTATTTATATCTTCCTGCACATTGAGAGAACTAATACATCATGCCATATGCATACACACACACAAAGCATTTTAAAGATTATACAGAATTCACTTTTCAGGCCTGAATCCTAAAAAAGACCATAACCAGGTCTGCTTTGGAACATAGGAAAGAAACATTGCATCAGCTCTGAGCCTGCATGTTTAAGCGTACTTACGCAGTCCTCGAGGGAATTCTTTGTTAATCACTGGGGAGGGAATGGGAAAGGTCTTTCATTACCAATCATAAGAAACAGCCACCTGCTTGGTGACCCAGCAGCTCTTGATTAGGATGGTACAGAGGGAAAGTGCACAACTCAATAGTTTAAATGCAAATCTAGTCCTCTAACTTTTTTTTTTTTTTTGCAAGGAAGAAATAATCCTATATGTTGACAAAACAGATTGCTATGTGTTTATGATGAGAAAAGACTGCTACCTGGAAAAGAAGTTTCTGCTTCGATGAACAATTAGGAAATGATGAAAGAATGGTCAAAACCAATTGGAGGCAGCAAACAAAGCAGAGCATTTGTCACTACTGCTCGTTGTGCAAACCAGCAAGCTTTGAAAGTCAACTTTCAATTCTGAAAAGCCTCATGCATGTGCTTAAAATCTGGCTCCGAGTAAACTAACAAGATTAAGGTAATTATAAGAAAAGCTAATGTCTCATCAAACTGATTAGGCTGATTATGCTCGTGCATTCTGAAATCCACACTTCAAATTTATTTTTGCAATACCTAAATAGTAACTTGAATGAACAATAATATCATAAAGATGTCATTAATAAGAAACTCCACTTAAACACCACCTTGCAACCTTTCCCAAGAAATTAGGAACAATATTAGTGTTGCTGAACGGTTCCAAAGCATACAGATTAGCAACGTGCAGATTCAAGAGGTTCTCCTCTGCTTTCACACGCTGTGTGAAGTGGACAAAAACCTTTCCTACAAACTTTTCCTCAAATGGGTGCGGAATATTGCACTGAAATTTTGTACGGCTGAATTCCCCACACATGGAGGTAGGACCACTTGCTAAACAAAAGTTAACCACGCTTGGTGAAAACCACCCCGCAGGAAGCTTTATCGCAGAAGTAGCACTCTAACACTTCTTTCCCCATGTTTGTTATCTTCCTCCGAAGAAAACACAGCTGCCTAGTGCCTCTCTACCCATGCCCGGAGAGTAGGCAAGAAATTATTATCTATACTTTTGACATTAAAAATCAATAGGACAGCAAAAGAAGAAGAAAAAAATAACCCTCACAGCTTCAGAATGACTCTGAATTATAGCATAAATGGTTCAGCTGTGTGTGTCTCCCCTAACAAGAGCATTAAGTTCCACTTTGCCGTGCCCCCAGGCCCAAAGACCCTGCCTAACATACAAAGATTTTTGTTCTTATTTGCCAATAAAAAAACCCAAACCTACAAAAACGGCAGAAGACTAATTAAGCCAGCAAGCTCAATTATTTCTTGGCACACTCATTGTTTGGAAGAAGGTTTGAAGCAGGACCATCATACCTCCATGCTTCCCTCAATACCAGCTCTCTTCCCACTGGAAATTGCTCCTGAGCAGAAGTAGGTGGAAATCTGAGGTCTGCAGGTCTCCGGCCGCTGGACCTGCCACTGCGCCCAAGCAGATGCCCCCCACGACACGGCATGTTCAGCACGTGCTGCTACAGGACTGGCCTCTACGCGTGTTTTTCTCACTGTGCCATATTTTACCTATTTTTTGTTTGTTTCCTATTCCTTCTTGTTATATTCTTCCACGGTTTACTGTTCAGCCGTTTCTCCTGCATACATTGTCAATGAGATCACTCACTCCCAACACAATATTTAAAAAAATAAACCAACAACCAAACAATGCAACAAAAAAACCCACAAGTTCTTGAAAAACAGCTGAGGATGTAGATTAAAAGAAAAGAAAACAATTTCAGATTTGGGAGGCAGGGAGGCAGTGAAAGCCTCAAACAGGTCACTACTTTCACAAACAGAAGTGAGACATTTCTGGTTTACACGGAGAAGCACCGTCACGAGGAGACAATGCCATCTCTTGAAGTGTTTGCTAACCCAGTGGAGGACGTTAATAAAACCCAGGGGTACGAAGCTGAAGCCATGGAAACGGAGATGAGAAATTACACTTACTACGAGTGATGATGATCAGCTGCTGGAATAAACTACAACAGAGGGCAGTGGGTTCAGCATCCTTGATGCCTGGAGGTCAAGGCCACCTTTCTAGAATATGTACAAACACTAACTATGCTGTAAGCGTACTTAAGCAGCCGGGTTCAGTTAGGGATAAACTGGCGGAAAATACAGACCGTGATAAAGAGGAAGCCACATTCCAGGGCACTGCACGCCTCTAGCCTTTGGATGCATGAAATACTGGGAAGGAGGAGGAGGTCTGGAAGCCAGTGTGACAGTCTGGTGGCCTGATGCCAGCTAAGAGACCTGAGAGTCCCAGACGTTTGCTTCCTGGGACCTGGCAACATAGTATGTAAGAAACCTGAAAATAATCACATTATGATTAATTATTAAGTACCCCATAGGGTACTAAATACCTTATAATAAAAATAAAAGACCTGGTCATTTAAGGAGTTTACAGTTAAACGTTAGACATAATGCAATGAGCAGTGGTAAACAGAAGGGACAGAACAAGACAAAGGAAAAGGATGCCTGGAAGTGATAAGTTCATTAAGTTTTAGCATGCAGGCATCTTTGTGGCTTAATTTAAGTTTTTAGTGTGTGAATTGCTTCAATTACAGTGATCTATCATTGCACAGATCAAACAAGAAAGGAGCTTTAATTTCAATAAAAATATTTATAAGTGAAACAAACAAGACATGACCAGAATTGAGGACTGCTTACACCAATGTAAACCGCTTCTTGTTGGAGCCAGGATCACCGCATGCACTTTTGCTGAAAGTATATCCGTTCAACTGCTCAGGGATTTGGGGCACCAGGCACTATATGACCATGAAAAAAATACTGTTTCTATTCATAGGATCAAAAAGAATAGCAGATGCAAGAAGGATGTACACTTACCCTAACTAATCAAAGCAGCATATGTCTACATGAGAAATCCTGGGTCACTTGCACCAATGAGTAACTCGCAGATCAGGCTTTTATTTTAAACGTGTGATTTCAAATAATCAAGATCAGATATATGCACGACTGCTAGGAAAAAGAATACATTTGCATATTAGCTTTTGCCCTGTTTAACTTGGACATTCTCTATTTAGAAAGCAATTGTCAACATTGATTAAGAGAAACCACTGAGGAAGAAAATATTAATGCTTTCCAATTCTGGAGGTCAATGTCCTGCCAAAGCTTATTGGGAGCACGCAATATTAAACCAATAGAAACCAGAAAAAAACTGTATAAGCTCCAGTAAGTCCAGCATCACATGAGGATGCAATTAGTAATGTTTTCAGTGCAAAGAGGAGAATATAACAGGGAGGCGTAACAGGAATGCAGACAGGTTATCACGATTAACACTGTTCCTCTGACCTTACGTAATGAACAATTGAGGATGCCATTTAAACTTCATCATCTCCACAGTTATCAATTCTAAATCAGACTTAACAGACCCATGTGAGTATAAAGCTGTATGTATTTAACCTGTGAAAAATAGATTGATTTGTACCCCTGACACCATTGTACCAGCGATTGCATGACTTTGGAAAAGTCATTTAACTTCTCTGAGTCAAAGTTTGCACATCTCTAAGGATGAGTACTTAAACTGCGTGTCTCAGAAGAGACTTAATTAGCCAATATTTGCACAAAAACTTGACATCTGGTGCTGAAATGCACTAGAGTGCAATACGCTATCAGCACGTGCACACTAACACCCACCCTTTACCATGAACTTGAGTGTCTTTTCTTGCATTAACTAGATTTTTCTGGAGCCTCTATTAAAACTCTGTCTTAACATTTAGTGACACAACTTACGCAGGTACCGGTAAGTGATGCTGGTCTGATACAGACACTTATTCCTCCAAAAAGTCTCAGAAGCCCAGAAGGTGCCAGCAGCCGCTTTCAATCCCATCAGCTTTTCAGTGTGGGCAGGGTATTGCATTGAATGACCTCCTCCCAACACCTCAAATGTGGTTTAATAAAAGCTTAAACAATCTAGAATAATCCAAAGCCCCTTAAGAGTAGGTAGTTTGTCTCAGTAAATGGCACACAGAAATTTTAATCAAAACCATATGGCTTTTCACAGTTACAATTATCTGACTTTGGCTAGAGTAATGAAAAATTTCCCTAAGTTTTACGTACAAAATCAGTCTTTATAGCACAGAAGATTCAATTATACACAAAACAAAAGAGCTGTTGCCTTTTGTCCTTTATTAGGACCTACTTGGATTTGTACTTTATTTATGAAAATTGGTAATTTTTTTCCTAAGCAACCATTAGATAAGTCCTGGAAATCTTTGCTCTGTAAAAGAAATATTTCACAGATAACTTTGAAGTATGAGCAAGCAAGACCGGATCAGCTCACTTTCCTGCAAGTTCCCACTGCTGGGGGCAGTAATACTTGACCTCTGCTTTTTGTATTTATATCTATTCTCATTTACAGCTCCTCTGACCGCTCTATTGTTAAGCCCTCTGCCCAAGTGGAGTGGTTACAGCCTTTGTACATGAGGCCCACTCGGTTCCCATTATTGGCTGCAATGTGGAACTAACTCAGCTGCTGAAGGCGGCACCTCCTGGAAACCAGAGCGAAACAAGGCGCCTTCCCTCAGGAGCCTGCAAGTCTCAGGTCATTGCTGATTTGACAGAGAGATCCCTATTTTTTATGAGAGCTAAGCTCTGTTTTGCCTTTCTTTGTTTGCTGGAAGAGGGTTTCCATGGTTAGCTTTTTTTAAAAAAAAAATATTTTTTTTAATGTGTAGCATATTTTTAGAATCCAAAATCCATAATTATGCTGGTTCTGAAATTAAGAGAGAACTCTCTGTGCAAGAGGGCTATTTTAGAACTATTAAACAAACCCAAAAATATTATAGAAAATTACATGATTAGTAAATGATTCAAATTGATGGTGACAGGTGTCTGCACGTCTTTTAGAAAGCCAATTTATGCGACCGTATCGCGTACAAGGAAGCACTGCTGCACATTGCCTTGAATGGCACACTGTCAAAAACTCATACACCGTTAGTGAACCCTTTGTCATTACATTTATGGGGTTTTTTTCTAATGATTAGAAAAGCAGTGTCAATGCTATTTTTATCTATTATTCTTGTTTAACTGATATGAAACAATTTCTCTGTTTACTATATTCTAACAAAACCATACACATGTCAATCACTTCTTTATACATCACTGAATTTTAATTTCCAAAAGAAAACATGACTAATATTCAGGCTTAGAGAAAAAAACAACATTAGTGGCTTTTATGCTGCTATATTTTACTTAAAGTCTTTCGTAAAGCAAACTTGATAACACATCAGCGATATTGCTCTACTGCATCGATGTTAGTTGCAAGCAGCTACCAAACCATAACACCTGTATCTACATGTCTATCTATATCTTCAAATGGATCGTTATCCCTACAGAGTGAGGTATTCAATGAACCTTGAGAGAGGATGTATGTGCCTGAAGGAAAAACAAGAGATTGGAACAGGGGACCCCAAGGATACAACCACAAGATAACGGCAAAGACCTTGCTGGTACAGCCATGGGATGCAAAGAGATGCCTCCAAGCTGTGAGCACAACCCACAGCTCCTCTCCACCAACGGAACGTAACCTTGGACTGCCCAAAAGTGGGTTCGGGTGGAACAAAGAGAACCATGAGCAAGAACACAACTTATATACAACATACATAGTTTGTTTACGTACTGTAACTGTGTCGTGGTTTAATCCCAGTCGTCAACTAGAACCAGGCAACTGCTCACTCAGCCCCTCAGAAAGGTTGGGGGAAGAGGGAAAAGGAAAAAAAAAAAAGAGTAAAAGGAGGAAATTCACTCAGTATATAAACTGGGGACCACCCAGTGAATCGGCACGAGCTCGAGCAGAGACCTCAGCTAACCCTCATTTATATACCGAGCACGACATCTATGGTATGGAATACTTCATTGGCCATTCCATCACTCTACCTATGCTGCTATGGGAAGCTGAAAAAAAGTCCTTGAGTAGTGTAATCACTTACCAACAACTAAAACCAATAGGTATTATTTGCATTCCTTTCACAGCAATCACTAGAAAGAAAATTAACTCTTTCCCAGCTGAAAGCAGGACAAAGTGCCTCCTCCTGGGAATGCTGACACCACCCAGCTCACGTCCAGGAGGAGCACGGGAAGGGAAAAGGGTAGATGATGGATTGTGTGCACCACTACAACTGTATAATTACTGGGGATTCACAATAACTGGACACTATGCACTCGAGCCTTAGTATCACTGTAACCGTGCTAAAAATATCTCTTCAATTAGGTTACTAATACTTCAGTCAGATTATCAACAAATCCTTTGATTAGGATTTTTTTTAAAGTTTTTTTTTTAGCTCATATAAATTGCATGGGATCTTTGGTTTGGTATTTCACCCTTGAGGCTTGGTTGTAATTTAGATACAAGAAACGTAAACAGTTAAAAATGAATTTGGTAAGGATTGACCTTTAGTTCATATATAACATGAACTTGGAAGCACACGTACGATAGGAAGTAAAGTAATGATATAGGTAAGGGGTAGTTACTTCTTCGTTTATGTGAAACACCCAATCCATTTATGCACATAGAAACAGCCAAGACACCTAAAATCAATTTTCAAGCATGACTTAAAGAGATTTACAAAGCATAATGGGGTTTGCCTTCTCATACCCCTTCTGCAATTTTAAGATGGTCCCAGCAATCTAAGATTTAGAATCATGTTTAAGGTCATATCCAGTCCTTGAATCAAAGTCAATAGGATTTTTTTTTTATTATTAAAGACCACATGACTTATCTCAAAGGTATTCTGAAGAGGTTGGCAATGAGACCTTGTTGAACAAAAAAAAAAAGCAATTGGAGAGTTTGGCCAAGTCTTCCTGGTTCAGACGGAATAAAGAACCTTCTACCAAGAGATAGCTTGTGTGCTCTCTTCCAAATTGTTTTCATCAGATTTGCATAACTCTCCACATACAACAGAGCATACTTTCATATCCTGGACAAAACACACAACCAGATGGAGACAGAAGTCATTTGCATCGCTACCCATGGAATAATATGACTTCATTGGCTGTAGCCTATAAACTACGCTAATTTGGCCCATAAAATAGTCTTGAAGATGAGATTCTAGTGCATCTCAATCAATTTCAGGTTTTAGAGGACATCGGTTTGAAGAAATCATAGCCCGTCTATACGAAGGCAGGCTGAAAGCACTTTAACTGATGACTAGCACCCACAAAAGCATTAAAGCTTTTTGCTCTCGAAACACTTGACAAGATTTGCCTCCTGATATTTATGGCTCTAATATCTCTAAACACTGTCTCTATAAAACCTGTGCCTGACTTTTTAAAAGCAGGGTTTTATGTCATCCCTTTCACAAATACACAAAGATTAAGTCCTCCTGCCCACGTCCTTGCTGTTGTGTCAAGACTCCGCAGCGCGCTGGGCAGCTCGGAATAAAACCCCCTTTGATATGAAGCTTAATAGAATTTTAGTTTAAGAGCTGGTGTTCTAATGAATAATTTTTAGAGTCACTGACTTCAGAAATAGTTTACAAGTCTGGGGATGAAAGCTTTCTAATTTGACCTTTAGAACAGAAATTTCACTGGGATTTCTACTTCACTTCAAAAAAAAAAAAGTTTTGGAGGTAAACATCTTGCCATTTCCCTACCCTGATTCTCCTTTCGAAAACATTTATGCCTGGACTTTATTACTGCAGGCATTAAACAAGGTACTGCCTGTGCACCTTTACACCAGCTCCAGTTTGGACTTCCAGACCATTCCTTTCTCTGATCTTTCTTGCACAGAAACCGCCATTGTTTTCACAAGGTGCCAAGATCCTCAATGAGCTTTTGCCATGGGGGTATCTGCAGCTGGAGGAGTTTCATGGCGGGGTTTGCTCTGAAGGCTCAGCTTAGCTATGCGATGAGAAGAGATGCGTGGCTGGAGGAGGCGGAGGTTTGAACTCAAACCAGAGGTCCTCCAAGGAGGCACTCTGCCTCTGGCTGGGGAGAAGGGCTCATGGCTCCTTCTGTCTGAGGCAGGAGCGAGCTGCAACGGCCACGCTTGGGTTAGGAAAGGAGAAAGCTGGTGTGTTGGTATGCAAGCCAAGATGTTGTTTTCCTCCCCGCTCTCCCTGTCACTCACATCTCTGACCTATGCATCATCTTGGACTTTGACATCTCTATCTGGGTTCTCATATTGAGACTATGTTTAAATCTTGCCAAGTCTTTCTGACCGCCATCGATCAAAGACAGACTGATTTGTCTACCCGCATGGCTAAAATCCCTCCTCGGGCTTTTACCCTGCATTCCAAATGCCGGGACAGCTTTTCCTCGAGCGTTACCAATGCCGCTGGCCAACACGCAGCTGCGGGAGTCACGGACCCTCACGCCGTGCTCGGACTGCTTTCTCCTTCCTCCATCACACCAAGCCTCAGCTGCTGGTGGGCACTGGGATGGCTCCTCCTGGCACAATACATCCTCAGCACCTCGCTGGGATTTGATCCTTACTTCCAAATAAGCAACAAAGCAGCCCCAGTGCTTTTTTTGCCTTCCTTCATGCCATTCATCTTACTGGGAAATGGGGACTCTTAGCAATACCTGCGAGGTACCCACTCTTCTCTTCCCAAATCAAATCGCTTTTTTCTATGATGTTACCAAAGAAAGGAAAAAAAAAAATCATCCTCAACTTTATGTTCCATTTCATTAAAGCTGCCTCTTTACTTTCTTTCTATAGGAAATATTTCAAACGTTTGGTTTGAAGCAACTCTTCTGCTTGAGACAAAATGCTGAGGACTCAGAAAATTTTATTTTATTACTTTAATCTGGAAAATCTGGGCAGACATTTCCCCTTGGGTTGACTCGAACAGCTCACTCCTAGAATTTTTTTATATTTTCCTAGCAAAACAACACATTATTTGCACACTCTCTTCCAGCGCAGAGGATTCTGCAACAGCAGAAAGCAGTATTTTTACTGGCGGCATGAGATGTGCACAGCCCTCTCTCCCTTCATAGCTGAGCATTAACACTGCAGATGCCTCACGTGTACCCCGCTGGAACATGCTCTGCTGCACCTTCTTACTCTGTGCTGTTAAATGAATGCAAATACAGACCCCAAATAATGTAAAATAATGTGACACAAGCTTGCTGAGCTAGAAATTTCAAAGAAAAATGTCCCTTTGCTTGATAGAAACACAAACAAAAAAGACCCTGCAGAGATCCTGGTCCACAGAGGGTATGTGATGGTTCTAGCTTGCCTATGGAAATGTACCTTATTATGCCAGGCAGCATCACTTAGAGAGGAGCTACTTTGGCATTCTGTTCATCCCTCACTTCTAATGGCTTATAAAATGGCAGTCACGTTTGTTGCAGACAGGAAAACTAACAGAGGACAACTTTTAACAAACATATTTAAAGTGCTGCTGTCCTTTGCATGCCAACACTGACTCCCCGGTTTTGCTTTACAGAAGAAATTAGGAAAGAAAAAAAAACAATGAAAAAGAAGACACCAGGATAAAATTTTTCTGCACTGCTTACATCCCATCAACTGGAACAGAAATTTTCTTACAAAGACAGGGTCCACCTCTGGCCTGTGGGTATAGGCCTGTGCTTGACCAGGGGGTCCTCTAACTGCTGTTTTCCATACATTTAAAGACAACACTGATTTGCATTGATATAGAATCAGTAGGGATCAAACTAAGGATAATAATTGTTTCTTCAAACTGGGTAAACACCATTATTTCATTTGACAGACCAGGGGATTTTGAGCCAAAAGGGGAGGTGTTACAAGAAGCATCCTAAAAACAGAGAAAATAACATAGACCACCTGATTCCTTGTCCTATTCTCTATTTACTGGACCTAGAAGATGAGAAAAGCGATTACAATATGTCTCAAAAGCATATGCTTACGGCTCTTCAGACGTTTGTGCCACTCGAGGATCAGTTTTTGCAAGATGTTTGGAAAGATTTGTAACAGGAAAGAACCTGAATCTAAAGAAGCCTTAGCTGCAACCACAGATGTTTATGTGGTTTAGAGGATCATCACGTATCGCCTGGACAGCAACAGTTCCCAGCCCTGACATAGCTCTAATGTCTGTAATGGAGAGAGCGAGCAGACGGAGATTAATTGTTACGGAAACGATGCCCCACATTCATTCCTGCACGATGAAAGCATGGCAACCACGGACGCGCATGTGAAATCACGAGCAAGGACCACCATGTCGGGACACAGCGTTATGACTATTTCGTGACAGTGACAGCTGCTTATGACTATTTCGCTGTCAAAGTCTCTGTGGAATTCTTCATCAAAATTTCAAAATATTAACATTCGAAGGAAATATCCTTATTAATTCTTAATAATTATCTGTAAGTCAAGAGGGAAAGATTTCTTTTAAATTTATGAGTTTTCAGTTCACCATGTCTCATTTTGTCTTTTCAAGGAAGTATGGTTCAATCTTGTTGAATAACCGCATTCCCTGAAGGGTCACTGCGCTCTCAACGATACTGCTTCATATTGGCATCTACATTTCCAGGCTATTTCATTCATTGTCAAAATACTAATTTAAATTTGCAGTTTATTTTCCTCTCTTATTTATGCACCCTTCTAGCTGTCATCAGAGTAAGCCAACTGGACATCGGTGATTTGCAGAGGTAAGAGTGCATCAGTGCAGGTAGGTGGGCTATATTCTGAAGTAACGAAAATGAAACTCTAATATGATCTACATAGATATTCAACTGTTCCTGTCCTCAGCTTTAAGAAAAAACGCTCAGAAAAATATTCCATAAATACAGTCACAGTCAGAGGATTAATACTACTACTAAGAACGCACTAATATTCACAGCATACTCCTATTTTCATTCTTGTTTTTAGCCTACAAAGAGTGGGATAAATGTCAGATGATGTGCACTGATTCCCTAATAATCTAGACCACGAATGGGAACTGCCTCGCTAGTAATACAGGTAAGTTGGAAAGGTTTCAGGAGTAAGACAGAGAACGGGAAATTTTGCTCATAAATAGAACAGTATCAGTTCCTGCACAAAGCCCCGGGGAAAGCAGGGAAAGAATGACCAAGGCTTGCTCTCTCCTTAGCTTACCCAGGGAGCTTTACACCGTTGTCTTCATGACCTATGCATTGAGCATATAAAAAGAAGGGTGGTATTAAGTTAACAGGTGAGATGTCAAAGTGACTGATTAAGCCTAAGGTGAGAAGATCTTCAAATGCAGAGAGATCTACTCCATTTCAAAGTGAAATTGTCCCCAAAATCTGGGCTCAGAACCTGAACACTTACTGCTTCATTCAGAACATCAGAGAAAACGAGAAAACTCCTTTTTTATTTCCGTCCAGTCGGAGTTTTCCACAGCACCCTGACATGATTTAGCACAAAGATAATTTTCTCAAGATGAGGAAGAGTTTCACGTAACAGCAGAGCTTTTTTTCAAGGAAAGCTTACATTATTGAACCTTGGCACAATAGGACCACATCTAAGCGTTCATTTTAAAGCAAACATTTTAAACAAACAACTACATCTGCATTTAGTTCTTAAAGATCTGGCCCCTAGATATAGAAAAAAAAAATAAATTTGAATATGTGTTATTTTACACATTAAAGGTAAAATTAACAAATATGGAGAGAGACAGGGAAAAAACTGCCAAGGCTGTGCCTTGCTGTTCCCTAAATTTCTAAACCACAAAAGGAGCTGTGGCATTGTGACCGACCTGTGATTTTAAGTGATGCCCAGGGGCTGGCAGCAGCTCTCCTGCCCCGCGCAGCACCTCCCGGCCACAGCCCTCTCGCACCTCCCCGTGCAACACTCCCTGCTCTCAGCACCACTATTTCTGCCTGATATAAGCCAAAATACACTTCCTAAACAACACTGCAGGCTTACAAGATTACTGGCTTTGAGAGAAGGTGCGCTGATTATTTACAAATGCCCTGCCACTGCTTTAAGTGATAATGTATTCATCTTATTTATAACCCTTGGGTGGAAACAAAGCAGGTATAAATCCTATGTTTCTGTTCCAAGTGAAGGGTCCTTCTATTAAAGATGAAAGTAAAGTAGGTTACATATCTCTCCTCTGCTACGTACTCCCTGTTGGTCCTATTCATCAGAAAAAAAAAAAGGAAAAAAGAGCAGCTTACGTGAGGCTTAGCCTAGTTTTCTGCCCGTGGGAGACCGCGTGGGAAAGGTGCGGCGGTGGGGAGCGGGGGCTGCGATGCTGATGGCCGCACTCTGCACGGCCAAGTTCGGAGTTCAGCGAAGGAGAGAAACATCGGCAAACACGTGCGTGTAGAAAAGGTCACGTAAATTTGCTGGTTCCCTTAGTAAGAACACACCCCGCACCACACCAAACCCGGGCCGGGGGGGCCCAAGCAGTAGAGCATCTGATTTTGGGTAAGACCATCAGGCCTTTTACCCATAGAAATGGTGTTTTTCCTTTAAAGGACACTGGAGGAGGAATCAGGGACTCTACACGCATACAGGAAAAAACGCTCTTGAGCCAAATTTGTCCTAATTAGCCCCAAATCTTATCTGGTGGCCTAGAGAATTTTAGTATTATAACTTTGCAGAATCGGGGACACCATAAATAGCTTGTGCGCCCCTCTTACGAGCCGTGACCTGAGAGCTTCATGTGCATCACAGCACATAGAGGAAAATAGGGTCAGCCAGCATGTCCCAGCAACTTTGGTGGGACTGGGGAAGCCTGGGCAGACGGGCCTCTGGCACTGGACAGAAGTGCACATGCAAGCTCCAAAATAACTCTTTATTTGCAGAGTTTCAGGAGCTACAAAGCAACTCCTCCTTTAGGAAGAATGAAAATTTTAGGGAATCTCTCTTCCCAGAGAACCTGTAACCAAAACAGATTTATTTCTTGGATCCAGAATTCAAACCGTGTCCTGTATATCTGGGAAATGTTATGGTGAGTTTTTTTAACCTCCCCGGGAACTGAACTGGGGAGGTCAGCCAGGGGAAGCAGAGGCAGACGCTCCGCAGCACGGTGCTGTTTCTTGCTGCTGCGGAGCCGCTCCTGCACACCGCAATGGAACCCTCCGCCTGGCCTGGCTGTGCAGCGGCTCTCAAAGGCTTCAAAGCGGAAAAAGAGACAGCAAAAGACATTTTGGGATGCATACAGGAAAGCAGACCACACTAAGAAAACCACTTCCTGAAGATGTAAGAAAAACTTAAGAAAATTAACTTATTTAAGGCAGATTTATGGCCCCCGGGTGTAAGCAAACTCCAGTTGCTGGCTGGGGGTGTGAACTCTGAATTGTGACCATACTCGTAGTGCGCCGCCGAAAATGCCAGGAAAAAGTGAATTAACCCATGGGAAAAGCCGTAGATTTGAAGTCCAGGCTCTGAAAAAGCAGCAAGGGTACCTGAGCAAGAAATAGCCGAGCGTGGTATTTTGATATCTGGGTGAAAAGCAGCCCTGGAGCAGAGGCATGCTTGTCCTGCGGCGGTGGCTGCGGGCAGGGGCTGCAGCGTGAATCAGAAAACGGAAGAAGCCAGGAAAACATGACGAACTGGGTTTCTGCCCTTCATAAGCTCAAAATCCTTGAAAAAATAAACTTCACGAAGAGGACAAGCACGGGTGACCGACGGGCTGCTGAGGGACGAGCAGACCCGCGCGCATCCGCCGTCCCAGCTGCAGTCTGACACTGGAAAAAACCAACCGAAACCCTCTGTCTCCCTTCATTTCCAGAAGGTTTAAAACACATCATCTTTTCTCAACACTCAGACGTTAGTAATCACTGCGGAAATGATTTAATTTGCGTGCCGAATGCCTCATTCAGCTGAGCGGCAGCGCATCGCTTCATTGATCAATCAATGCGATTGTTGTTGCGCTTGTTTATTTAGGGAAGGCAGGGCAGATACTTTGGCGGTTTTCTGAAAATGTTTTCATTATTAATTGTTCTTGAAAGAATTACTTCATTGATCATTTAATCTCCAAAAAGAAAATGAACGCACTTCAGGGCAATAAGAGGGTACAACAGTAAAGAATTTGAGCGGCAATTATAATTTGTTTCTTAGCAACTAATAGCAAAAATTATGGGATTTGCTCGGGTACAAGATATAACAGGAATCATTCCAGCAATGGGAATATTGAAAAAAAAAATCCTGCTCAGTATAATGTTGGGAGTAATTTTCTTTTTCTACCATCACAGTGAAATTATTTTGGGATGGTAGGTCAAAGCCCCGAAGTATTCTCATTACAACCACATTATTACTGTATTTTCTGCTGCCGTTTGCACCGCGCAGCGCTGAGTCCTAGCTGCTAATTCATGCGTAACAATTATTTTTGCAGAAACACTTCTATAAAACAAATTCCTTTCATAAAGTGTGGGGGGAAACGGTTTTCAGAAACAATATGAATAGTGTGATTCCCTGCAGTTAGGAGTACGCTCATGGTAACGAAGAAGAAATTTAAGAATTTCTACAAATGAACAATCTGATGGAAAACGTACAAAAGGTAATTCTGAGGCTGCTGCCCCAGTTAGCAGTGGAGGGAAGCCTCCCTCCAAACCCTGCCCTCCAGGCACAGTTTAATCTTCAAACACAGTAAAACAGTTCAGGCTAAATTCCACACACAAAATCAGCCGTTTCACTTGACCTGGGCCGTCTGCAGGAGGAGGAGACCTTTCCCCTTTCATCTCATCCCACCCGCCTGCAGCCCGGGGCTCCCCAGGGCAGCACCGTGATGCTTTGCTGCTGCTGCTGCTCCAGCATCCTCTGAGGACACCTCCGCTTCAAACCCATCTTCACAGAATGGTTTGGGTTGGAAGGGACCTTGAAGACCATCTAGTTCCCACCCCCCTGCCCTGGGCAGGGACACCTCCCACCAGACCAGGCTGCTCCAAGCCTCGTCCAACCTGGCCTTGAACACCTCCAGGGATGGGGCAGCCACAGCTTCTCTGGGCAACCTGGGCCAGGGGCTCANTATCTCATCTAAATCTCCCCTCTTTCAGTTTCAAACCGTTACCCCTCATCCCATCACTCCACTCCCTGATCAAGAGTCCCTCTACGCCTTTTCTGTAGCCCCGCTCTCCCGGGGTCTCAGTTCTGTTCTAAAAAATCGGTGCTTTAGTCCCCTGGACATCTCAGTATCACTTTTGCCAAGTGCAGAAAATACCCACAGCATTATCACGGACCTGTTAAATTACAGATTTGAAGGAAACTCCATAGAACATTGCTACAGGTCAGAAAGGCACCGATTTCGGAGAAGCATCTCTGAGCAGAGCGGGAAGAAGGACACCAACCGTCCTCCCAGTATGGGGGTGTGACAACATGCAAATTGCTAAAAACGCCCGAAAAGCACATCCCGTTTCTCTCCAGCTCATGTTTCACAGACATCACTTTTAAGCAGTTTTTAGAAGGACAGGGGGCAAAAAAAAATGTTATGACTGAAAAACTGCACCGATTTGAACTTGATTTTCCTCTTCGGACACTCATTTCTAAATCAACAGCCTGTGACAAACATCAGTACTGATGAGAAAGGCAACAACTACTGCATGGCTACTCACCCACCTCCGGAGGGTTTATTTTTAACCCAGCATTACTGCAGGTAGCACTGTCTTTGTGTATTTTCAGGTTAAACTGCAAATCCCGCTGAGGAGTTTAGGGCCAAATCGTGTCTAGTTATCACAGCAGGTAAAGGATATTTCATCTACCAGCACTGGGGATGGCTCCACGGGAGAAGGCAGGGGTCATGCACCGGGAGAGCAGAGCGAAGCCCCGGCCCCATCCCGGGGATGCATTAGCTGCCGCAGCGGGAGGCGGCGATGGAGCAGACAGTCTGAAGACACCGGGATGGGGTCACAGGGGTGTCTGGATTGACCCTCCACGCTGCTCCTGGAGCTGCGCAAAAATGTCTGGCTCCAAAGCTTGGGCAGTAAAAAACAAATCGTGGCCTCAGCAAGGTAAAATAAATATCAAAGTTAATCTCTACTTAGAGATGTTATTCTACAGGTGCTCATAAATCAGCTGAAAGGAAAGATAACAATGGCCATTCCCTTTGCTGGGGAGAGTCCTGTCTTGCTCATCCCACCCCACCAACGGGACTGTAAAAGAACAGATCTGGACATCACTTAGCAAAGAATTACAAACAGAAGGGGAAACCTTACTTAGTCTTTTTATTCCTGAACCCATTTCCACCAGCGTTGCTCAAGTTGAACAGGTTTGACAAGTTGGCTCTCTTCTTCATTACCGGCCTTGGGTTAAGCAAGAGCAAACCGAAGGACAGTAGACCAGCCCCAGGTCACGCAAAAGCTGGCACTCTCCGTGGGCACCCAAACGTGACGACAGCCTGGGGGCTTCTGCAAAGACATTTCTGGTAGGAAGCCATAGGGATTCAGCTGCCCAAAAGCACAGTGCTTTGGGCATCCACCACACTCAACAGCGAATAGACGGGGAGGAGGAATAGATTGGAAAGCCCTCGAGTCATTACCCGCACGGAGTACAAGCATAGCCAGACCATCAGCAGTAGCTGCTAGCAAGTAAGATTAGCACTAGCAGAGGCCACCAAAATAAGCAGAAATAAATCTTAATACACAGTCTTCCAAATACACACTCCTGAGAAGGGTCTGAAAATGTTGTGCAGAACAGTTTCTCTATGGAAGGGCGTTGATGCTGCCTGGCACTGGGGACAGACAAGCTCTAGAAGCCTTTTCCAGGACTCAGCTTTGTGATTTTATGTCTATGGAGATGTGGCTATAAACGCACCTACCAGCACCGGTGTGCACCAACGTTCCATTTTGTAAATTATTTCACAGTCAGTAGAAATAACGTGGCAAGGACGCTGGTTAAAAGCGCAGCCCGCTCCGGGCGTCCCGCTCCGCAGGGAGCTGTACCGCCCTCCCGCCCGCAGCCTCGCGCTGCTCAGCGCCTCCGAGTCATGGCACAGAGACGGGGAACTGAGCCGGCGGAACAACTTGCAAGTTCATCGCTTTCTGAGGGGTACGGTCCAACTCTGGTGCCACTAAAAATCAATACAAGTTTTATCTTCGACTTAAACGGAAGCAGGACCCGGGCCATCGTAAACAGCTTTAATCGGATGTCTGAATGGGCGGGAACATCTCTAAACTGCAGCATCAGAGCTGCGCCACTTTCCAAGCATAACTTCTTATTGATTTCAGTGTTATTTCCGAACAAAAACTACGGCACAGTAAATAAATTGCCAAGCTAAGCCCCATCCTCTAAAATAAAAAGCACATAATTTAATCTAGTTCAGCTGTGTTTTCGTATATCATTTTGGAAAAGCCATTATTAGAATCCATACTCAGAGTTTAAAGCTTATTTTATTTTCTGAGAGCCTGTATTGCCACAAGCGCTGGGTTTAGGGTATCATTAATTCATATTCTGCTACTGTGGCACAGCAGATTCCTTACTTTCCCAAAACATGTTCAATTTCAGAGACAACGAGCATTGCAAAAAGAGAAAAAAAAAAGAGAGAGAGAGAAAGAACAAATTTGAAATGTAAATGATATATCACAAAGCAAGTATTGGGGGAAAATATTAGCACTTTTATCATAATGAGTTTGTAACCTAAATACATATTTCAAGGATTAAATTGCTGACCCTCTCTGACCTCCACAGGAGGTTGAATAGCTAGATCACAGTTTAATCTTCAGTGAAAATGCTGGAGAAGAATAACACAGCCATTGAAGAATGAACGAACATATATTAATGATGCCCCAGGATTCAGAATTTAACCCTTATGAGGAGAAAATAAAGCTCAACCCCCCAGACATTAGTCTCAAAAGACCCAGCGATAACCTCCCTCAGAAATAAAAATGAGATAACACAGAAGTCACACAACTCACTGATCAGGCTGGAAAATAAGGGATTGCTCAGGCGAAGCTACAGACAGGTTAAGCAGCACAGTCCTGAGCCTCTAACCAAATGGTTTTCCACACTTAAATCACAACATGTAACATAGTGGGGCGTAAGAGAGCAAGCTGACGTGCTGGAGCTGGGTCAGAGCCCGCAGGTGCTATCTAGGGGCCAGACAAGGCTGCAAAATCAAGGAGAATAACTTGATAAAAGGGAAAAATCCCGAGAGAGGGACTGAGGGCAAACAGGCTTAAAAGAGCTCTCCAGTGGCTAGAAAGGGTCCTCCCCATACAGGGTTTTAGGATGTTCCACTCAGACCCTACAGAAGGCCATTCAAAAATGACCCCCTATGGAAGAAAACCACATCTAGGCAAGTAGTTATATTAAGCAGTGATACTGCATCCCCACGTCTTGGATGTCAAGGCTGAAAAACACGTTACTAACACAGATGCCCCTTTTTATTGGTTCTTGGAGGGAGAGCTTTTGTAATGAACTTAAACCACTCTGTGTATTTCATAATTCAGCTAATCCTGGTTGCAAACCCTTTGATTGTACAGGACAAAATGACTTACTGTTTTGTGAAAGCACAGAGCTTACCTTGATAAATGCTACATTCTTTTATTTAATCCAAATGTGTCTAATCTGACTATGCTGTTTTAGCCATCTAAAATAAATTTTAGGAATCAAAAATAATACATTTATTCAAGTTCCCCATCATCACTTTAACTGGAAAAGAACAAGCTTTGGTTTTGAATCCAATCATCTTAACTAAGAATCAGCCAAACCAGATTTGTATTTGGTCAACTAGAAAACTTGAAAGATTTTTGCCAGATGTATCATTCATCAAGATAGATAAATTAATCAGTATTTAATAAACATTCAGTACCTGAAGCAAGGACAAAATGTTAAAGGTTGACGGTTGCTTAATTTTTCGTGCAGAATTCCCTGCGTTTGCAAGCTCCTGGTTATTTAGTGCATAACAATTTAAAACTAGCAAGGAAGCTGATGTATTTCCACTCAAGTAGTGAGTGGCTACTGCACTTGCCAGCATCAGCGTCCTCCCTCCTCATCCCTGTGAAGCCTGGGATCAGCACCTAAAGAGCTGCAAACTGGTACCCAGCTTGTCCGTAAAGGACTGACTTCAGCAACCAGTACGACCCCAGCCAAGGTGGTGCAGGAGTGCTGTGCTCCCAGTAATGCTTCCCAGGCTCACTCCGGGAGTTAGCAGAAGGCCACGGTTTGTGAGATGGAGCCCGCTGTGAAACACGTGGTCTCCAGAGAGGCACATCAATGCAGTATTTATGAAGCGATCACCTTGACATGCTCAAATCTGGAGTGATGAGATTGGTCTTGAGGAAGCTGTTCATTACCCATCCTGAGTGAAAACACACCTTCAGCCACGGAAAAGCACAAGCGGGTCATAAGCAAACCGATAATATATTGTAAACTATGTGCGGAGACAGAGGACTTGACTTTACCCACAGTAGCATTTCTCATTACAAATCACCTCTCTATATTGTGCAAACCCGGTGTCTATTGGCATTTTTACCTTTTCATTTTTGTAGCCGGAGCACATCAGCTTTTCTTACCAGTCGGTCAAAAGCATCTTTCATTAAGCTCTCCTGAAAGCCCAGCTCACCATTACTGATAGCTTCATGTCTGGGAAGGGATTGCCTTGAACTCCTGCAGGCGCATGCAAGGATATTTCATAGTAGGTCCTGCTGTAATTACTAAGCTGCTACGTACACCCCTCCCGGGACAACGGCGCAGAGAAATCGGAGAGATGATGGATGAATAAGTCTGTGTATCTATTCTCTGCCTTCACCTTCACAACTACACGATAAAAAAGACGACTCGTGGTCCTGAGTTATTATTTGACTTTATCCTGTACCTCAAAATGACTTTTCGTAATTTCATATAATGCTAATTCACATCAAGACCTGTGTCTTTTGTTATTCTTAGCTTTCGACAAGAAGCTGCAACTCTGAATTTAACCCAAAATAAATATGAAGCAGCCTATTTTCCCTTTTACATGGAGTTACAAAATATCACCCATACCTGAAAGTACTTGTACCTAACTACTAAAATGTAGGACTTGCAAAAACTGTCATTGTGAATTTATTCCTTATAACATGTATTCCTTATAAAGAGTATTCTCCTTCAAATATTTTGAAGCTTTAATTCTCCATGGAAAGGAAAAAATCAATGGTGAGATCCTATTTGCCAGATACTTTCCTAGGTGGCCTCTTTCTCAAGAAATCAGACATCTTACCCTGCATACTACGTGTAATTTTACCTAAATAATCATAAACCAAGGCACCTAGTCCTCATTCACATTTCCCCTCTAAATCCAGGGTTTTTCTCTACCCCAAGAACAGCATTAGGAAGGGTTATTAAACGGTTTGTCTGCATTGTTACTTACAAGCCTACCCCATGAACAGCATTAGGAAGGGTTATTAAAGCAGGCATTGCTCTCACGGTTTGTCTGCATTGTTACTTACAAGCAAACTGAAGCTTTGCTTCTCTGCTGACAATTGTTCCAAACGGGTTTGTTGCTACACACTGGTATGTTCCAGTATCTTGGGTTTTATTGGGATTATTGATCAACAGGTTGCCTTCCACCACGCCGTAGCGGTAATCCATACCGATGTCAATACTGGTTCCATTTAACTTCCACCTATAGCACAAAATGCCAAAGTTAAATTCTGCTAATATTAATGAATACTCTTGGGTATTTGAAAATAAAACATGTAGTAAATAAAGAAAGATTTAAAACATCTTTGACTACTTTTTTTTAAAAAAAGCATGAAAATGTAAATTTCCTGCACAGTACTGAAATATTCCAGTATTTAACTAGAAGAGCAATATCCTTGACATATATTTCAGTCTCTGATATGATTAATGCTTATGCAGTTACTAGTGCTGCTGCTCTTTGGAATTAATCATTTTGCAAGGGGAAGTCCCAGAAACAGGATCTTTAAACCATTCAAGTCCACTGAGGTTTCTTTCCCTCTTCCAACTTGCTGGCTGTTTGTTTTTTAAATTTACGAAAATTCACTCACAGCAGATGTTGTCACAAGCTGGGGCACTGAGAAATTCTGGCCCCAGGTCGCCCCAGTTACAGCAACCCTCATCCCCACCAGCCCTCGATGGAGCCAGGCAGCCACCACCCCGGAATATACAGAGAGACAATTTGAATCGGTTCGCACCACTGAGTCAACAGAGTTTGTTGCATTAAATAGTCGGTCATGTCAGAAGACAGTGTGGTGGCTGAGGTCTGACGACTCTTAATGGGTTTCAGAGTGGCATTTACTTTGGTGAACAAAAACAGAAAGGCACTAAAGGAAAAAAAAAATCAGCAGCCGAAATGGTTTATAGCAGCAGCACCACCGTGGTAGCACAGCATCTTTTTTCCAAGGATCCCAAAGCTAAAAAGCTGAAAACAGTTAAGAGCTTTGTCCACATTTATGGAAAAGGATGGTTGATCTGGGAGCCAAGATGATTTATAATTCCTTTGTAACGTTTTTGAACCCTTGTCCAAATTTTGCAATTGCGCTGCGATGCGCGGTGGTTTCCTTATGCCCGTTTTTTTGTTATCAGCCTTGTGGTACACTCCAGGGCCATCACTGAGTTACACTGCATGATCCATGCAGGAGAAGGGCTCTTGGGGGATACGGCTGTAGTGTGGAGATGGTGCTAAAGAATAGTTAAATATTCAACAAACCCAATGGTTGGTCTGGGATTTCCTTTCACTTCGCAGCTCAGCTTCACTTTCTTTTCCTCTGAATCCAAGGGGAAGATCACGCTGTTGGGCTCCTGAAGGAAAACTGGCCCATGTAGGGTGTTGTCGTCTGCGTGAAACAGAGAAAAAACGTGACAGATACTTGATGGAATCTCCATGTACTCAGTGCTAAAATATAGAATAGTATCATAGCAGCAAGAGGTCGTGCATCATTTGTCCTAGAAAAGATGTGACAATGACACTTTCTTTTTTTTAGAACAGCCAGATTTTTTTTCCAAAAGCCATTGAACCTCCTGTGGAGTCGACATTCAAACGAAGGGGAACAGGCATGCTCCTACCGTGACAGCACAGCTCACTTCAAATCACACTGCTTACTTTCACTTTTAAACACTTAAATATTTTAAATTAAAAAAAACCCATTATTAAATATAGCCGCAGAAAGTAAGGACTTTCTGTCTTTTAGCTGAATGAACATTTTCTGATCGTGTTCTACCATCTATATGGGAGACCTCTATTCCCGCACACTACCAGAGGGGCAAAGGGCAACTGCATGGGCCACCAGGGTGCCACTGCCGGTAGCCAGCCTCCTGGCTGCCGAGGGCAGGGACTCGTGGGGATGCCAGCATGGACGTCGCTTTGGCCTGGCAGCCACGCTGCCATCTACTCTGCTGCCAGAAGTCCACCTTGATGGACATGCAGGAAATTTGTGGGTATAGGGCTGAGAAGAATGAATAAATAAAATATATAAAGATGATGGGAGGTACAAAAAATAAGAAAGAAAAAGGAATAAACAGAAGACGATGCATCTTCCCGATGGGAGGAGGGTGAGAATGGATGTGAATAGCCCTCATATCCCCCGACACTGGGAAATCAGATGGATTTATTAGGAATGGAACAATAGCTCTTTACTCCAGGGAGAAAATTCTGTCATCTCCACAGAAGGATTTCAGAGAGGCTTTGCCAGGAAGATTATAATGGAGCAACCTCTCCCCTGTGTCTCCTCCCTCAGGCACCACCACAAAAGAGAATGCACTAAGCACACAGTCATATCGGTTGTATTTATCTTTATTTTTAATTATATGTTAACCATATCTGACTGAGACTCATCTATTATTCAAAACACATTCCACATAATCTCTGGCTTTAAATTATACCTGTGTGCAACTTACTGTTGCTGGCAGAAAAAGATAATAATACCCATAAAGCATACAGGGCTAGACTATGATATCCTGACTGGTTTCTGAGACCCAGGGCTGCTTCCCTCCTTGAACAGCCTCATCCACCATAAGAAAGAATATTACAATCTGGCCCATAAAGATTATAGCTCTGAGTACTATATTAATGGGCTCGAAAACAAGAGAATTAAAATACGTTTAAATTTATCCAGTTTTCTAGCTGTAAAATACAGAAGTTGGCCTGGTGCGTGGGTCCCGTCTAAGAGTCGCTTCAACGCCCATAGGCAACTTGATGGTGCCGGGCCAGGCACAAACCAGACCGTCCCAGCTAACCCAGTTAGCCAATGGTGCTGACTCGGGTACGTGTCGCATCGGCTGTGCCATCTGCCCCACACCCCACGAACAGGCTCACGTCACACTACGCTGTCATTTGCTGTTATTTCAATTATGGTGTGTCAATTTATACAGTATCACATCACTCTAAAGGTCAGATTATCAGTCCTCCTCCCGTCACAAGAAAACACACCTTGCATGAAAAAAGTAGCTCATCTACCTAAGTTTGGGAAACAGACCCACAAATGAATCCAAGGGTCCAAACGTGTCCCCACGTGTCCAGGACATCGCCCGGCTATGGGATCAGGGCCCAGACCGTCACAGTGCAGCATCCTGGGGTGAGACACCGGTCTCCTCTAATGAAACTGCCCCACATGACGCAATGGGGTGTTTGATAGGGAGTTACATTTGTAAGAAACATTACAATCTGCCTATATAATTAGTAAGCAAAGCACAATTTAGGAAACACGTCAAACAAAACGTAGGGAACTACGAAGGTAGAAATAGTCACAAACAGATGAAAAGACTAAACGACTTAAGCTAAAATAGAGGCTCACGGAAGATCAAACAAAACCACTCTCCAAATATTACAACATCTGCTGCTGACACTGTTTAACATTCAGCTTTTATACAGAAAAAAAATGCTT
This sequence comes from Anarhynchus alexandrinus, assembly GCA_008711295.1. Classification (NCBI taxonomy): domain Eukaryota; kingdom Metazoa; phylum Chordata; class Aves; order Charadriiformes; family Charadriidae; genus Anarhynchus; species Anarhynchus alexandrinus. The sequence goes on from VUYV01000159.1 coordinate 1,079,796, forward strand.
GCCCTTCCTGTTAGCCAGCGAGAAGAAAAGCCCCGGTGTGACTAGTACTTGGCTTGCAGGAGAACAGCGTTGCGTAAGGCAGGGAGAGGCTCAGAAAGCTGCTGCCAGCAGATCAGGGGAACAGAAGAGGAGGAAAAACCTTGCAACGCTGGGTAGATAAAATTATTTTGAGTGCCTTTCTTCTTTCTCTTATTGCTGCCTGTGTATAACCAAGATAAGCAAGTCCAAACTATTTAATCTTCAGCCTGTAGAGTCCTTTTGCTACAGTCTAAGGCGTGATGGAAATCACTGCAGTCCAGACCCTCACGCAGTGTGGGACAAGAGTTCAGCCACAGCACCTTACCGAAGGGGAGGATTTGGTTCAGACAACACTAAATATTCACTTATAAATAAAACAAACTGCCATCTAGAGTCTTACAGACAGAAAACTAAAAGTACCTGTACCATATATAGTCCATTTTTGACTAACTTACAATGTTACCAGATAGAAACAGATCTCCGATATTTAGTGTCAGCACAGACAAACGCATTCGCTCTATGACAGTGTCTGGTTTTGTGGGAGCAAAGTTTTGCTATCCAGATAACTTCAAAGGGTGAATTTGACACTTTTTTTTTTTTTAATAAATGCAGTAATTCTACTTCTATTGCAATAATGTTCAGGGACTTGCAATCGCGAAGCGACAATAACACATTTCTCATTTATCACTGAGGGACACTACCAGCAGCTGGATCCACAGAAGCCCAGCCATGCCAAAAGTAAACTCTTCCCAGGCTTTTCCCTTGCCCTTCTCATCAGATTGCATTTATTAGGCTCTCTCTTTTGGTCATTTAACCAAACAGAACAACGAAGCAGTGCATACACATATGCACATGAAAGCTGCTCAGTTATTTTAGCTCTCTTTACGATTTTCAGCAGCAACCGTGTAACCTGTGCTACTCCTTACAGGTTTGTTACTGTCCTGGGAAAATACAGTAAGTAACCTTCCCGGACAAGCTAACTGTTGAGACGCTCTCGCAGTGACAGATTTTATTTTTCTGAGTTACGTTTCTTTTGCTCAAGCCCGAAATGAGTTAACCCAGAATGAACACTGAGCTGCCCTCAGCTTAAGACAAGTTGCAAACAAGATTGGTTACCAAAACACATTTTTTTTCCCCCTGTCAGATGAAACAAATGTACTACTGCTCTGGGTCTGCCTCCTTTGAGAGAAGTGTATTTCTTTCAGTAAGATGCAGGATATAGGAAATTTCAGTAGATTTCATGATAAAAGAAACATTTTTAAACACAGTACGAGCTGTATGCCCATACGCTGTTGGACAGAATGTGATGGATAACTTAGAAGAACATTCTGCTATCCTCGCTTCTGCTGAGATATAGATTTTTTTTTTTTCCTGGTGAATCACAAAATGTATTAAAAATGCCAGATTAATTTAAATGCATTCCAAATTAAGATCATATTTTCTGTATCTTGCCAGTATCCCAAATGTGAAAGCCAGCACATCCAGAAGGATGCTAAATGCTCGACGTCTTTCTGCGCTTTTGAGGAATTGAAACATGAAGAATGTCAACTGAGGTTAATTCACACAAACAGGTGAAACAATTTCTATTCTCTCTGAACATTAAGCCTAGTGACAGATATCGTTACCTAAATAGAACTGCTTTAATTTTCATTGAAAGTTATGGCCAATTTGAGAGAAGGTTTAATTGAATATTCCACACTGTAGGGAAAGATAATAACTAAACTGAAGAGAGAATTCTTGGAGTATATCCAGTATAAATGATAAAAATCCTTTCCTTGTTTGCTGCCGAGGGAATCGGTTTCTGCTATGTATGCTGGTGTGTTTTCCTACAGCGCTACAAGTCGGTATTTCTTCAAGACAAAACTGCACCTTGGGAAGAGCAACTCTTCAGGCAACTGGAAAGTGAAGTGGCTGGGAGAGCTCAAGGGCATCACTGCCGAATGCAGCAGCCTGCTCGTCAAGGTTAGGCAGCTGCATTACATCCTCCTGAGCAGGAAAATACTAAATTGGCTGGCTCCCTCTTTATTTTTTGCCTATCACTTCTATTAACATCAACCGCGCGCACAAACGGTGCTAACGGCTTTGAAATTATAAGAAAGATGTTTTTACACCAAATAGGCTTCCTACAAATAATCCTGTAGACTTCTCAATAGACAAGACGTGCTAAAGGTGCTTCTCATTCAAAAGACCCCCCAAAAAATATTTTTTTTTAAAAAAAGGAGATTTAAAAAGTCCTGTATGAAGTGTTATTTTTAAGGGCAGGGCCTGGTAGCTCTGCGGCTCTGGAGACGGTCCCCAGCCTGCCTCCACTGCTGGGCTGCTGATCGCTCCTGTCCACCGCCGCACCAGGGCTCACCCGCATGGTTAACGAAGAAAAAAGGTTAGGAATAATAAAGAGAACAAAACACCAACAAGAATCAGATACTTTCAGTGGGAACAAAGCTGAAATGAGTGATGAGGCTCTTTCCCTCCTCATCATCACCACCCCACCACCACGTAAGATGCACTTTCTGCAGATCACTGCGATACTGCCGTGGGAGCAAAACACCCTCCCAAATCACACATCTCCCAGAGATGTTGTTTGTGACATNCGTTTTTACACCAAATAGGCTTCCTACAAATAATCCTGTAGACTTCTCAATGGACAAGACGTGCTAAAGGTGCTTCTCATTCAAAAGACCCCCCAAAAAATATTTTTTTTAAAAAAAGGAGATTTAAAAAGTCCTGTATGAAGTGTTATTTTTAAGGGCAGGGCCTGGTAGCTCTGCGGCTCTGGAGACGGTCCCCAGCCTGCCTCCACTGCTGGGCTGCTGATCGCTCCTGTCCACCGCCGCACCAGGGCTCACCCGCATGGTTAACGAAGAAAAAAGGTTAGGAATAATAAAGAGAACAAAACACCAACAAGAATCAGATACTTTCAGTGGGAACAAAGCTGAAATGAGTGATGAGGCTCTTTCCCTCCTCATCATCACCACCCCACCACCACGTAAGATGCACTTTCTGCAGATCACTGCGATACTGCCGTGGGAGCAAAACACCCTCCCAAATCACACATCTCCCAGAGATGTTGTTTGTGACATCCCCTGCAGGATGGGCTTCTGGGTCCAGAGCCTGGACGGGCAAGAGAGCCACCACCTCTCTCCCGACACCTGGCAGCACCAGGCTGCAAGACTGGGCTTGTTCTGCAGCACCCTATAGACCTCCAACAGGGACTGCGAGCCAGATGACTCCTCCCACTATCACCTCTCTTTTCTGATATACTTTTATTTCCCAGATCCCTGCTGGACCAAGGACAAGTGCAGTTAAAAGGCTGAGGGACTTGGGTCTTTTTAGTCTAGAGAAAAGAAGACTGAGTGGGATCTTATCAATACTTACAAATACTTAAAGGGAGGGTGCCAGGGGGATGGGAACAGTCTTCTTTCAGTGGCGCCCAGTGACAGGACAAGGGGCAACAGGCACAAACTTGAACATAGGAAGTTCCATCTTAGCATGAGGAGGAACGTCTTTCCTGTGAGGGTGGCAGAGCACTGGCACAGGCTGCCCAGAGAGGTGGGGGAGTCTCCCACTCTGGAGACATTCCAAACCCGCCTGGACGCCGTCCTGTGCAACTGCTGTCGGTGCCCCTGCTCTGGCAGGGGGTGGGACCGGGTGAGTTCCAGAGGGCTCTCCTGACCCTGACCAGCCTGGGATTCTGTGATTCTGCGTAAAGTGGAAAGCCATGCTTGACAGGTGACATCTGATGGGCAGCCATCTGATACCCATGTCCAAAAGCTGTGTCAGATATCCCTCAGAGACAGCACCGCAGACATAAAAATCCAGAGGCTCGGAAGACGGGAAGAAATAAATCTTAATTCTCTTAAATGCAGGTGTGGAAGAGCTCCAGAATTTGAAACAGAGATTGTAACGGTCTGACAACTCTATTTACAAGTGACCCAAGCATCTGGAGCAGTTTGAATTAAAGGCAGGACTAACCACCCCCACCCTGCGGTGAGTGTGCTCTGAGCTCCAAGGGAAGCCTGGGTCTGTCAGCCAGGGGAGGTCAGGAGCCAGCCCAGGTCCTGCGATGCCGGCGTGCAAGAGCCAACATGCAAATGCCACCCGCGGGCCACGCTCCTGCTTGGGGACCGCAGCTGGGAAGCCTCTCAGTCAGTCTGACTGTGCCACAGCGGTATCGTAATGTCACCCATTTAAATGCCGCACAATTAATTAAAATAAATGTCACCGAGTTAGCACTTTTCAAATAAAATGTTGCTACCTGATCCGTACATGCAAAAGCAAGCAAGTTTTCCCTTTGCCTCATCTACTGGGTCTAGACAGCCGGGAGGAGGCAATTCCCAACACAGCGTAATGAGTGACTTGTCCTACCACAAAAACTTTATTTAATAGAAAGTAATTTGTGTTCTCTTAGTAAGTCAACAGCACGATTATGATCACAGATGTTCTCTTCAGTATATGATAAAAGCACATTTCTCCGTTACTGCAGAAAATCACAAGTTTCTTCACCAAGCAGCCTTCTCCCTGAGTCATCACAGCTGACATCAGGAAAATAAACAGATGAACTCCCACTGCTCTGTTAAGGATGATATCATCCCACGATAGAGCTATGAATAATTATAAGACAACAACAGTAGTAATAATAATAATAAAGAGTACAATACAGATAACACAGAAGCAGCCGCCTGTTCATTAATGATCGGTTTATTTGTTGATCTCCAGTGCTGAAACTGTAGAACAACCAAAGGGATATTTTTGAAAGATACTTTTGAATACATAAACAATAGTCAGGCTTGTTCTGATGTCTTATAAGTTAAGCTTTAGCCCTGAGGAAATCATTCTGCAGAGTTATATATCCAACCCTAGAAACACAGGATTATGACAGGAAATTAAAATACTGTCCCTACCTAGCACAATACATCTATGGTTACCATTGGGCAGTAATAAAAAAAAGCCAAACAAATGCATTTTTCTTCTTGAAGTAACAAAGACATACATTCTAGTTTTGAAATGAATAATATCACAGTTTCACCAGGGTCCTCCAAAGCTGCTGTGTAACACATCTGTTCTGAATATTCTGTCACAGGAAGAAGAACATTAAACCTGCATTATCTAAAGACCTACCATAAACTGTTTGTTCCTCTAGACTTAACTAAGAGATGTTGACAGCTTAACTTATCTTTGTTGTTGTTGTGCACGTGCAACTCTTGTGGATCTGCGCTGTGACCAGAAATCCACCCGCTAGGATGGCGCCAGTGCGTCACTGAACCAAGCCCAGGGCAAAATCCATGGATTGGCTCTTCAATTGCTGGATACATTTTCCTCACTCTTCTGTAAGACCACTGCTATAACAACTCACGGTATTGTATCATTACTTAATTGGTCAAATCTGCTGGTTACAACCGAAAAAGGAGTCGCTCTCTCACATTAGCTTATGTTTCAGCAGTGTAGACAGATACAAAATGAAGACGCTCATAGCGACCAGACACAAGGGCTATTACAACCCCTCTATGATGGAAGTGAAATGAGAGGGATGTTTGACATCACCTGCAAGGGCTGTGCTCATTCACATGCAACTCCTTGCTACGTACTTCATAACCTACAGCCGAGCCTCTTGAAAACCACACTTACTGGCCAATGCAAACATTTTGCCGTTCTGCTTTTTAATACCACGCACTCAAGAATTGAGTTCAGAGCATCTCCGATGGCTGGATTATATAGAGCCTTAGATGAAATAGTCGTGTTTAACGTGTTTCATGGTTTATGTATTTTTTTAAGTTCTATCAACGCTGGACATGACATACTTTCAACCGAGGAGGTCAGTCAATGAGAGAGAAATTGGTCCTTAAGGGAGACATAATTGACGCTCACGGTCTACTCCATCCATGGCACTAATCTTAACCACTTGAACCAGCAGCTCTGAGACATCTCGCCTCAATCCGGTATCCTCATCCATCACCAGACACGCAGCTGACCTGTCACAGCCACAGCAGGGTTCACAGCCACATCGCATGCCTGAGGAATTGTGGCCTCAGGTTCTCCTAGTCCTGTGCCGTTAGCAATGGTGGCAGTTTGTAACCTCCCAAGAAAGCACAGGCAAAGTCTAACCATGAGGACTGTTCCCAGGGTCTATGAATCCTGACTGCACCTGTATCTTGAAGCTCAAAATTGATACTGGGCTGATTTTTTTTCCATCCCTGTTGAAAACAAGTCCTGGATGCAATGGGCAAAGATGGGCAAAGACTATGGTTCAGGCTGAAAATGGCTTTTGCCTAGTAAAAAGACCTGAATCTGTGAAATTCTTTCAAAAAGCTGTTGCCAGCATCCTAAACTATTAGAAACCTGTATATTTACACCCGCTCGGTTTGACATTACCTTCACCTCTGACCAAGCCCCAGTACAGCACGTCATTGTGCACACAAAGTTGCCTTCAAACACAAACTTGCTATTCTTCAGCCTCCTCCCAAAATCTGCAGATCCACCCAGTGCTGGGTGTTCTCGTACAGAGCTATTTGTGGATAAGGTATTATAAACGTTTCAAAGGTCTGTACTAATTACCTATCGAGTTATTAGTGAAATTTAAGGTGTTGATATAATTGCTGTCTTCCAAGAACACATATCATTATTGTAAGATTTTCAGTTGTCTTGAGTATGACAGGGACTATAAAGTAGATATTAAAAAAAAGCTGAAGTAGTAGGTCTGTGTGCATATTTTAAAGCCACATATTTCCTTTCCACAATACCTCCCCTGAACTTCAAATGATTTTAATCTTTCACGTAATAAGGAAGGTGTGTAAAAGCCAGGCTAACAAATGCTATCCTCCCCACCCCACCAGCAGACAGTCAAAAGTTATGAAATACTCCCATTGAAAAAGCCTCTTTCCTTTAAAATCCTGGAGCCTCAGAAAAGAGAAGTCCCTGGAGCAATAACCTATAATCTCCGTATCATCTATTGCTTGAAAAACAAAGCCAAGCCTGGCAATGTGTACAGGCTCTCAATTGATTGAGGAGCCCAACTCTGCAGAAACCTTCAAGGTGAAAGGAACTCTCCCTGGCACATCGCTTCAAGGTGAAGCCCGATTTTTTTGTTTTCAGGTTTAGGTACATTAGGCATTGTCAGAAGTAAAGCTGACGCCTGCCAACTTTTTATCTGGCTATTTACAGAGAGGTTTAGGCAATGGATTCCCTTCTCAAATATTTGTGAATAAGCAGATCGAATTACGAGCGCCTGGAGAGCGATGCAGTACCGCTCCTGGGCAGCGGCAAGCGGGGGATAATCAGTCTGGCACACTTTGAGCGAAAGACTGGGAACCTAATTTGCACTATGTCACTGGTCAGAAAATGCACGTACAGTGGTTCAGTTTGTCAACGGGGCACTGTAAATCTGCTTGTTCTGGGTCACGGGCACACATTTTGCAATTACGGCAAGAAAACACAATGCTGTATACAAGAGAATACATCAGGGATGACTTTGACATTTAGTTGCGCAGTATTAAGAGAAGCAGCACTGAGAGCTGTCGTAACGAGCCCTTGCTAATGCTCAGAGCAGGCTGTGCTGCTGAGTAATTATGCGAATATCAGGAATGCCTTCCCAGGAGGAGACCAGCCTTCAGCCAGTGTGCATGACTTACTGCCAACGCGCAGGCAGAAAACTTTTAAAACATGAACAAAGCAGAGGGTAAACCAGCTATTTGTTAACTCCATACACAATACAGAATCCCAGACTGGTCAGGGTTGGAAAGGCCCTCTGGAGATCATCCAGTCCCACCCCCTGCCAGAGCAGGGGCACCTACAGCAGTTGCACAGGACGGCGTCCAGGTGGGTTTGGAATGGCTCCAGAGTGGGAGACTCCCCCACCTCTCTGGGCAGCCTGTGCCAGTGCTCTGCCACCCTCACACGAAAGAAATTCCTCCTCATGTTTAGATGGAACTTCTATGGTCAAGTTTGTGCCCGTTCCCTCTTGTCCTGTCACTGGGCGCCACTGAAAGAAGACTGTTCCCATCCCCCTGGCACCCTCCCTTTAAGTATTTATAAGTGTTAATAAGATCCCCCCTAAATCTTCTTTTCTCTAGACTAAAAAGACCCAAGTGCCTCAGCCTTTTCTCATAAGAGAGATGCTCCAATCCTCTAATCATCTTTGTACCACATTTCTCCTTGTCTGTTTGGGTTTGGCAACAGTTGAACATTTCCATATCCCTGGGACAACGCTGTAACAGGACACGGGTGACGGAGTTTCAGCATCTCTACCTGTTGGATTTGGGTCTTCTCCCACTGTTAATCATCTGAAGGTGCTCGGGAGATGCAGTCAAGGTGTTCAGCTTTTATTTAATTGACAACTGCTTAACAGAGATAAGCATGCAAAAGCAGAGACCGTGCTAACACAGCCGTGGGTCTGCCCATGGCTCTACCCATCAATGACCAAGGAAGAACAAAGCACCTGTATCTCTTGGACAACTTCTAAAATGCTTTCTCTGTCTCAATTTCCTCTACATTTGCCCATGATTCTGCAGAAAAGCTATTTTATTTTCATCTTGAATAGTCTTGATTGTATTAGAAGCACTCAGTTTAAATGTCTTAAAAAAAATAATTCTGACCTCGCAAGTCTGCTTCTCAGAAAACCTGAAGAATAGAGGTAGTGTCCATCTAAATCAAGGTAGCCGAGTTGTTTATTCAATTCCTTTCAATCTTTTAAAAGCATGCATACTTTGGAAAAAAGCAGCTGCTTTTGAGAAAGATTTTTTTAACATGAGGGCTATTTTTTTTTTAAAAGGCTGAAGTAAACTGTAAACGCATTACTGCAAAAAAAAAAAAAAAAAAAAAANAACTTGGTATTTACAATCTTTCTAACTGAATTTCAATCTAAAGAAAGGAAAAAGAAAGAGTAAGGGAAGAGCACATGGGAGATGAGTATGGTTTCTCCCAAGATATACCCACATCCATGGCTATGGAGGACAGTGCTCACTCATTTTCAAGCCCTGGCAAGGCTGCAGGGACCACCACAGCTGTAGTTTGGTGGTGAAGCCTTTCGCAACCCTGTTCAAACTCTTCCACTTGGGATACTTGTAGCTCCCTACAGCAGGTAGGTATTCCAAATTCAACATGATCTTTCACATGTGGCCCCATGTGCAAATACTTTATATTCAGTAACGTGGCACTTAGGCGAGCACAGCTTTTGTGTCCTTTCTATTGCAGACTACTGTCACAGGCACATTTTAAGCATCTGCCTCATTACAAATATGTATTTTTGTTACTGTTGCTAGCAAGTTCAGCCCTTGCCTTAAGAAAAGATGACAATATTTCAAAGTAACAAATGTCCATATAACTGAAAGAATGGTGACAGAGGGAAACCTCATGCTTAAAATGTTACAGTTTTGGTGCAAAATTGTCAGCATCAGCGTGTAAGGGTCCCTGGCTGCCTTGAATGCAAGAGTGATGGCATCCTGGGTATCCAGGGTTTAAACAGAACCAACTTATTTTGGAAAAGAGAATAACCTCTCTTTTAAAGTTATACAAAGAGGTAAAAGCAAAGCCCTTCTTGCAGTGCTGCGTGCCCTCTCGAGACATGCCAGGCATCACACTGCACAGTGTCATGCTGCTGAGCAGCTCCTGCCCGGGGACAGGAATACTTTACCAGCTCTTCCCACGGCTACTAAAGCGAGAAAGTGTTTAATCCTGTAAACGGGATCCAACGCTATGATCTCCAGGTGGTTATGTTATATAAATGGATTTAAGGCATTTGAAGTCTGCTGCCAGGACACTGGGCTGGCACCTCAGCTGGTGTGTATTTCTGTAATGTCACTGAAGTCAGTGGAATTGCACCAATTCAGGGCCATTTGAGGAGCTGTCCCTCAATTTTTTTCTTTTTTCTTTTTTTTTTTTTAAAAAAAGAACAACAACAAAACCAAACAACAGTATTACTGTAACCCTCAGCAGAGCAGGAACAGAAAGCATTCCTGCTCTCCAGCAGGCAATTCCCTGCACCGAGAAGACCCAGGGGAGCTGCCGTGGCTCTGGCTGCGCGGATGCCCCAGCCACCGGCACCGTGTCCTCCTCTGCACAGCCACCCCCCACACAGGGACCTGCAGCACTCACGGAGAGTCCCCAAGTCTTTTTCCAAAAGTCACCATTTATCATCATTTCTTCTGCTGGGTCATCCCCACAGAGGAATGAGACCCTCCACACACACAGTCATGAAAACACAAAATCCCACACGAATCTGGCATTAAAATTAACACTGCTGAATGCTAAATTGATGGGTGGCTTAAATAAAGTTCCTGGAGTTCAATCAGTAAAACATCAAAAGAGCAACCGCAAGTACAATTTGTACAATCTGCCCATGGATAGCGTGTATTCCTTTAATTTTTTAAAAATGTTATGAACTTTAAGTAATGCAGCAGGGAAAAGATATCAGTAATAGCTGTCAAAAACCTGACTTTTATGACTTCTTACACAGCAATTCAGCACCCTCAAAAACTGCTCAGATAGATGGCATTTCTGAGTAAAATCTTTTTTCTATCTGGTACAACACTACAGGTTAAGCTTTCAAACGTTCCTCTCTCATGTTTCAGCAGCAGCGTGGTGGGGTTGCCCCAGAGACAGAATTCATCTTGAACTGTCCATTTAAACCTTCACCACCCAGTACAGTTTTGGGAAGAGAAGCTCCTTTTTAGGGTGTTTCTTACAATAGGATAAAACTGCTCCCAGAAACAGTTTTTCATGCAATATAGGGACATCAAAGAACAGCAATTACCAAACAACGTAGCCTATCCCAAGGGTAAAACTACTTATGGAGACTTGTGGTTCTTCACCTGGAGGAAACCAATACTTCAAACACAAATGTTGCGCAAAATGTAGTGACTTTTGAACAAGCGCTTCAGATTAGACTTTGACCTGATGCAAACAGCATTTTCTAGAAACCAGTGTCACTGTGACAGATAGCAGAACGCTCTGCTAAACCTGCCGAGGTGGTCCTGTGGTGAGCGGGGAGAGGTCGGGCAGGCAGCAGCAGTGCTGCCGCTGACCCACGCACGGCGGTTTACAGGAGTCTGTTCTCTCTGCGTTCCCACTCCGAGAACTGCCGCATCCCGTCACTCAGCAGCACAGAGGATAAACACAAAATAATTGCATCTCCAGAGATGAAATATAGCTAGTTACCCCCCTCCCCCCGAGGCTCTTATTTTGCTGTTACAGAAAGGACAGGAGGAAAAGCTCTGAAGGAGCGCACTGCAATAAAATGATTAGAGATAAAAACCAAATGCAATATCAATAAAGAGAGCAAGTCAAAAGTCTAAAGGAAGGGAGATGACATGTACTTTAAGAGAAAGTCATCTGACCGAGACCTGTTTCTTTAGAATTAAAAACCAATTAATTTTATTGTTCAACATGAAATTATGTTTTAGTGTTACTGTGATCTAGTGAAATAAATCCGTCACTACCTAATGTCCACTTATGCTGAACCAGCAAGTCGCTGAAGCCTTTATAAAAGTCATAGATTCAAACTCCAATGCAAACTAATAAATGTTATCCTCCACTATATTTTACTATAAATAGCCTGAACTATCAGGAAGATGCCAAAATAGGAGTTGACTTGCATTACTCATCTGAATGCTGTGACCATCTGCAGCACTTTGGCAACTGAGAGACAACCAGCTCCAGGACAGTTTGGGTTTTTTTTCTTTTTCTTTTGGTAAATTACAACTCAGAAGTTAAAAGCAAGAAAATTAACGAAAATCATGTAATTTCATTCCAGTGAAGAGAAGGCTTAATGGGTAATCGAAATAATGTGCACTGCTTCAGCAATTTTTTCATTCCAATTAAAAAAATAATGTCTTTCTCTGTTTTGAAAAATAAGGATTATACTGGATTGAGAACTGCACTACGAAGAATCTCCAGATTGCTTTTTTAGATGCCTCAAAGACAAATAAGAATTTCTGTAAGCAGCCTTTTATCTGGAATGGAGAGCTTTAGTTTTAACACTACCACACTCCATAACGAAGAATATTCAGACAGAGTAATTAAGCCGAGAATAACTCTTTACGGATTGCTTTGGTAGCACTCTGCTGTCTCATTAGAGCATTGTTCTGCGAGCAGCAAGAAATCAAAGCCACGGTGGATGTCTCTCTTGACCCGTTTGCTTCTCAACCCGTCGTACTGGAGAGCGCTTCACATGGGAAGTGCTGCCGCTCCCAGCACTGCTTCTGCCGGGGAAGTTTGTATGAGTACAGAGGCGGCGGCCAAAAATAGTTCAAAGACACCAGAACGAATGCTTTTTTTTTAAAAACTGCTGCCTTTTTAAATATGCAAGAGATGGAAATGATAATACATAATTAATACATGTGAGAATATATAACACAAATAGTGCTACGCTATCTGCTGATGCACGCTAGCGGCAGCATTACTGTGCCGTAGTAAGTATGGCAGAAAGCTCCCAGCCAGGCGGATAAACAGGACGGGTTCTTTCACGTGGGTTTGACACAGCAGTGGTTTCATAGCACAAGCACATTTGTAACCCTCAGACCTTAAATACACACATCCTTCATTCTTCAGACATAATCTGTCTCCTATAGTGAAAAGATCTTTGCCCATGTTGGAAACGCAAAACATCACTCAAACCTGGTCTTGTTTATTCTGCACCAACAAAATACATCCTTTCATACTACCTTGTTACACACTGTAGCTGTTTACAAAACTCCACTACCCAGAGAAGTCTGCTCATTACGAGCCCGCAGCGGATCCACCACCGGAGAGCAGTGCCCGGGGCTTCACACACTATCCCCATCCACATCACCTGGAGCTGGTGAAGCCGTTGCCCAAGAACTTGTCTCATGTTCTCCACTGCATTTTTTTCCATCTACACCATCCATTCAAAAAATATAACGGACTTCAATCGCAGTTGACATGTTGACTGAAACCCGCGTGACTCAAATTAAGCTTCCCAATTCAAAGAATGCACCGAGCTATGCAGTGAAAAAATACGTAAAAATGTATTTTGTATAAAATTGCAGCCATTTGCAGCCCAGTTATACCTCCATTTACATGGTATTGTATGAATGAAAATATACTCCTATAATTAGAACAGGAATTAACTGCAACAGTCAAGCTGTTAAAGTCATGTGTTAAATGCTGACTTCACTGACATCTCAACAGGTTTCTGGTCTTTGCAATTAACATCCTCTAATTAAGGAGATTTTTCCATATATTAAACCCACTACCAATTAATTACTATATCCTTCAATGAACAGACTTAAAAGCCTGCGAGTTGGGGTTTTTTTGTTAGCGTTGCTACCATATTAACTTTTTTTGTCCTTTGAACTTCTATGTAAACTTTTCCTTAACTCTTTACTCAGTACAAACTTCTGCCAGGTAAACAAAAGCATGGTGGTCTATGGCTGCAGTACTATTACTTTGCTTACCTCTAGAAAAGCATTAGAAGTATTTCAATACTAAAGAAGAAATGTGTACAGTAAAAAGTACACCGTGACTGTGTCCGTATGCGCAGTAATGCAGCAAATATTTCCCTTACATATTTCTCTAATCCCACAGATTATCTTGCTGGGTTTATTCAGTGGAAAACCAGCAAGCTCCTTCTTAAAGAAGCCAACATCGTGCTCCAGAGGGAGGATGCCCACCCAGGCGAGCAGTTCAGGGCCGGACCATGCCCCTCGGTGAGCACGCCTGCCCAACACAGGGATCAGCCGCTTGCCTGGAAAACTCAGTTACTCCCTGCAGCTCCCACCTCCTCTCATCCAGCTGTTCCACCAACTTCCAATTCACAAAAGCAAAACCTCTTTAGAACCAAAATAAATACTAATCTTAAATTCAATGTACCCTGACAGCAAATAAGTTTGCTGTGCTTACTTCAGCATGAATAAAAAGCCCGCAAGGAGACTCCTACATAAGAGTATATTTACAAGTTCCATTACCCACTGGAGAGATTGATGTAATAAACCTATAATAAAAAGCCTCGTGTTATGGATTTCTCTAATGTTTCTTATCAAACAGCCTGTATTATCTTGGCTTGTGTATTCAATTTAAAATAGGTTTTCAATAAGTGCCTTAGAGCTAGAGGTCATTCTCACTTAGTTTTCCGACACGCAGGGATGTGTACTGTCTTTTCTTGCCCTTAGAAACTAAAAGCTGTTTGTAGCTTGGTCAAGTGCAGTTTACAAAGTAGGGAGACGGATAGATTAAAGAGAACAAGAGAGGGAATATGTTATCTATTCACAGCTTACAGCTACAGCCAAAGCTACCAGGTGTGCCAGCCCCGTTATACTATTTATTTTTATTACAAAGTAGAGTGGTGTAGTTGTTCCTCATGAAATAAAACCAGCACACAGAAATTGTTTTGCCAGCAATTGTCACCTTATTTGTATTTCATACTGTCCGGCTGTGACACAACCGAGGTGTTTCCCGTGACCTGCAGCAGACTTCTGTGGATCTGCAGCGGTTACTTCACCTTTCGGGTAGAAATAGTACAAAACGGCACAACAAATGCAGTGTTTGGAGATGCAGACAACCACTATTTTTTTTTCCTGGCACTGGATTTAGCTAATAACCAATAGTTGCTAATTAGGATCCAATGCAATTTACCTTAGGACATATTTCAGATCACTGCAACTCCATTACGGTAATATTTTCCTCATTTATTAAATCATTTAAATACGTTGTTGTTTTTATTTTCAATTTTTAACCCCTTACTCCAGAATGTCTCCTGCTCACTTTGAAGCATGGACCACGTATGCCAATTCTTACTTCATCTCCCTTCCACTGACACAATTTCTACTAAAACCTCTTGAATTAACCATTCAGTCCCAGTACAATCCATCCACTGTAACCATGGGGTGTTTCTTCTCTGATTTCAATGGACACTGGACATGCAGCCCAGTTGTCCACCGATGTCAGAGAGAAGCTGTATGGATTTTTAGGCTTTGCGTGTCAACTATTTGTAATGAATTTTTTTCCTTGTAATCAAGGGTTCCTTTCATTAACCATCCAACAGTAGTAATAAAAGCCCACAACTCCAAGCTCTGTTTCTTACACAAAAAGAATAAAACTGTTTTTTGGTAATGTGTTGTATATTCAATGGCAGTGATTTCCTGGAGACAGTTAAAATTTTGCAGAACAAGCTGGTCAAAATGTTGGAATCATAAAAACAGAGAGAGACATTTAGTCAAACATACAGGAACACTTACAAAAATCTCATAAAAACCCAAGGGACGCTTTGAAAATTTTTTTTTTAAAAAAAAAGCAAAGCAGCACACGTGTATATATATTTAAAGCTCAGGCAAAGTTTTTTCATCCTGTACAGAAGACATAGCCTGTGCACCCCCCTGCAGTATGACAACTTCAGCCTACTAAAGCTCTCACGTTTCTCACTGCAGTAGTTTAACCGCTGCAGCATGACTGCGCCCTTGCTGGTCTCTAGTTTGTGGGTAATCATTGCATCATAAGCATTTGGTGGAGACACCATGCCATGCCTGATCTCTGCACTGAAATCACTGCTGAATTAAAAAATTTGAGGTCAAACTGCACTGTGAAGCTCACATGTGTGTTATACGCCACATTTACTGTATGCTTCAAGTGACATTAAATGAAGACATCATTAAATGTTTAATGGTGCTTTTCTCACCGTGGCAGACAACGGTTCACCTTCTTTTTTACCCACCAGACCATGACACGATTCCAACTGACATTCCTGCTCCGAGTCAACAGGTTCTCAGCCACCAGAGAGGTCCCAGGCTTCTTCACACACCTGCACTTTCATTACACTGAAATATCACTTTAATTTCAGGTTACAATGTATCTGTTCTATCCTTTTATAATGACTCATCAATCCCTTTGTTTTTTCCTCCATGGCTAACAGATCTCTGCTCCCAAAACCAAAAATAAGCGGTAACTGGGAAGCAGGACTACAACCTGTATGTCTCCCAGATGCTGGGAACAAACTGGCTTCAGCACATTCAAATAAATATTTGGCTTGCTGACTTTTCAGCCCTGGTGTTATCTCCTAAGCACTCTCACAGCCCAAGAGCTCTCCATTCAGCTTCAGCAGCTCTGAAACTGGAACCTGAAGTTTGAAAACATGAAGGAGTGGTGGAGCCATCGATGGAAAGCCCTCCAGCCGCACGCCTGGCAGGACTGACCAAGGCTTTTCATGTAGATTTTATAGGCAGGGACCGTGCCAAACTATTTCCTCATTCAGAGCAAAAAATGGAACTTTTCATGGACTATGTCTGCAAAAAAACCCCTCTGTCTAGCTAATAGAGTTGTATAGGTCTACAGGAAGCTGCTAAAATTATATGCTTCGGTACCTAACAAAGCGGCATTGTTTTCACCGGTGCTAAACACCTCCCTGTTGTGTTGAAATGTGTGGAATTTAGGGCATCTTAATCAGGTCCCTCTCCTGGATTTTTTCCTTGCCTTCTGCATTTCTGAATACAGATGTGAGAATTCAAGACACTCAAAATGATAAACAGATGTCTAGAAAAAAGGCTCCTACTTCAACTGAGGACTCCACAACTTTGACAATTAAAGTCAGTGGAGAACAGTCAATCCTCCTAATGCTCACAAAGTCCACCAATAATCCGCAATGAAAATTCTACACAGGCTTTGGACATCTACAGACCCTAATCAAGATGCTTAAAAAGCCTAAATTCACACCACATTTGGTCAGCTTAAAGACCCTTATTATTTTTACAACACAGGTTAGTTCTCTTTTGATTGCCTTTTTCCATGTTATTTAATAGCCTCAAAAAGGAAGAGGATGCTCAGGACCAACATCTTGAGCAAATTATTGTAAAAGAAAAGTTGAATCCTTGATAATTTAAGTGTTATTTTTTACTACTAATGTGAATCCAACCCTAACAAATTAAAACAGGAAGAATTAATTGGATATGCAAATAAGATTATTCAGTATATAAATCTAATTACATACCAATTTGCTTTAACAGCATGAAAAAAAAAAGTGCTTTGTAAACCGATTGTTTTAAAAACCACCTGTAGCACAACAAAGTGCTGTATTTTAAAGATACTCATTGTCAGCATTAGTAAAACACGGTATTTCGAAGATGTCACCAAGAATACTTTTTTAATGGGTACCCTGGCTTAATCCTCTGATTTATGATATTCCATTATTAGTTTTCAAACACACAGCAAAACACTGCTCCTGTTCTATGCCCCCAGCAACAGACAGAACAGGCTGATCTTGGAAACATGAGGTGATTCCGGTCACAAACCCTGACTTTTCCGTGCTGGTGCAGACTTATATTCAGGCAGCAATGCAGCACCGCCGCCTCCGCAGGCTGGGGTGGCACCAGTGACAGCACAGAGCGTGCCAGCAGCAGCCACCGGCACCACGCACGTACCGATCCCTTTCAGGTTTTTCTCTCACCTTTAGGAAACAAAAAGGGACAAAGGAATAATTAGCAGAACACCACACTGCAGTGAGGAAGATTTCTCCCGGGGGAAAAAAAAGCCTGTTAATTTGGAGCCTTTTGTGCCCAAGAAGCAAATTACACAGATAGTCAATTTACTTCTTTGAATAACTACTTGTCAGTAAGAGTAAAAATTATAAATGAGATCACTGGAATTGATTAAGGCACGGAATAGCTGACACTGTAATTAGTGCCCAGTGTGCCATCTCCAATAAAGGGTCCCAATCACCCATTTTCATTGACTGTACATTGAATTCTGCCATCTAACTCTGGTTCCTTGATTCACAAATCTGGCATCTAAAATAATCTGGAGTAAACAGTATTAAAAATGTGCTCCAAAGAATGAGAAAGGGAATATAGTGTTTACACTGGTACAGCAAGCAAGTATTAAGATCACCTTATCAAAAGCAAGGTTAATTATTACAATACTATTACAGAAAACTAAATTTGATCCATATGAAATCCAAACTGGATGTATACTACAAAATATTGAGACATGAAAAAAAAAATTAACCTATGGCCATGAATGGTCAAGGGAGAAGAAGTTTTCATACCAAAAACTCCTTGGAAATGAATGTGAATTCACAAATACACTAATTTAAAATAACAAAACTAGCTGTGAGCTGGGGAAATACACGAGATGCTGCCTGGTTCACTACTGATATTGACAAGGAAAGTTGCTGCTTCTGAGACTGCAAATTCAAACAAAACTGTAAATAAACACCCCTGGGTCATCTCCTGGAGGGAAATCCCCATTGGTGATGCCCTGTAAAGCTGCATCCCCAAGAGCGCTGGAGCTCCAGAGCAAGGAGCCAACTCGCAGAGCGAGCGTGCACATACAGACTTGCTTTGCAGTATAGCATCTTCCAACTTCCACTCTTTTCCAGGGCATCCTTACTTCATTGTGTCCAATTTAACTCAGACGAGGTACACGGTTATCAGCGGGGAAGGCAGTTAGTGTCACCTTGTACCTGTAGGTTTATGAAAGCAGCAGCTGTATCCAAATACGCTGCAATTGCTTTACAGGCATCGTCTGTTGCGACTCCATAGGTAGTGTGTCAGGGCTGAGCGCTGGAAACTGAATCATCACTGTATGCCCATGCTGCAGCCTTACTTCAGGTGAAAACTAACGTGATCGTTAATGCAGCTGATCCTCCAGTGAAGGACGCACAACCACAGAGGATTAAGTTTTTAATGCTGTATCATAGCTTCTTTAGGGAAATCAGACAGCTTTCTAATTAACCAGCCCCCACACGCCCACCCCTACACTCCTGCTTTGAATGCATGTGCTGAACCATAAACACCTAATTCTGAATCATGTTATCAAGCAGGTTGTGGTTATGCCTATCTTCATATGTATTCTTCTTGTCTTCCAATCCAATACAAAAAAAATAATGGTTTACCGACACCTACTTTTTTATTGCTCACATTACTGAAAGAAAAGACTCTCAAAAATCCCATAGCTTCTTTCATCCCTCTGCATTTTAAAGGGTTTTATGGTACTTAGAAAAATTATTTTTTAAAAAATTGACTTTTAAAGAAATTTGCAAGGCCTTGTCTCTTTCTACCGTTCCCTGCTGAAGGGAAAGCTGATCTTATTTTTAATGGAAAGGCTGAGATTTACAAATTAGCACAGTCTGCCAAGCAGCCTGACATCTCACACCCTTTGGCACACTCCCTCGGGCAATTTGGTCATCTGCCCCTGTTACTATCTTCTCGTTGGGTTTTGTTCTTTGCCTCTCTGCTTTCTGGGGAAGTGCAATGAATTGAGAATTAATGACTCTCTGGTATAAGTCCAAACAAGCAAACATTTGTACATAAACATTTTCATGACCATAAGACAGTTACAAAATAAGCACAAATAAACTCCTCTTCTCACAAGGAACCTACAATCCCAGCAAACTAAACTGCTCCCACCCACAAGAACCCTCTCCTGGTGCCTGGTTACAACACGCTTTGCTTTCGGAGGATTGCCCTTGAACTGCTGGAGACGAGTATTGAAAATAAATGCAGAAATTTGCTGAACACAGAAGGGGTTTTTTTGTCACTTAAAGTCTATATAGAGAGTTTACTTGAAGCATTTATTGTATATTTTAGATTATATTAATAATGAAGGATAGCTCAAGTTAAGCATTATACAGCTACAGAGATGCCGGTAATACATTCATATGGTTTAGCCAATACATTTTTCATTTAAGCACAGACTGGATGCTAATACATTTGTATAGTGAAACTAATACATTTTTTATTACTTTAAATGCTATGTGGGCAGCTGCATAGTAACTAATGAATTTGCATGAGATCTTCTAATATCTTCAGAAACAACTTAAATAGTTTTTAAACTACTACATTCTCCTGTTCACAATAAACAATGATTGCAAGGGACAGGACAAAATTCCTGCAGAGTATGTCAGTGGGGCTTCCTCTGTGTCCTCGAGCACGACTAAACAAAGTGGCAGAAAACGCTTTGTTGTTTTCTCTAAATCTTTCCACTTTTCCACTGCCTGCACTGGCTCTGCCAGCGGCAGCCAAGGCAGCTCTCAGGTGTGCGCGTTGGCAGCTCAGTGCACTGGAAGGGGTTTTTCCAGCTGTTTTTCTGGACCCCACCAGGAGTACTGCTTCCAGCTCTGGAGTCCCCAACATAAGAAGGACGTGGACCTGTTGAAGCAGGGCCAGAGGAAGCCACAAAGATGCTGCGAGGGCTGGAGCCGCTGTGCTGGGAGGACAGGCTGAGAGAGTTGGGGGTGTTCAGCCTGGAGAAGAGAAGGCTCCGGGGAGATCTTATTGTGGCTTTCTAGTCCCTAAAGGGGCTACAAGAGAGCTGGGGAAGGACTTTTCATAAGGGCATGTAGTGATAGGACGAAGGGGGAATGGCTTCAAACTGGAAGAAGGGAGATTTAGATTAGATATTAGGAAGAAATTTTTCACTGTGAGGGTGGTGAGGTACTGGAACAGGTTGCCCAGAGAAGCTGTGGCTGCCCCATCCCTGGAGGTGTCCAAGGCCAAGTTGGACTGGGCTTGGAGCAACCTGGTCTGGTGGGAGGTGTCCCTGCCCAGGGCAGGGGGGTTGGAATGAGATGATCTTTAAGGTCCGTTCCAACCCAAACCATTCTATGATTGTATGAATTTGCTGGGTGTCTGCACTCAGAGCCTCCCTGCAGGCACCTGAGCATCTCAAGGTCCTCCCACTGTCTGTGCACCCATGGGACATGCCGAGAAGCAGCAACGGCCCAACCTGCACTACCGGTAACAATACCACATGCACACACAGTGCGGCAGCCACAGCAAATGGCATCAAACAACCCATTTTCCCTGCTTCATGCCACACCTGTCGGTCACGCAGGCAGGAGGGAGCAGAGCCCAAAATACAGAGCATCCTCCCAGCCACCACGCGCACCCCAACACCCAGAGACCCTCTGCTCTCTGCGGCACTTCTAGATGCAGCAATTCAATTCCCTTCACACAAAAAAAGCTTCTGAAGAACGAAAAGAAAATTAAACCAGACAAACCCACACTAAATATTAATGTAAAACTTCAGCCTTTTGGACTCAGCTTTCCTATACGAAATAATTTTTGCCAGAATTTTTGTCTTGCTAATTATTAAGCACATGAAGGTCTTGGCTCTTTAACTTCATGGATTTGGACTGGCACATTTTATCAGGTGACACATTAACAATGCTCTTTTTTTTTTTTCAAGCTATGTTATGACATCTCTCAAATTACATAAAATCCTTGCTAACTGCTGTAATGTTAACTGCTGTGTTTTCAAGTGTCTTCTCCTAAATACTTTTACAAGAAAGCAGTAAAATGCCAGAGAATGTCTGCACTTAAAAATAAGAAGGAGTGGTTAAGTTTTACCAGTAATTTGATGTCACATTAAGGAAAGTTAAATTAAAAAAGTGTTAAAAGCCTCTGCCATCATTTTAAACACAACACCTTGCAAGAACTGTGAATGCTACTGCTGACTCCAACGTGTAAGACCTAACACACTAACAACCTTTCACAAATCAATCCTGCAAAACACTGACAGGCACATTTAGCTTGTATCGCCAAGAAAAACCAACGCTACAAGCACATTTTATACCCAGCAAGCATGTTTCAAAAACAGCACCACCACACCTGCACAGAAACACCAATAGGTGTCGGAACAAACTGAAATCGTGACTTCAAATAAAGTTTTAAAAATTTGGTTTCACACCACTCAAAAAAAAGTAATGAGAAACACAGTAATCAGACTTTTACTGCCTGCAACGATACCACCACAACATCCTTATTCCAGGAATAACTACCAGTAGCCAAAGGCTAAGGTATAGGTTTCTCTTCCCCAAATCCCAGGTCAGATTCCAGTCTGCTGTGCTTTTATTCAGCCTGGTTAGGCAGTTCCTGTTTTTTTTTCAAACTGTTCAAGTGGTGCTGCAACACCAGCACTTCGTCCCACAGACATGCTGTAGTCCACTGGCACACGCTACAGATGTTTGCAGCTGCAGGCTCATGTGAAGTTGGTCTGAAACCCGTACAGCCCTGCCCATGGTTTCTCCATCTCCTGCCTCTGAGCTGCGCCGATTTCTGAATCTGCTCGGGATGGTCTAAAGACTAAATGCAACAGCACATTGAAGACAAGGTTGTTCTGCTTTCTATCGCTCTGGGTTTGATCTGATTCCTGAGGACACTCATAGAGAAAGAAAGTATATTTTGTTTTTAAAGCAGGATCTCACTGATTTTCAATCTCATTTCTACTCCAGAATGGAATTCACTATTTTTGAGTGAGAAGAAATACAAATCGTGACCCAACAATTCAGTACCGAGACTACCCACTACAATTCCCCATGTCAACTCCTGCCGACAAAGCATTTTAATTGTACAAATGAGCTCTAAAGCCTTCATCAGTGTAACATCCAAGTGCCCCCTTTCCTGCACCCTGAAGTGTTTTAATTAACGTAACACCTGTCAAATGTTGCTATTTCATGATGAGAGAATTGTTTGCTTTGCCTTGCACACATTTGCTGTCCTTTCTATTCATTTGCACACATGTACATTTAAAAAAGGAGACATCAGCCATGTGCTTTAAAGGTGGCCTGGATTATGAAGTAGTGGTTAAAACTGAGTGTAGAATGCCTCTTTTAGTGCTTTTCAGACAGGGATATAATTTTAAGTAGTTCTGCACATTGTTACCTAGTTTGTACTACACAGGTATAGTACTATGAGCTGTACCTTTTAACTCCACTTTCCTTTTAAATAACTTTGGTCAGGTTTGCAGCGTTCCCGTTCACTTGCTTGGCCCATGCTGATGCACAGCTCGGTGCCTTTTGCTCCCTGTCCCCGGGCCCCATGATGTAACCCAGGCTCACTCTTACTGCTTCTCTCCTGTTGCCATTTCACAAGGGTAAAGCTGCAGTAATTCATCATTCACATGCCACTCCTGCAGCTACAGTTGCAGAAGAGAACATGTTTGTAAACAAACATCCATCACGGTTGTTTGCACACATCTATATTTTCTTGCCCTTTGGCCTTTTTTTGCTCACTGCTGTTTTGATAAATATAACTGTTTGAGAAATCATCACCTAGTGCTGCACTGCAATTAGCACCAAAAGGGGTGGTAACTAATTACGAGATTATTTAGTGATTCATAAACTGTAGAAAACGTTTATCTAGTGGTGAAACACAGAAATCATGTGAAAACAGTAAGACAGAGGAAACCAGAAGCAGGATGGCAGACCATGGAAATCCTGGGTCATTAAAACACCATACGCCAGCTCCTCAGCTGATTTAAACTGGCATTCTTTGACAGAAGTCAATATAATGACTTGCACTATTGGAGAAGCGGGGTTATTTGTCAGGTCTGACAAACCTTGTCTTTCTCAAGCGGTTCGAGGGATGCAGGACCCTGCAGGGAGCGATGCGGGGAGGGCTCTGCTGGGCCACAGGGAGCGATGCTGGACCATCCACGAAGCTGCTTTCCAGATGAAGCGTCTTTCCACAGCAAATCTGCACAAACCCAAGCTGTTCAGCTCAACCCGCTTGCATCAGCGCTGACCCCAAGTGCTTGCTGATACACAACTCTGCATAAAGACACCGCATCGACCAAACGTCGGTGAAACATCTGTTGCACACATTGGTGCTGATCCTACAGAGCCAACTCAACATTTACCTGTAGCGCTGAAGCTCTGACAAATTATAAACCCATGTTACAAAGCCGCTTCCTAGTTCTGGGAGCTTGTGAGGCAGGCACATTAAATGAGCAATAAAATGCAACTTAATGGGGTCGATGTTAAATTAGTTTCAATTATCAAACCCCATTTTAACAAAATGAATGCCTGGCTTACATCCAGGATTCACATAATTTACATGAGAAAGCACTAGGTTCTCTCTCCTCCCGCTAACTGATGGTGTGTCACTCCTTTGCCTTTCATTAGGGAATAACTTCCATATTCTATCGTAAGTACATCAATGTACCAACAAAAGCCAGAAAAAAAAAGAGAACATGCAAGTTCAAGCAGAAATGGAGCAGAAATCAAGGAATGTAAGTGACTGCTAAACCTGATGAAGCAAAGTCAGTATTAATAAATTTCAGAAAATTCTATACAGATTTTTTTCCGAATTAGTTGCTTGAGGACCATTATCATGAGGGTATTACAACAACTAAGAAAAGCCACAGAGAACCTCTGCTTTTCACTAAGAAGCAGGTGGACACAGGCTTTAACATGCATCAAGCTGTTTAGATGTTGAAAATAAGAAAAGGAAATGCCTTGCATCTGCATGTTACATATACTGGAAATTAGCTATGATATTTTGAAGTGAGCAGCTAACATTAGTGAGCAGAGATCAATAAAGACCCAGCGTCTGTCCTCCCTCCCTGGAAACAGCAAGGGGATGCTGCTGCATCCCAGGGAACTCACTCCACCCAGCACCACCACTCACTACTGCATACGAAAAACTGAGTATCTGCACAGTGTTTCCCATTTATAGAACGAGAGACATCGCCATCACTGATAACTCATCCTGGCCACTTCACTTGAGAGTTGCAGCTGGGCTTCCTGACTCAGAAGAGGCATCAGCTTTACATTGCTGCAGAGAGCATTTTTATTCCAGTTGAGGAATATGTGTTTCAATAACAGTTTGATTATGTGCTGCACTGCCTTTTAGGCTTGTTTTCATTCCTTAAGTACGTCAATGCTGCTAACCCGGAGGACCTGGAGAGCGCCAACACATGCAAACACACACACAATGGCAAAAGCGCCTTCCAGCTCGCTCTCATGCAGGTGCCCTGGTTCCAGCTGGACCCCTTGGGCTGTCCTGCAGGACCCTATCAACCCCTCCCCACCCCATACTCTCCCTGTTTTGATGTTCGTAAGAGATTTTGGGGGGTCTCTTTCAATTATTCTTTCCGAGCTGTCATGTTAGCTATCATTTCTATACCGGCAGATGTACCGCTCCTCAGCCCGCGCTCTGGTCTCACAGCTCCACCTCTTTCAAAGATGCTCCTTCCCTCAGGAAGAAAACTACAAGAATGAAGCTTGTCTTTCCGTAGGCCTTTCTTCCTACATTTTGTACTTTAATTGGCAGTAAGTATCATCTCTTTCAGTAACGTTCACAATTTCAGAGTTGCCTGTATTTACTTTCTCTGGTTATGGTCACAGCGTACTTGTGCAGCAACCAAAAAGAAGGTTGGAGATCATTGGCACACTATGGGCATTGGATCTGCATTATCCATTCAAGGGGATCACAAAATCATGACAGATGCACAAGGTAAAAGAACATGATATTTCAACTTATTGCCAAATCTCTACAACCTGGACTTCAACAGTAAAGCTCAGAAATACAACAATGCCGTTATTTGTTTCATATATAAGTCCCTTTTAAAGGACATTATAAAAGACAATCTGATGTAGATTACTTGACACCAAGAATTTGGAAGCAATTTTTCCATAGCTGAGGAAGTGCGTATTTCGCATCTTCATTCCACCTGCGCATCCAGCCACCTCCAGCCCCTTTTTATCTTCTGCATTACTCCCTGCTTTCATATCCCAGAAAGCCCAACCATCAACCTGCCTTCTTTCAAGTCCCCCTTCAGATGTTTTCTAGTAAAGCCCACACAGCACAAACCTAGAGAAAATGCCATTTCGCATGGACCCTATGAAAAACAGGAGTGAATGCTACAGGAATAAAGCTTGATCTGGCTCTCAGCGAGCATTTCATGTTGTCCGTTTACACAGACAGCAAGCTTGATTATTCCAAGGCAGGAATAATTTATTCTTCCCAGTCTCACTGAACACCCATTACATTCTTCACAAATAAAAACAACGATAATATTCTAAACTTTGTCAGTGAATCTATTTCGCAGCTGCAAAGGCTTAGAAGGTATGAATTAAAAGACGGTATGGCAGGTATTTCAGACACAAAGAGAAAGCCATCTAAATTCATGCTGTACTCAACATGCACTGGACAGAGTTCAAAAAAAGAAAAGCGCTCAGACGCACTACTTTTTTCTTTTTAGCTATGTGACATGGACATAGGATGTTTTATAAATGACAATTTCCCTTAAAACAGATGCAATCTTCATACGTTCAAACTCAGAACAGTGGAATTAAGACACATTAATATATTAAGATAGATATATTTTTCATACTTCCACTGACACCTGGAAACTTTAATTAAGTTGAAAGTCACCAACTTCAGCTGAAGATGCTGACTGCTGGCTGTTTAATTAGTTGCCTGTCTTATTGATTAGCAACTTCTGCAGTACTCGATTATAAATGGTTGTAATGTTTGCCTTGCTTCACAGCCTAATTAATGATATAGACTATCTAACAATCGTGTCTTAGTTTGATTTATGAAGCTAAGTATGTATATTTTATTGCAAAATAAAAAATTCAAATACATAAGAAAAAAAATGAAGCACTGAAGTGATCTTGTGCAAGTTCTGCTTTTTCATCGTAATGCACAGGAACACTTCTCTAAAACTTGCAATAATGAGTCAGTGCAGCCTGTCATGAGTATATCCTTAATTTCAGAGCACAGACTGTCACAGCATTTGACAAACGCTTCAATAAACCAGCATTAAACAACATTCAGATGAATGAGCTGCATTATGGCATTCTGTGCTCTATTAATTAAAAGCGGTATTTATTGCGAGCAGCCCACTTACTTGCCATAGACTGACTGAGCACAAACTCACAAGAATATGTAAGCATCTGTTCTATTTAACAGCCCAAACCCTGTAAGACCTGGAGCACTTGCAACAACCAGTGCCTAGCTCCAGAAGGCAACATGCATTTCTACAAGAGACCCCACAAAATCATGCAGACTTTGGGAAGAGCCTCACTGTCTGCTATGGATAACATTAGCCAGCAATGCTCTGCCAGTCAATTTACACATTTAGCTGTCAGTAAAGGGTAATTCTTTTATTGCCCACAATTATAGTGCTATAATTATCAAAGTTGAATTGACCCTTTCCCCTTTTATTCCATTTGGATGATCACCCTTGATTGCTGTTTAGCTGAAAGACCTTTATCCAAATAATAATGATCGCTGCCAATGTAATTTTGGGCCAGTAAATGCTCCGTTGCACAAGGTAAAGGCAGAAGGCAAAACAGGGATTTAACCCCACAAATCTGCATGGAAACTAATGGGTCCCCCAGTGGCTCATGTTAATATTCTAAATGATTAAAATACCCGCAAAAGTGTGGAGAAAAGGAAAAGAAATTTTGTACCTGTGCAGGGCAGTGTCAGGGGATGAAATGTTTAGACAGAGGCAGGTTTCTGACTAGTTATGCCAGACTTTCCCTCGCAATTCAAGATGAACAGCAGTAAACACGCTAGCTCCAAACCAAAATGTCAAAGAGTGGGAGAGCAGTGTCTTGCATGCAATGAATACGTATATCGTGATTTCTAGATACACGCTGTAGCCCAGCATTGCAGTTCTCAGAGCATACAGAGATGCCGTTGTCCAAATCAAATCCCAGAGAAGAGAGTCAGCAACGAGCCCCAGTGCCCAACCCGACAGGTTTTGCATTGCACCGCATCTTTTACCTTCTCATTCTCCTCAACGACCACATGAGCACTACAAAATGAGGTCCCTTTCCAATAATATTTAGATTTTCTAAGAATCACACAGTATTTTACCTATAAAGTAACAGACTAATCACCTCAAATTTTGCCATAAAACTTCATTTTTATTGGCAATAAAGAAGTATTTTGGTCCACATTCTCCTAATTTGATAGATTCTGGGAAAAGGAGGTATTTTTGTAACTCCCTAAATGAGATTTAATTTCAATACCTACATACTAATTCAAATGCAAAGAAGCTAAATTGAAAAGAGGCATCACATAAAATGCACAGGGGATCAATACACAGCCAGATAGTTGGAACATCTGCTTATAAAAATGTCTGTATAGTCTCCGTTTTATTTAAAGTGCATCATCTTACCTCAGTAACTTTTGAGAAAGATATAATTAAACTTGTCCAGATGGACTTGTGAGTTAAACAGAGAAAAACATAATATACCTAATCATCTGCATGTAAAAGAGAAATGAGAAAATTGCATTGATATGGTCTCTAACTTTATAATTTGGGAAATTACGGCCTAAATCAGAGTCAGGTCACATCTAGCAAGGGCTTCGCTGCTGACAGATCAGGAATGCAAAATTGGTATAGACCTCTTGTGAGGCTGAGTCAAATCCTCTGCAATCACAGAAAAACTTGCTATATAATTCCTAAATAAGCATAAATTACACATAATCACATACATTTTCTTAGCTCCCCTTTACAGCTATGTATAGCTGAGCGATATTGTAGAATCCCACTTTGGCAGCTAAAGTCTGCTGGTTTCAGCTTAAATGAATTGTTGCCTACTTCAGATTTAATTGTTCTTATCCCAGTGCCCTCTTAGCTTGAGAAATTCTTCCCCTCTGAAGTTTCTTCCCCTCTCACTCTTTATTTCCCTAAGTTAAACCATCCCCTGTTCATCTCCAGCTCCAGTTGCTTCACGCTAGAATTACAAGTCCTCTGTCTTCAAACCTCTGTATGTATAATACATAGCACCACATTAATATTAGCTATTTTTATCACCCATCACCACCACCTCAACAGCACCTTCAATTCTATTTTACACATTTATATATATTAAGGAAGCTTCTGTTCTGAGGCTAGGCTTGCCCAGGAAACACAGAAGATTGGCATTGCAGAAGGAGAAGAAATAGCCAAATGAAGTTTCTAGCAGGGCTTTCATTGCAGCAGCAAACTTGGACAGCCTCAGAGGAGAAGAGAAGGGCAGATGCACTTGGTGGTGCTCATGACCCCACTTCTTTGACTTTTCATCCCAAATTGAAATGAGAAATTTGGTTGTATGCAGTTTGTAAAACTTCTCCCTGACATTAGAGGAATGCTTTCTGGCTTGAGTTTAAGACACTTGAGCTCTGATCAGCAACAAAAAGTACAAGGAAAGGACCTTCCCTGGGAGGACTCCAGTGCATGGCATGTCTCAGGATCCCACACTGCCAACCATCATCCACAGCAAATGGTAACGCTCACTGTCTTTGCTTCACCTTCTACAGCTGTTCTTACCTCAAAAGCCTCTACTTTTTCAGCACTACGTCTCACTAACAACACAACAACGATCAGCTGTGGCAAAATTGTTCCTTAACATGGCAAAGGCACATTTAACACAGATCAGCTTAACCATATTCAACAGGGGGGAACATTGCTTGAGACACAGGTGAAATTGACACTAGATGTCCTGGTTTCAGGTGGCCCAAACCACAGCACTAGAGTTGAACCAATGATTAACTGTCTTAAGGAGTTTAGCATCACACTGCAGTCCAGGCATTGCCAGGAAATGGATAAAATCCAATTCCATGACTGTTAAAAAATTAACAGTATTTGTCACAGCAAGGGCTGTCCCTCTGCAGAAGTGACCTGTGTCTTTATCCAAGCAACCGGTCTCCACCCCACCACCTACTGTCCTCTCCAGCCAGCAGCAGCCCAGCCCTGCTGCAACTATGAACAGCCTTTTATTCCAGAAAACGCCTTTTATTCCAGAAAACACCTATCCAAAGCCCTCCATTGCAGTAAATATTCAGCACCACCTTACACAGACAACTTAAGGCACATTCTTCGGCAGCTTTTAAAAACTTTTCTTAAGGAAGACCAGTACGCTCATGGCAACCACCTCCAGCAGCGGGTTTGCTCAGACCGTAAGATTATATGATATTAAGTATTCATTTTTCAGTGGAAAAACCTATACTCACAGCTAGCACAGTGTGTTGTTGGTGTGCCATCACAGCTCTCCTGTGACCTCATCACCCACCACTACAGCAACAGGCAGATTCTTCAGGGATCCTCATTAGAACTGTGACATACCAAAGTCATTGCTGCAATCCAAACGTTATTTTAACCTGGGCCCTGTGGCAGAGCAGTCCATTTCACAAGACTCATCCCCAAAACCCTCCGCAGATCGGGTCATTTGCACACACCAACCACACCTCGAGCCCAAAGGGCACATACAAAGCTCCCTCAGCAGTACAACCTCCCTCAGCCACAGCCACACCAGCCTAACACCATTCTGCCCCCTGCTGCGCCCCTTTATAGGCGGCGCGTGCTCGTACGCGCCCCCGTCATGCCACGTCTTCTTCCTGATTGGCCCGGACGCCCTTTAAAGGAGACGCGGCGAGGTGACCACCTCCCCCACGGCTAATGGCCGCCCGCCCACAAGATGGCGCCCGCGGGGTGAGGCGCAGGGGGGGCTCGAGCACAGCTCTGCCCACAGTATTTGAAACTAGAGGACCTCAAAGTGAGCAAAAAAAACCCTCTCAAATAATTCAGAAATAAACCCAAAGTGTTAAGGACAAGCCGGATCTCAACTNGTATTTGAAACTAGAGGACCTCAAAGTGAGCAAAAAAACCCTCTCAAATAATTCAGAAATAAACCCAAAGTGTTAAGGACAAGCCGGATCTCAACTGGAAAGCCTTCTCCAGTGACAGCTTACTGAGCGCGGTGAAGCCAAGGGCTGGGTCATGTTTGAGAAGTGATTATATTAATAGGAGTCATTCAGTGCTTTATCTGTTCCAAGTGCTATGCAAACATTAATTAGCCAGTCGGGTAGAGAAATGCAAAGTGCTGCAGAACTGACCAAAATATAAATTAATTAATTATGGAACGGCAACAGATTAATCATTTTCCAGCTACCCACTAACATCAAAGCACCAGTCATGGGAACTACACAGCACCAGAAAAAAACGCTGAACAAATTGAATTGCTGCATCGTTTATAGAAGACCATCATTTAATATGTACAACAGTACTTCTCAGTTTAATTATTTATATTCAGACAAGAAATTAGCAGAATTTCTTTTGTACGTAACCTACATCTGCTTGGATAGAAGCATGAATTCAAATAGGTCTGTGAATATTCATCTTTGTGTGAATTTTGAAGTTTAATTTTTAACAGAGCTGGATGCCTAATTTCATTGGAATGTATTGATACAAATTACGGTGATTTTTCTCTAACAATGGAAAATGCTAGACTATATATTTGTTTTTTAAGAAATTACACAGCCATGCTCTAAATACTCTGGTCTGAACCACTGCTGAGGTATTGGTTATGCTGTATCAGCATGTGACAGAAGGAGAAAGAATGCCTGGACAGGCATTTATAAGAATATTTTCCTGTTAAAAAAACAGTTTTGAAAAAACAGAAAACCCACATTGAAAATGAGCTCTACAGAAATATTTCTCTTTTTTTTGGACTTTGCTCTCATGTGCATACTTCTAGATTAGAAAATAGCATTTTTCAGCACATAAAAGGTGAAGCAATGCTTTTGTTCCACCTTAATCGAAAATATGATAGAATTTGATATTGAAAAATATGATGCCGTCGCTGGATTTGCAGAATTAAGCGTGGGTGCTGGTGGGATATCATGACACCAGTAACCGGCTTCCCTGTACGGACAGCCAGGAAAAAGCCCGTTGATAAATACCACTCTAACCCCTGTTCTGATGGCTGAAACAACGTACAAATTGTACATGCGGTCTTCTTCATATTAATTCATCTTACCCTTTGAGGTGTGAGAGGCAATATGGCTAATACTTAATTCTCCATACCTGAAGAACTGTGAAACTCTAGCTTTTCACATAACAGAGTGTAGGCATGTACAGAAACGGTGGGGTGACCTATACAAACCACTCTGGGGAGCAATGCAGGTATTTCTAAGTTTCAGGATCACCTTCCATGTTCCGCTAAAAAATTGCCAGCAATCTTTGTGCAGCCCATTTAATTGGTTGCAAAACAAAGGCTTACACAGCTGGGAGGCTTCATGAAGAAGCCAAGATAGCGGAGAGAAAGAACAGCATTTCCTTATTCGTTCACATCAGTGTAAAACAAATACTAGATTTGATATTTTGGCTTGTGCTTTTTGGACCTACTTCAGTCACCCCTCCAGGAGCGTTGAACAGATACAGCTGCAACAGCACTTTCGCTTTGACAAAACAAACTTGTTGTAACAGAACCATTATTATAGAGCTGCAAGACAAATTCGTTTATTGAAGCTATTGTGTTTACGTGGTGCTTGCTAAGAAAAAAGGAGGGCCGGTCTTGCTGGCTCGTGTGTTTGTTGTGTGCAGAGATCTTTCTTTTTAAATAGCAAGAACAAGCAGGTGGCCAGAAACCAAAGCCTCCAAGAAAAAGCCGAAGATGGATATTGGGGGCAAGCCAGACTCCAGCCACACGCATGACACAGCAGACCATAAACACTTCTTAAAAGCTACCAGTTACTTCTTTTGTTTTCTGTCAAAACGTGAGTGGATCTTCATGGGTTAAATTAGTTATAAAATATGCATATGCACACTCACACAGCTAATGCGTCTCTGCGACTGCAGCTCATTAACATGCAAATATGACTTCAACAGTGAAACTCACTGCTACAGGAAGTTAATGAGGCAAAGAATTGCATAAGAGTCACAAAAATACAGAAAATTTCCTTTCATATTTGTCCAGCACATTACAGGCATACGGACTACGTCCCAACTTCATTAACACCAGTCGTTTTGGCTCATCCTGTGCAATGTCTTTTGTTTCCCCGTGGCTGTTCCCAGGCTGTACACAAATGCATTTCGGGGTATACGATAGCTATGTGGGGCTGCCCAAGAGAGAGCATTTGTTAACAAAGTCACGACTCGAAGAGCTGTGTGTTATTTTTCACAGGCTATTCTGCCTCTCATCTTACTCGCCAAAACTTAAAATTATCACCACCACAACTGCTATTTAAGGAATCTGACAGCCTTAACAAATCAGAGTTATTTGGCACCAAAGGAATAATTTGCAGTTACTGCTTCCCAGAGCTGACACCTGAAGAAAAGACTCCTGAAAATATAATCAGAAACCCTGAATTGATATACATCGACTATCCAGCCCAAAGAAAGCATCGTTAGTTTTTATCTGTACGACCTCAGAACAACCAGTGAGAAAAGTGGGCTGAAAAATATGGTCCCAGGTTGGGTGATGGATTGAAAGGGGGTCGTAAGCTCAGAAAGACCTTTAGCAGTGCTGCTGCCTTTTCGAGGGAGGCTGGATGGCTCCCAAAATTATTAGTAAATTTGCACCTCTGGGTAGCTGGTTTAAGTACGTCCCGGGATTGATCTAGCTTTCTATCCGAGTGTTTTATCCTGCTGCGAGGAACTGTAATATCTGAACACCCAGTACATAAAATCAATAGCAATATCCCATGCGGACTGTGAACCGCTCTGGCACGTCTTTCTTCTCCTGGCACGTTGGCAGCAGTGGATAACTGGTACCCTTAACGACACGTTTGGATACTCCAAGTGCTTCGGGTTTGACAGCTGTTTAATGGCTTGAATGATACAAGTTTGGAAGTTTTCATGCAATTTCTAATGAACAGATGTTCATTTAGGAAGCACACACACACAAAAAAAACCCCAAGTAGCTGCTGGGACTGGCAGTAGCTGGAGCCCACCAGCTGTCCCCAAAGGGTCACTGAGGCCACCGCCACATGGGGATGGTGGGGCCACTCACCTCCACAGGGAGTTTTGACAGGGCAACACACAAAAAGCTCATCCTCCACCGCTGTGGCAGAGACAAAGACAAGAGTGATATCCGGGCTGCGTGTCTGACACTAATTAGAAGAACTAAATACAAGTATTCGATTTTCAGGTTTAAGCTTATTTTCACAGGTAACTCAATACTTAACACAGTTTCCTAGTCCCTTCAGGGTCCACAAGGCACTATGGAGGGTTGTCAGATAACTTTTCTGCATCTTATTTTTACCTTTTTTTTCTTTGTCTAATTCCATTATTCATCTTTTTTCTCTCAAGGATGGTTCAATTTGATAAACGTGAAAATATTACTTCCTAACTTGATTTTTTAAACTTAGAATTTGAGAAGAATTTAAGAGAAGAGCAATGACTATCTATTGGAGACAGAAGGAAAGCTTCCATCCCTCCTGGGTAGCCCTGAAGCAGAGGCCTGTACAGGGCAGCAGGAGGAGCGATGTCCCAGGAGAAGTGGGCAGCCTCAGGCTCCCCTGTACCTCCCTGCTGCCAGGCAGGACACGGCTTGGGAAGTTACCCGTCTCCTTGGAGCTTTTTTCTTGAGATCAACAGCTGAAGTTCTCCAAAAGCAGCATAATTACCAGCAGGGGCAAACAAGCCTCCTGAAACTAGGTTTTAAAAGAAAAAAAAAAAAAAAGAAGAAGAACATACAAATACAAAAATTAAGAAGGGCTGAAGGTTTGTCTATGAACTGTTATTTTACAGCTTAGTGCCTTTTGTGTGGAGCTGCTAAGTAGCAACTACTAAAATTAACTACTTTATAGTCACCTCCTCCCACCTTGCAGAGTGCATCGGTGCAGAACCAGACGATGCAAGGTACAGTTTCCTCCTGAAGTTTGGAATATTTAACAGCTAGATGTGACTGTGCTCACATAGTCCATAACACCATAGCGCTACGCAAAACACTCGCACAGGTCCAGGAAGCATCCTGAGCGCGTTAGCTAATAACAGCACTGTGCCCAAACAAGTTAGCCCTGCTTCAAGGCAACACCACAGCTCACGCAGCAAAATCCCCTCCATGCCTATAGCTGGCTGGTACAACATTGCAGGCAGACACAGAAACTTCCAAATTTAAATCTTGTTGGAAGAAGTCAGCCCAAACCACATCCTTCAACAAAATGAAACAATTTGCTCAGTCATCACCTAACAAATAACTCACACAAAACTTTGGGCACTCCTCTCACCGTAACTCTATTAAATCTCCCTCAGCAGGACAGAGAAACTGATGCTGTGCTGTGAAGATATTCAGCACACTGCAAAGATGAGAAAAAATGCCATTGCAGAATAGCGTAGGGAAAGGCAGTGCTTATGAAGTGCATTTTTCTAAAAAATAGATGTAAAAGATAAGGACAAGCGCCCAGACACATTCTCCTGAAACTTTATTTTGCTGACTCTAGACATTTTGCAATAGGTATTTTAGGTATAGAAATTACAGTAAAAAAATATTTGGCATGCTTTTGTTTTTCTACTATTTTGTTTATTTGCTTAAAATAAAGGATCATGCTTCATGTATTCCTGCAGACTAACTTCTCTAGGGTTGCAATTCCTGAAACACGTGTGGCACTGCATTGCAGAATCTCTGTGCATCCAATTTTCTGCCAGCTCAGAAACTGTCATAGCACATTTAGAAAGACTTGGAACCAAATTTCAAAAATAGGTACCCGTAAGTACCGGAATAAAAGTGGCTTTGTGTTCAGTAGAGCTAAGCAGAAGAAAGTAAACACTATTATAAGTAGTTTGCTATTACCTAAAATGCTGAAAAAGTACCCTGACAATGTGCACATATAAAAGGGAAGAAAGCACAAGTTACTAAACAAAGCAGTAAAACATTCTGAGCTCCAAGCAGCAGATAAATTAGAGCAATCCAGATGAGCACCAAGGTGCCATACACATTAATTAAAACGCAACACCCCCTCACCCCGCCCCCTCGAATGAAACACATGTTAAAGAATAATAATGCCAATTCAAGGAGGAAATAATCAACGGTAGCTGAATGGCAAAGAAAGAGAGACTCAAAATAGACTTCGACAGCCCTGGTGTGATCGCAGCGCCCGCCGTAGAGGCACGGGTGGAGCATCAGGAGCCCGATTCCCCCAGCTCTCTGAGCAGCAGCCTACGAGCAACTCCTTGCATGTGAGAAGGTCAAGCAAAGCTTTGGTGCGAGCTTTGCTGACCCTCTGCAAATCTCAAATGTCTTCCAAGAACTGTTTCAGCTCCAGGAGAAAGGCACGTGCCTTGGGAATTTCATTTTGCCAGGAACGCTCAAACATTGCAACTCTCAGGGAAGGAAAAGTTAAACACGGGCAGTTACAGAAGACGGTTATATCGCTGAAATATGTTATTCTAATTATTTGTTAAATGGAGCGAGGTCTTAGCTGTAACATAACACCGTTTTAATGGGATTTAAAGCCATACTCCACGTAGGTTTAATTGAGCATTGAAACGCTTAGCACAGAACATGGGAAAACAACTTTCATCAACAGCAACTTTGAACTGGAAATGGGTAGAGCAGACCTTTGAAACATTGCTCTTTTGCTGTGGAAATACTGATCAACAGCAAAAGGAGCTTGTTAAGAGCATCTGTTCGGCAACCTTTCGTAATGCCGGTCATGGAGCAGGGACTTATTTTGCCATTTTATCACTGGCATATAAAATGCGCTGCACTTTTGCATTAGTGTGAAACACAGTGGCATTCTTAAATCAAAAGTTTTAAAATGACACTTTACCTGCAAGGCACACCATGAATGATTGCAGCACGAGCAGTTCCCATAGCAACCTCATCTTCAGCTTCCCGGGTCAGAGGAGACAAGTCCAGTAACTACAGAAGAGAACGGGGCTCCTTGGAAATTTTAGGCAAACTTTAATCTGTAAAAGAGAAAATATAGATTACAAGGAGATTTAGGGTTGCTGCTCCTTCTGGTTTTGACAGTTTGGTTTTCTTTCCAAGAAAGTTGCATCTGAAGATCAACAAAGCAACTTTTTTAAACACTGCATTTAAAACCGTTCTGAGGAATGATTTGCAAAATTGGTTTACTCCGCAAGTGCTACTAACAGTTGTCTTTTTTTCTTCTTCAGATCAATGCTTTAGATCTGAAGAAGAAAAGAAGATTGTCAACACACAGAAACTTCCAGAGGAAACCAACAAACTTGCAAAAGTAAGGGTCCATGTATGCTGGGTAACAGATGAGGATTATGAATTGTAACCCCATATCTGCATCCTCCACTTGGCTGTCGTGAGATTTCTTCTGTCTCTCAATTCTGTCATCTGCCTCTCTGGGGTAACCTGAAGTGTAATTAGTTAACTCTGCCGATCACAGTTAAGGGGAAAGTTATGACAATTAGTCTCACTTTTCTCTACAACCTTCATCTGGTACGTGAAGGATGTCGTCTCCACAAGGTGACACTTCCTAGGAAGTGTTCCCACCCTGCTCAGGAAAGGGGGATGGCTTTTCCCATTTCAACCCCATCCTCATTGCCTCAAAATTCTTCCAAAAAAAGCCCTTAAAACTACTCCAGGTGAAACCTGATTTTTTTCTTGTCCCCTATTACAACTTGTAAATAGTTAAAATTTGTAAGCAGGCAATTTGAAGACTTCCTCAGCTTATCACTGCAATGTAAGCCCTGCATTGCAACCCAGTGGGGGAAAAATGCCTCTTTTTATGAAAGGAACCTTTTCCAGAGCTGGCACTGAAATATTAAAAATAAATAAGTCAGACACACATTCTTATAATTTATTCATATCACTGAAGGCTGGAAGTTAAGGGGCCTTCGTGCTTACAAGACAAACTGCATGACTAATAGCATGTGAAGGGGTATCATGAGAGGTCTCTGCTTGCTTTTGTAAGTTAAAATTGATAAGATTCTTCTAATAAAGTCAGGTTCAATGCACTGAGAAGACTTAAGAATCTTTATCTTGTGATCCGACGATGCAACTTTGAAGTGGATAGAGATTAACTGAATTTATTCATCTATTCTCACACAGACTGATTAGGGTAGCTGGGGGTTAGCAGGAAGAACTAATCAATGAAAACAAATAACATCTTAAGCGAATGATTAGAGTATTAATTATTAATTTTTGAAGGAAAATGTCATCATAGACCTTTCTATTGATTGACATAGTTAAGCAGTTACTCTCTGTATTTATAGTGAACTCAAGAAACGTATTTCTTTACACTGTATAGTCCTCATACATGGACAAATACTATTTTTCCTCTAAGTACCAAATTCAGTTGGTTTTAACTGCTGCACCTATACAAGAGATTGATACCAAAAGGCAAGTCACTCTTGGTTTTACACTAGTTTAAGTGAGATTTGAGATAAATCTTGTATTCACCAGCAGCTGCTGAAATGCTTTCGTGTTCTCTTTTTCCCACGTATTATTCCCATCAATAAGCCCATCGTGTCACTTCTGAGGCTTCTCTTCATTACACTGCAATGCAATGCTTTACGATTGTTCTCACCCTCTGCAATAAGCTATGTGGGACTGAAACTGAACAATCACTTACAGCCTTTGATACCTAATTAAAAACACAAGAGGTATAGCACTTATCAACTTAACCTACTGCCAGGAACCCATCTAAAGCACCCGCAGACCCGCCTGCAAGCTGCCAGCATGCAGCAGGGCTGACCAGCATCACTTCTCCTATGTGGATTAATAACAGCAGCACTCAGCTTCTCAGCTGTCTGCAAGCAGTGCTGGTGGCAAGAAAGTATTGTATCTGCCTTTCAGTTAAAAAAAACTAGGAGTATAAACCCCCAGATCTGCCCAAAGTCAAGCAAAATCCCTCTATTTATTCCACGACTTTGAGTATGGTGCTTCTGGAGACCTGATGGAGATAAGGGACAATTCTTCATGGAGGACCATGGAGATGGCTGTCTTGTTTGCAGGTCGCAAGGCTGTTTGCATCAGATCCCTGATACCCTCTTTGAACTGAGATTGTTGTTTTGGGACTTTATTCCCTAGTTTTCCATAGATGCAATAAAAGTCTTGGAAAGTCTTCACTTTATTACTCCTCCCTACTGTGACTTCTCCACTTACCAGAGCTTCTCCTGACTCACCGCCCCTTTGGGAAAAATTCTGGCTACTTTGTGGTTTTTGCAAACTGATTTTTTTTTCTACTTAGGAAATCATGCTTCTCTAAGCATTTTAAAAACTAATACAAAACCAAATTACTAATGTAAATTAGTTTTTAGCTTATAAGGGCATTAAAAATAGCAGGCTCGCTCTTTCCTCCCAAGATGTTTTAACAGCATCACTGGGTCTTACTTTCAGCCAAAAATAAAAGCTATGCTAAAAATATGTATTTTTAGTATTCAGCACATTTAATTATTAAGTCCAGTGAAAAAGCTGAAAATCTTCCCTATTATTTAGTTATTCAAAACATACTCCAGAGAGCCAGTAAAGGGTCACATATGTGGCTTCAAAGAAAAATTTTCAGTTATCTGAATGGAAACAGTCATTTCTGGTATTAATCAACTGTCTATACATGAATGGGGTTGGTATTTCCATCAATATTAATGGCAACTCCATGCACTTATAGCCAAAGTATATACCCTGTAATAATTATCTTAGAATATAGTCCTGGAAGAGACTCTAGCGTATATCAGTATATGGAATAGTACCATATTCCGTTGCCCTGCCCAGAATTGCTATTGCTGGATTAATATTAAAGGTCACCATCCTCCTGGTGATCCGTAACAGCCCTCCCAGGAGCGGCACTGGAAATGGGTACCCGG
Organism: Anarhynchus alexandrinus; assembly: GCA_008711295.1. Classification (NCBI taxonomy): domain Eukaryota; kingdom Metazoa; phylum Chordata; class Aves; order Charadriiformes; family Charadriidae; genus Anarhynchus; species Anarhynchus alexandrinus. Next base: position 1,119,036 of record VUYV01000159.1, read on the forward strand.
AGAGTCGGCATAACCATACACCAACCCACACCCTGCCTTGGACTGAGACATCTCCTAACGCGGGCTGATACGTTACAGAAAGTCTCCCAAAGAGAAACGATGCCTGTCTGAGCATAAAAAGTAGTGAAAAGTAAATCAGATGATTACCATTAAAAATATTTTCCTAAGGTTAAAATATGGCGGTATTCAAGATACGGCTGCGTTTTCATTTCTCATGATAGTTCCCTATTTCACATGTGAATGAGTCCAATCTTCAAAATGTTTTTCTGTAAACCTTGCTGCTATTCATATCAGCAGGCCCATTGTTCACAGCTGTGTAAAAACTGTTGAAACACGTTGACTTTTTATGGCAACAACTTTAGGAAAGGCAACATTTCTGCATGAGCAAAAGATATATAATTGAAAAGATCCTTCCCATTTCTAAATGTTTTCTGACTATAAAATCCCAGGGGGGTTTGCACTGCTTCTGAAGGAGAATAGAAGGGGTCTGCAAACTTGCAAAGTTTAATATTTTATTTCCAGAAGGAAGCATATGTAGTTTCAGCACTATACAAGTTATTTTTTTCAAGATGAAAATGAGATAGCTGTGCTTCAGTTTGGAAGTGCATCCCATTAGAAAACCTAGTGCCAACACATGTACAGATGTCTTTTTAGCTTTACTTTTGGCAATGCATCCATTGCAAATTCTTTTGAAAGGCACCTTTGTTTGTAATTGGATTCTGACGAAGAAAGTTGACTCTAAGAGCTCTGACTGCAATAGGGTATGAGGAAAAAAAGATGCGTGCAGCAGAAATATTTGTGGTGAATTTTTCTGAGGTAGCAGACACGGCTCTTTGTCAGTAATTCCATTCGGATGTTTAATGATTAGCACTTGTGAAAAAAAAACAAGAGAGAAATGAAAAACCTAAGGCTAAAGTATATGGACTCGTTCAGAATGCAAAAAAACACTTCCATTGGTACAATTTGTGCTATATGAACCCCCAATTTTGTGAATATTCTGAAGGAAAATTGGCAAAACATGCCTGAGACCCCTGAGTAGTGCAGCAGCAAGAAGCAAACCTTAGCAATCATCTCACGTTTTTCTACTGCACGTCGGTGTGCTGCACGGTGCCAGTTCTGCTAAACTCCAAAATAAATCACTGTTAATGAAGCATGCTGCACATACAGACAGCAACAGGCATCTTTTAATCACCTCAACAAAGGAAGAGCTAAGAGTAAGCGCAAAACACTCTGAGCACCAACATGCGAGTTGTTAGATTTAAGGTGGTGCCGACCCTCCGACTGTCACGGGTCTGACCTGAGGGCAAGAGCAAGTATCCGACGTGAATTCATGACGTTTCCTGAACAGCAACGGTAATTCATGGTGCCAAACCCTCCAAAGACTTCCCAAGCTTTTTAAAGAGATGTATAGTATCATAAAAATAATCTTGAGGCTCGGATGCAGAAGAGGGAACCGACTCCTGTCCGGTTACAAAGAACTTGGGGCCCTACAGCTGCTGAGAGTGCAAAATGTTTGCATGTCTAAGTAAAAGGGCGTATGGCAAACACGTGCAAGAACACCTATATTGGATGCATATTGCAGGTCAAATCTAGAAAGACCAGTCCCAGCAAAACCTGAGCGCAAAGGTTTAGCATAAACCCAAATTCATCCCATCTATACAAAAAAAAGGTAGAAAATAAGCCACAGAAAGATTTCCGAGATTCAAAAGAAACCCTTTTCCCTAATGTGAAGATACTTTCTTCTAATATAAGCATACAAAAAGATCTATATCCATCAAATGTGTGGTTGCTAGGTGCTTCCCAAGTCTTAGGAACATAACTAAAAAGTCTACAAAGCTACACCTAAACACCATTATCCACTTCCACCTCTGCAAACACACTTTCCAAAAGCTTACAGACTTCACAGACTGGATAGTGCAGGAGTCCCATATTTTGATGAGATGCTATAACACATGTTCATTTAAGCTTTTAACACTTAAGGAGCAGCGTTAACAGAGAAATACTGAAAAGGAAATGGTTAGTTTTAAGTTAAATGATTCAACTTTAGAAGATTTTAAACCCTTTACTTGAACTTCCAATTTTTGACCCCTCCATACCACATTCAATGGACAACGCAGCCATTTTTGTCAAAATAACTGCAATGAAATTGGCTGACCATCAGTTCCTTCAAAGTCCCCAAATACTCTAAAGGATGAGGCATCCTCTCGGGAAGGAAACAGTCATGAAGCCCCATGTTCATGGGTAGCACACCTTCAGGTACAGCTGCCACACTTCCCTCAAATCACAGAATCCCAGACTGGTCAGGGTTGGAAAGGCCCTCTGGAGATCATCCAGTCCCACCCCCTGCCAGAGCAGGGGCACCTCCAGCAGTTGCACAGGACGGCGTCCAGGCGGGTTTGGAATGGCTCCAGAGTGGGAGACTCCCCCACCTCTCTGGGCAGCCTGTGCCAGTGCTCTGCCACCCTCACAGGAAAGGAAGTTCCATCTAAACATGAGGAGGGACTTCTATGCTCAAGTTTGTGCCCGTTCCCCTCTTGTCCTGTCACTGGGCACCACTGAAAAAAGACTGTTCCCATCCCCCTCGCACCCTCCCTTTGAGTATTAATAAGCGTTGATATGATTGCCCCTCAGTTGTCTTCTCTCCAGACTAAAAAGCCCCAAGTCCCTTAGCCTTTCCCCATAAGAAAGATGCTCCAGTCCCCTAATCATCTTTGCAGCCCTATGCTTTTAAGGAGGAAGGAATATGAAAATTTCAATTTTGGGAAAGGAATTAACATCGAAATACCTTTCTCCTTCTCACTACCTGGCAGGCAAAATTATCTGCTTATTTTTAAAAACAGATATGTGCGCGGTCTGGCTCTGCCTGTATGCAGTCCATTTGTGAGCCGAACTCACCCCTGCAGACCTCTCTGCAGGACAGGTGTTTTTTCTATTGGATCACTTTGGAAATTTTCCATTTAGACTTCACCAGAGGCCAATTCTGTAACTTCACCGAAGGCTGGATATAACTGACTGAAAAGCCATAGTTGGAGAGTAATTATTGAAAGTTCACTGCCAAAATGAGTCTGTCTTTCGTCTCATGTTTTCTGGTATTTTTATTAATAGCAATAGTGGAGGAGAAGGAGTGCTTATTCAGTCTGCTGGTGACACTAAGAGGCTGCAGGTACCTCTGAGGATGTGAATGTAATTCAAAATCATCTTGACAAATTGGACATAAACCCAGCCTAAAACAGGAGGATGAAATTGTGTAAGAGACAAGTGCCGCGTACTGCAGTAAATAGGATGCTGCATTAAATAGCACAAACATATGCCGGGGAGCAGCCGGCTGGGTGATAGCTCCGCACTCATCCACACGCAGCTGAACGTGGCAGCAATGCCCTGTGACTCTGCAAGCAGCGAAAACCCTGCCCGGGATGTATAAACCAGGTTTGCAGGTCCTTTTCATTTGAAAATTCCTACTAGGTAAGCAACCTGTCACTCTCCCCAGTGCTGGGGGCTCAGGCGCATGTAGTGCTGCATGTCAAGGGAGACTTGTCCCAAACAGAAGCATCCAAAGGAGAACACTACAAAGGATTAGAGGTCTATAAAACATGTCCTATAAATAAAAACCAAATGGAGTTGCTGAGCCTAAAGAATAATGAAGAGAAAAAATCTAACGGTATTAAAACATGTAAAAGACTGTTGGAATTAGAAAGAAATAATTTATTCCCATGTCCAAAGTGGATGCTACAAGAATGAATATAAAAAAGAGAATAAGGTTTAGACTTTAGGAAAAACTTCTGAAGGCCAGCTCTAGCACAGGTATGGGCTGTCTGAACAGGCTGCAGGATATATATTGTTGATATTTCTTAGCAATTTGTAGGATAAATTTAAGTGCAGAATGACCAACATACTGAGCACAGACAGTATGTATTTTCCTTCCAGCAACACCAATATTTGGAAGGGGATGGAGAGAATTCCAAACATTGGGATTCTCCAGTCCCTTTGCCGCTGGTTGCAAGGTGAGGTTGTTCCTCATGTGATTCAGAAATTGGAAGAACAATAACCTTGAGCCTCCGATAATTAATTGAAAGTCACTCAGACTGATGCACTGAATGGTAGCACAGAGATGTCCTCTGTAAATGAAGGTTAAAGAAACTGTTTGGCTTTAGTAAAGGGTCATGGGGTAAAAGCAATGAGGTTTCTTTCGTGTAACAGACAACCAAGGTTTTTCCTAAATTAAAGAAAATTGCTTTATCTGTGAAAGGGGCTTAAACAATGTTATTCTAGGGGAGCAGCATGAGGAATTAATTCATAACAAGGTTGTGGCAGAAACAAAATGCTAACAGCAGTAAGGGAAAGCAGAACTATTAGACCTTATTCAATGGGACTCCATCAATACATCAGCCATAAGGATGCAAGAATATCCTCACAATTTCGTTTCCAAAAAGCAGCGTGGCAGCTGGACACCTTTGTGAGCATGTTAGTGTGAGGGGCTGGAACCGCATCACCCGGGGTGAAATAGTGAAAAATCAGCGATCCCGGACGAGACGATTCTGAAGGGCTGAGAGGTGTCCAAAATGCATAAATCACGGGCAGGTTTGGAGCGTGTTGCTCAGAAATGGCTGGCAGCCCATGCTGCTGGAGAGCATCGCTGGGATACACTCCTCCCAGCAGCATCCCAGGCAGCTCCAGTCTCTTGCCAGTCCCCTGCTCCTGAACGCCAACTGTGGCCCAGATTCAGCAAAGCATCAGACTCCCAACCCCCATCCAGACTCATAATACTTTGCCGAATCCGGGCCTGTGTGTCGGGAGATGCACGGGCTCTCCTTAGCAGATGCAATCAGTGACCCGCAAAATTGAACGTCCAAAAATAGAAGGTGCCTACAAGATGTGTCCTCAACAGTGCAAATCTTCACAGCAATACTTTTTTCATGTGCACGTCGCTGACTCTTTTCAGCACTCAAAAGACAGGTTTTTTTCCGCCGTGGTAGCTGTTGTTATGCATCCTGAGATAAATATTGGCCTTCCCTTTTGCATAAGGGAAGAGAAAAGGGAATTTGAAAAGACGGCCCGGGGAGATGAAGGGTAGCGGGAGCGTGCCGGTGGCATCTCTCACCGAGCTCTCCTCGTTCTCACAGCACGTCTGTCAGATCCTGATCTATCTCAAGCTTCTTTGCTGAAATTATCCCTTCTGGAATTGCACTTATGCACAATTCACACATTATGAAATACATACGGGCATAGTGTGCCGGGTAAAACAAGTGACACATACGCAGCATGTTTCTGAGACGTGCTTATGATAAATGGGAATGAAATGCTTCAAAAAATTAATTATCTAAAAAAGAAAGACTGAGAAAAACAATGTCAGTTTTTACATTGTGTTTCCTCCTTTGGGCATTCATTCACATTTGCTAGATAGAGATTTCATTTCACTGTATCAAGGAAGTCACAGCTCCTCAACAGATGCGAGTTCCCAACTCGCTCCAGTCATTTATATTTGTCAGGCTGGTGGGTCTTTGCTGTGCACTGTGCCTGAGCCACCTCCTCGCCGTCACACCATCGCTTCCTCCTCACCCGAGGAGGATGCTGGGGCACACATGCACGTGGGAAGCAAGGATTGCATCCACCACGTTAAGACAATAAATAGAATTCTAATGATATTAGCAAAGATTGCTGAAGGAATAACTCAGTAAGTTCCCACTGCAGTGAATTACAATCCCTAGAGTTTGAATACAGTTTTTTTTTCTACAGAAGTTTTTTCGACGCAATTGCTCTGTAACTTATGTTCATACTATATATCCCCTAGGAAGCTGGCTAGGGGGGCAGCTCTGTTCGCCGTGGGGCAGGCAGGGGGAGTCCTTGTTGCTGATGTAATAAAAAGTGCATAGAAGTAACTCTCACAGACCCCATCCCTTCTCCTCACTTGTTAGATTAGAAACTCTTAGAAGCAATATACCTACTTTATCTTCATGCAGAACGTAATGCTACAGCTTAAAACCTGATTAGAGACTCTGGATTATACGAAAATAGTCAGCTAATAACAGGCACGCTCTCTTTTAATGTTTTACCGTGTGGCAGTATTCCCCACTCGCCTTTACCACCAGCAAAACCAACTCCACGGAAGCAGCAATCCATCTCAAACGCTGCATATTCCCCACTGTGCTACACGTCCCTGCACCTTCTGAACCAGTGAATCAGCGTGCAATTTTCCACTGAAGAAAAAAATGACAGTAATTAAAGCCTTTTAATTACTAGCCACTAACTACCACACATCACCCTATTACAACCCTCACTCTTTGTCTTTGCCCCCAGGAAACCGTCATTGCCCTGTAAAACCTGCATAAGTCATAAATCATCTCTAGGTAAGGAGATCTGGGTAACTAAAGGCAAGTCTAAATTAAGGCTACTGGTGTTAATTAGGGGTCACTGTGTATTGTTCTACCTTTTCCATGGGAGGGCTGTATCGAGAAACACTCACCCAAGGCAGCACCTATATCACATAACATCCAGCTTTTCTCAACACAGAAAAAGTCCATCACTCCCCAAACTTGGGAGGCACTTTGCTCAAACCAGGAGTAACATTATCATAATAAAAAGCTGCAAGCAGTCAAACTTCATAGTCTGGCATTTTCTACAAATTAGAATTTACTCTCTTTAGGGAGTCTTTTACTGAAGGCTGTCTAGAACAGCTACCTTAAAGCTCACCAACTTAAAAACAATTCCCAACTTCATGTAGAGTAAAATTTTCAATGCAGTATTTTGCAAGATTAAAATGAATGGCTATGCCATATATCCAAGCAATAAATAATAAACTCAGCATAAAATGCCAGCTTTAGTGATAGCAAAACTAACTGAAGAGCAAAAAGATATTTGAGTTGGTATTCAGTAGCTCTTCTCTCCTAGCCATATCACTGATCCACCATCAATGGAAATGGTCTGTGAAGCCCATTACACATTCAATTTTTTTTTTTTTTTTTTTTTTTTCTGATAGCAAAGACTGTCAGGGAGTGACCTGAATGCACAGTGGAGCACATGACCAAACCTGGCTGCCAGACCAGACCCTGCAGCCACCTCCGTCACAAACCCATCCTGGTCTCCAAGCCACGACTCTCTTCCACCAGAGAATACAGATGCACTGGGGAACTCCGGGATGCAAAAATAAACTGTCAGCCAGAGTGGGGTATTAACCTCCATCTGACTTTTGATCATAAATTTCCTAAACAAATAAGGGTTAATTTATTGCTGTCTCGGTTTGACAGAATGTTGCACCAAAGAAACAAGGCTCAAGGGACTCTGCCTGACAACGAAGTTGCTTTTATCCCTTGGTTACCGCTTCGAGATAATGAATCAAGACAGTTTCACTCTCCGAACAAAGACAGATAAGTAACGTTCAGAGTTATCATTCACTTTTGAATGGGTCCATTCCCAAAATACACATTATCAGAGAGCATTATCTTGTCCAGGAAACAAAAAAATGATGCAAAAATACTGAAGATATTTCCGGAATATCTCTGAAATCAGCATCTTAATGACATTTTACGTTTCACTTCTGGAGCTTACAAAATAATCCATTTTATTTCAAAGGCCGTGATTCTGTGAAAGGCGAAAGGAACTCCATAGGAGCTCCACAGGGGGAATCAAGCGTATTGGAGACATACGTGCGTTACGAAGAGCGCTTTGCCCGGCGTGCCACCTTCCTTCAGTGCTGCAAATTGGATGTTTCTTAAGAGTATAAAATGGAACTTAGAAAGGAAAAACAACAAGCAACTTTATTAACTTTGAAAAGTTGCTAAGAAGCCGGTCTCATACTCGGCCTATTCCTGGGAACGCAGGCTAGCAAAACAACAATTCCCTCATCGCCTATTAACGGCAGAAGGTTTCAAATCCAGATAATTGAGATGCTTGGACCTAGAAATGTTTTTAACTGTTTTGTTAAATTCAAAAATCATCTAGATGATCTAGGGAAGGGGAAAAAAACCCCACCATCAACCATTTTGAGATCCCTGTTACGTGATTTAAGTGTTTTGTTTTCCCTTCAAATTTTATTTTAAAAGGTTGCCTGGAATTTGAGTGTTTGAAAGGAACTGCTTTCACCCTCTGACTCTTCCAAACACAAGGTTAGGAGCTTATTTCTGCTGGGATGCCACTGAAGTTTTACTCCTCTCGGGCAAAAAGCAGTCCTCCATGATTTTTCAAACTAATGGCATCCAGTGAGCCATAAATATTTTTTCTTACTGACAAAAATAGGCTTCCTACAGCAGCTGGAAGCAGAAGTAAAGAGGGTGGATTTATCTCTCAGCATTTGCCGGGATACTGAAGCCTAAATTCTACCTATTAGGGGATCTTTCAAAAAATTAACATGGTCCAAATTAAGGACCGGGTAAATAAAAGCTAAAAGTTTAATGTGTCTGAATTTATTCAAAAGTGAAAACTATACTATGGTGATCGTATCCTGTAACAATTTTAGTGGACTGAGGTGGCACTGCAAAACATTTTCTGAAATATTATTTCCAGCTGATTCCGGTACATTTATTCAGTTTCAGTCTGAAAGATTCACACAGTCTGGGAAGAGCAATGTCCCAGAAGACTTATGCAAATAATCAAAACAAGTTATATATCAAATATTGAAAACAATAACAATGCTGATCTAACTGATCAAGTGGCCAAGTCCCACTGCCCGGCCCCCGTGACCCGCCGCTCGTCTCGGATACCCAATTCTTAATAAATCCCCTCAATTCTTGAACTATGAAAAATTAGTTGCAGAAAACATTTCCCACAGCTTCTTGTTACTCCTGTTCTTGTATAAAATATTAAAAATAGATTTTAACCTCAGGCTGGGAAAACTTACACAAAGTTCTAAAAAATCCACTAACCTTATTTTGTCATAAATGTACCTCATTTTTCATGCTTAAAAAAAATAATTTAAAACATATATTTATTTTAAATGAGCCTGTCTAGTATATGGCTATGTTTAGCATTAGCTGTATAATTGTTCAAGTAGCAATACAAATCAACCGTGTACAAAATTACTATTATTTTTTTTAATTGCTAGCAGTAAGTAGAATCAACTAATGAACTTAAACTCCCAGACCTGTGTCTCCGAGGATGAAATGCCCAGGGAATAGCTGGTTATTCTTGAACTCAGGGAAGACTTTTTGCCACTCAAAGCTTTTTCTCTAGTAGAATTTAAGTTAAGAAAGACCAGAACCATGCATATAAGAAAGAAAAAAATGTATATACACTTTGCACGTTTGACATAAAAAGAAGGAAACCTGGCATAAGCGCACTCATAGGCTTTCCTGCACCATGAACCTGTTTCACAGCAGTACGGAGCTGGAGCTGCTCAGCACCACATCGCAAGTTGTTCGGAGATCACGGCAACCTGAACTCTGCGTTGCATCAGCCCAGAAACCTTCGGTGCATCTTAGCAGCGCTCTTAATTACATCATATTTAAAGCGGATTTCTGTACGCGTATTTAAAACACAAAGTGGCTGCTCGACCCTTGCCTCTGGCTGCCGATTGATTTGTAAGAGCCAAAAAATATCTTGGGGCGGTTTAAACACTGAACAACAAATGAGCCCAGACAGAGGTTTGAGGCGAGGTGTCAGAAAGCATTCCCCACTCCGCAGGTCGTCTTCTCAGCGAACCGGTTCCTCCAGAGGAAAAGCCCAGACCATATGTCCTCCTTAACACGGTGCCTTCGGTTGCTCCTCCAACTTGCCTGGCACCCTGCTTACAACGTCCCTGTATTATATTCCAGTGAGTTTTCCTTAAGGGTTTTTGAAGGCGGTGTTGAGGCCACTGCCTTCAGCCTTGTGTGTCAGCTGCCCTCAGCAGCTCTCCTGCCCACAGCGGGCTTTGGGTGCTCCACTTCTCACCACGCTCACCTCCGGAGTCGGCGGTGGCACGGTTTATGGGTGCAAAGCCAAATGGCTCAGCTGTTTGTGTGAAACTAAAGAACCCACGCAATGAAACAACGCCATGAAATATGAGCATTTACAGACTCCCAACCTGTTTTTCCCCCTGCTGTCAGTGGACTATTTCCAGCAGCAAGGCCGGCATCGCGTATGGGATATCATGTGAAGGCACCACACGCCTCTCATGCATCCTTTACGATGCTTCTGACTGCAGAAATGGTGATGTCACTGTTTCCTTTGCAAATCTGAACTAAAGACACAGCTGAGTCAAGATCCTGTTTGTGATTTGTTGCTATCAAATAGTCTGTTTTTACACCTAAAAGTGTTAGCCTCATATAAAATTGGAAATATAAAGAGAAGCAGATAAATGGAGGTCTTTCCTTGACCGTGGACATACAGAACGGGCTAATTTAGCTTTGAAATCAGTTGATTGGAATGGCTCAGATCTTCAGACTCGCCTGAAGACAATTTTTCCCTCCCACTGGGAGAGTAAATGCTCCAAAATCAACCAACCACGCAGCCAAAGGAAGACCGCCGAAGGCTGGAAGGATCTCTTTGCCATGCTGGTACTGCCACCTGATAGCAGCTGTGCTGGAGATGTAAACTCGTTAAGGCTGGGTGTATAAAGAGAAGCGAGCGCTGGTGCTCAGGCAGTGGTGTCATTCGGGGTTATTCTGAGTTGGAATTCAGGGAATAAACAGGCTGTAACGTAAAACATATCGGTCTCTTTGTACATAGGAACATAGTGATTTCAAAACCTTCTCAAAATTGCAGGTGAGTGCAGCTGAAAACAAGTGCCACGGGCATAGCAGTGGGCTGGAGGTTACAGCCAGCGAGAGCCCCACCAGCCCAGCGCCTGTCCCAGCCTGGGGACACCCCGTGCTGGGAGAGTCACAGTTATGCACACTTTGACACCTAGGAGCCCCTTGGAGATACCTCCTGCCGGGACAATAAATCTCTACAGAATATGACTTAAAAACTGTGGCTGAACCCCAAGTGACTTGCTAGGAAATGAGGGGAGGGCAGGAGTTCCCGGCTGTTTCAGGCGAGGTGGCCCGGCCGGGCGATGCGGTGACACACCAACGTGCAGAACAAAACAAAGTGACTCCTATGACACCTCCATGTAATCACTGCTATTATTTGGTACACTCCATAATGCAATCCTTTTGCTCTGATTTAATTACTAAACATAAAAGGAAATAAACTTCAGAATGAAAACAAAGAAATTGCAGTGCATGTAATTTATGGCAGCTATTCTTCAGCCGAACACCATAAAACCCCGCATGTTTACGATACCCTATTAGAGGGCTGAAAATACGCTTGCATTTGCCTATATTGACTATGCAGATTATGTGATATTACTGCCTTTTTCTGCCTCTGCCATTTTTCACAGTAGTGTATTTGTTTAAAGACATCCTTGTGCTAAGAATTGGCTCCTGCTAGGAAAAAAAAAAAAAAAAAAAAAGTAAGATAGGCGGGGGAGTCCCCCATTGCCAGGGGGGGCC
>VUYV01000159.1:1130505-1239983 GCA_008711295.1 Anarhynchus alexandrinus
AATTGGCTCCTGCTAGGAAAAAAAAAAAAAAGAAAAAAGTAAGATTGGCTGTGTAGTCCCTCATTGCCAGAGGCTGCCTAGCTGGTAAGCGCCGAGCAGCTGGCAGAGGTACACAAAAAAGGGGGCACCACACACAGTTTTGTTTTAAATCTGGAATATCAATTATTGGAGGAAGCAACCCCCACGGCCAGACAAAACATGAACCATCTCTGCAGTGGATAACTGTGTCGAGTGATCTGAGCCGCACGGCATTTCAGGGATGGCTGGATGGTAGCATGAGGATTTATTGAGATATCACATTAAGCCCTTGGTTTTCTTGTCATAGGAAACAGATGAAAGGAAATAAGGTTTGCAGACTTGACTGCAGCATTGATTTATGTATAAAGGCTTCAAAACGCGCAACCAGAAACGCATGTTCCTGTTATCCCCAGCTTAGGGCTCTGAATGCCCTCCCCTCCTGCGAGCAGAAGACCTGGGGATGGTGGTGGTACGGAGCAGAGCATGGTCCTGTTGCCTCCCAGAGCTGCTCCCCCTTCCCAACCCACAGCAGCAGCCCAGGAGGAGCTGCCTGAAGCTCCTCTGCTCATTGTCCTGGGGAGAGCACAGCAGCATGGGGAGGGTACGGGAGGAAAGGAAAGGAGCCAGGAGGGACATCAGGCAAGATCTCGATGCACAGGCAATACTCTGACACTGAAGCCATTGCTGCTGTATCGATTTTCAAGCCTTTTTAAGCCCTTCCCTGAACAGCTGATTCTTCTCCCACCTCGCATGGATGGAGTCAGCATGAAGAAATGGGATGAGTTCACACGGAATTCAGTCTGTTCTCCAAAGAGGTGGCAGGAGTTCATCTCTTGCCAGCTTGCAGACAGGCCCAGCTACCTACTGAATTGCATATAAGCTGTGCGTCCTCGTACTGCGCCAAAACATTCCTTTTTACTGCCTATGAAACCCCATTTTAATATCTCCCAGAGTGCTAATTGTCAACTTTTCAACCTTCATCTGCATCTTATCTTTATGTGCCAACTCATTTCCAGCCGTAGTCAATATTTTCTGCTTTTCATTTTGCATAGATGGAGCTGTCAACTCAAATTTAATACATTCAATATTTGGCAAAACTTCTTAGTGATTTCTGGGTGTTTCTGAGACAACTTCTTTTAAAAAAGTTGTAACCTCTTGAATTCAAAATAAAAGAGAGTCCAAAACCAGGAAACAAAGAGTATGAAATTAGAAAATTAAGACAGAGAAAAGGATGGAAAGCGCGTTTGAGTAAAAATATCATCCACTTCAGCTTTGTAGGTTTGAAGTTCGGAATCTGATCATGCTGAAATTGTCATCTTTGTCATTTTCCATAATGACTCCACAGGAAGACAGATCCCCAACAGCTCTACTGCTGTTGGAGGCTTTTCCCATTTAGTCTTTTCTAACTCATTATAATGAAGCCAGGACAGAAAGCAGTACCAGAAGTCAGGTTATTTAACAGCAGGTGGATCTTTTTTTGGTTTTCCAGCACGTGATGGAGAGCAGTGGCTTTAGTTGTGTCCTTGAGAGCCCGGTGTTAGACCTCTGAGAGTGCTGCCGAGCCCTGGGCATGGCTCAGGGGTGAGCAGTCCTTCCGTGACCAGGAGGGGAGAAGCCACCCACCGTGGTGGGGTGTGCCAGTATGGGTCCCAGGGGACTTGGGAAGGAAACTCCCCTGAGGACAACACTGCCAGCAGGCAGAAATAAGGACACGAGGCTGAGCGCAGGAGAGAAAACCGGGAGCAGAGGAGAAACCAGGCACCAAAGTCAAAATGCAGAGTTGGGGCGGGAAAGGGGAGCGTGAGTGGGTGCTGGCGGGATGGCGCCGGAGGCAACGCCACCCCTACGACTGGGAGGAGACTCTCAAAAAGCAACAGAGCCGGACCTGAGGGGTGGTTTGAGACTCCAGCTGTGAACAAGGAGGACAGACCCAGATTATATTAGGCTTCTCCCTTGCCATATAATTAAAGGGATCTTTCGAATAGCTAGATGAGAATTTACCGCATGTCATAAAACTTAAATTCTACAGTTTAAGTTACAACAGTAGTATGTTAATTTATCTCCTGTTAAGACAGTTAAAACAATGACTAGTAGCTATAACCAGTGAGCAGAAATAGCCCATTTTACGACCCGACTTACAGATCATTGATGCTAATAGAAGCCTATTAGCTCCAATGGGCTTTGGATAAGACCATAGCGGAAATAATAGGAACGGCACTGGATGGAAGAAATATTGTAATGTGATAAATACCTGCATCATAGAATTTATCAGTTAAATCAGTTCTATGTATTGGATACCCACTGAAAAAGAACTATACACATAATAAACCTTCGCCAACATTTAACAAGGACCCCTTATTTCATTTTATTTTAATTAAAGCTGCAGCTAAAGGCACAACCATTACATTCCCCAGCATTTTACGACTACCACATTATCAAGGGGAACGCCATGAAATACCCAAAGTGAGCTAGAAGTTATAGATAAAACAGGAGAAAGATAAATATTTCAATCAAAGTGATGCTGGTAAGAGAACTCGCTCAGTGGCATTACATGAGTCAGACGCTGGGCAGCAGGAGATAAGCCGCGATACAGCTCGGGCTCTTCTCAAGCGAGATGCTATAAGCAATGCACATATGCTGATTTTCAGCCTCTGCAGTGGAAGGAGGAGCCGAGGAAGCCGTGGCTTCCCTGAAAACACGAGACAGAAGGCAAAGCAGCAAAGCTGATAGTTACAGACACAGCAGGAAAAATCCTATTTCTTCCTTTAAAAAAAAAAAATTGCCATGCATGAGAAAGAAAATCACAGTAAAGGCACAGCAGGCACCACTATTGAGCGCTAATCACAAGACTCAATTGTTCTGAGTTTGGAGAGATAAAAATATTTAATTTCAGTCTACAAAGTTACTGCTTTTAAGTGTCCCGTAGTTTATCTGTCTGTTCCTTCTGCCTGCTCACTTCTGCAGAGGTTCTCAAGCCCAGCAGCCCTCGGACTTTTAGGTTTGTAAGAGTATTAAACTCTATACAAAGAGCAACTAATTCTACAGCACTCTGTCTGCTTTTATAGTCAGATATGAAACTATTGCTTTTTATAACGATGAAGACATGACCACTGGTTGTTTCCACATTTTCCTTCAGAGAAATGTTCAGTCAGCTAACTGGGAAGTTCAGAGAAACTATAAAAAAAAACAAAACAAAACAAAACATGCAGAGGATAATTTAAATATACTTAAAAATTCAGGCAACTTCCATGAATCCTGACTTACATTTAAAACTTATTGCAAAAACTTCACTGGGAGAATTTTCTTTTGCCTGGAAGCAACGCTGCAGATGTTTTGCAGCCTGTGGTAAGCAGTGCTTTGGCTTATGAGGAGCCGGGGCTGGTGTGCTGACCTCCACACGCCGGTGGTTTCTGCTCCACCGAGAGAGACAGGACTGGCCAATCCGTCACATCTCTAACCGAGGGAAATAAATGCACGTCTCCAACATAATCCGTGCCTTCTAATGCATAGGGCTACAATTAGTAATTATTAATAACTTGCAGTGTTCCTCCAGGACTGTCCAGTGAGCTGATTTTGCACTGAGAGTCTGGGGGGATTACACAGGAGTTCATAAACAACATCTCCTGACTGTGACCATGGTCTCGATCTGCGGTCCCTGAGCCACCCCAGCGGGAAGGCGGGTGCTCCTGAGAACCGCTGCCGATCCTTATGGCCGTCAGCCCCCACAGTCTGAGGAAGGACCAAAACACGGTGCCGCCTGCGGTGCACGCTCGCCTCCAATGTGCGCTGCAGAACTGAGGCCTGAATGCACAATTGAAACAGACAGAGAAACTGAATTCACGGTGATATCAAACATCCACGTAGGCTTGCACAGAGGGAGAGCGCTAGCAATGCTGACCTTCCGAACTGTGCAGGAGTATTTAAATCATAGAATTACAGAATGGTTTGGATGGGAAGGCCCCATCCAACCTGGCCTTGAACACCTCCAGGGATGGGGCAGCCACAGCTTCTCTGGGCAATCTGGGCCAGGGGCTCACCACGCTGAGAGTGAAAAATTTCTTCCTGATATCTAATCTAAATCTCCCCTCTTCCAGTTTGAAGCCATTCCCCCTCATCCTATCACTACGTGCCCTTGTAAAAAGTCCCTCTCCAGCTTTCTTGCTGGTGCCCTTCAGATACTGGAAGGCTGCTATAAGGTCTCCTGCACCCCCATGCCTGCTCGCCTGGTCCTGCATGGACTCGGTCCTTCAGCTTTGGGGGGGAGAAATGATTTTCCCAGGGTTATGAGTAGATGTGTGTATTTTTCCTGTTGTGCACTGGTATAAACTTGCAGTGTGTGTAGAGTTTAATGGGCCGTATGTGTTTCCTTCTGTCTTCTCCAAGTGTTTTCTGCACAATGGTGGTTTCCTCTCTGGGCAACCTGGGCCAGTGTCTCACCACCCTCTCAGGAAAGAATTTCTTCTTAATATCTAATCTAAATCTGCCTTCCTCCAGTTTGAAGCCATTCCCCCTCATCCTATGGCTCCCCTCCCTGATCAAGAGACCCTTCCCAGCTCTCCTGTAGCCCCTTTGGGGACTGGAAGAGGCTCTAAGGTCTCCCTGGAGCCTTCTCTTCTCCAGGCTGAACACCCCCAATTCTCTCAGCCTGTCCTCCCAGCAGAGGGGCTCCAGCCCTCAGAGCATCTCAGTAGCCTCCTCTGGCCCCACTCTACCAGCTCTATGTCTCTTCTGTGCTGAGGCCCCTGAGCTGGAGGCAGCACTGCAGGGGGGTCTCCCCAGAGCAGAGCAGAGGGGCTCTCTTGTCCTGCTGGCCATGCTGCTGGGGATGCAGCCCGGGATGCCGGGAGCCTTTGCTGCCAGCGCACATTGCCGGCTCGCGTCCAGCTTTTCATCCACCATGTACTAAATGACAACAAAGACAGTAGCTGTTGTGCTTTTATAAAACAAATAAAAGAGCCAGACTCATCCCCTAGGCTTATCTTTAAGCACCACTAATGTGTGCTTATTAATAACCCTGGCAAGCCAAATTCCCTAACGAAATACACTGTCCTTGCTGGGACAAGTCGCGTTCTAGCTTGGACAAGCGGGTATGCGCCATGCAAGCTATTGCAACTTATCTCTGGTGTTTTCCTTTGGCTGACATTTCTATGGAATGAACTTAAATATGACAAATTATAAGAATTTCACCCTGGACTGGGAATTCAAATTATCATATTGATTAGCTTTGCCACATACAAAGTAGAAAATATTCACAAAATTGACAGACTTTAAATAATATAAGTTGTCACCTTGTACGTGCAGAATAGCGACACAGGGCAGAGCTAATCGACTGGCAAACAACTTTCTTCTGAACCAAGAAATACACACACCCCTGAAAAAAGTCACATCCTCAAATTATTTCACTGTAATATTTTGAGTATTGACCCGTTTCCTGCCTGAAACGTGCTCTCAAACCTCATAGACAGAAAGTCGATTCTGCCGATTTCATTTTCTGAAACAGAAGCACATTTGTTAGTGACAAACTTGATTAGAAAGGTATCTCCTGGCAACCTGGGGAGCAGGAGGTGCACGCACAGGCACAGAGAAGGAGGGATGATTCAGAATGGCTAAATATTTTCTAGATTTAAAAAAACCCACACAACTTTGCACAACACAACTGAAGTCTCAACAGCTCGGTGAAGTTTTGTTTCTCTTTGCAGACCGTTATCCTCAGTGCTTAACCTATGCACGGTCATTTAAAGCAGTGGTTAGGAAAGCATACAGCTCAAGTGACAGAGCCTCCCCAAACTCTCTCCTCCATAAGATTTTTCACAAACCCTGTTTTATCAGCCTCTCAAGTGCTGCTGGAAAAGCCTTGCAGAACAAGCACGTCCTTGGAGCACCGGAGCAGAGCCCTTGAGTCCAAAGAGCGAGGCAAGTCCCGCTGTCGAGGACCTGTTTCTGAGATGTCTCACTGCCACTGCTTTCACCGGCACGAGCACAAAGCCTCGGCTGACATACGCAAAATGAATTGGAAGCAAAGGATCATTCAAAGCAACTCAAAATAAGGAGGACTTTCACCAGCATGAATTGGAAGCTCTCTCTGCTGCCATCTCATCTGGCATTCCTTCACTCAGCTCCAGGTTCTCCATGCCACACCAAAGGGTTTCAGATGGCCAGGCCAAGTGACCATCGTCTGCTTTTAAGAATTGCCCTTCTTTAAGTTCCAACACTGAAAATCATAGAATCATAGAATGGTTTAGGTTGGAAAGGACCTTGAAGATCATCGAGTTCCAACCCCCCTGCCATAGGCAGGGACACCTCCCACTAGACCAGGCTGCCCAAGACCACATCCAGCCTGGCCTTGAACACCTCCAGGGATGGGGCCTCAACAGCCTCTCTGGGCAACCTGTTCCAGTGCCTCACCACCCTTAAAGTGAAAAACTTCTTCCTAATGTTTAATCTAAACCTGCCCTCTTCCAGTTTAAAGCCATTCCCCCTCATCCTAATACCTTTGTTTGGAGAACTCTGAAAAACCGCTCCATCCTTTCCCCTTCTGGCAGGTGCTGTCATCATACTGTGATACTGGGGAAAAATAATGTCTTGCCCAGAGCTGTCCTTTACAGCAACTAAATACACAAAGCTGCAAAAGACACACAAGCCTTTTATTGGGGGCCATCGGATGTGTCCTCCTAGCAGGGCCCAGCCAGCTCACCAAATCCCACAGTGCCAAGGAGAATAACATTTCTGCTCCAGAATGAAAGTCTGCATAAGGCAGCAACATAAAACTGGAATTCTGTATTTCCACTTTTAAGTGGGGATGTGGCATTTCCACTTTTAAGCTTTTTTGTAACCACTCCAGTATGTACATGTACTGCACTAGTCTGAGGACAGAGCGATGATGCTAAAAGACTAGATGGTTTTTAAAAATACCAGAATTCGGAATGTGAAACCCATAAAACATGGTTTTATGGGCTCTTCACACACATTTCTTTCTTCTTCTTGCACTTTTCTTCTAGTTGGAAAGTTGCGTGAAGAGCTGCGCAACGTGTGAGGTCCGCTTCCACGCTAGGTCAGCCTGCGCCGAACAACTGCGCATCAGCACCTCGCAAGCAGCATTTTTAGCTGAAAAGATTAAATACAAACGGGAAATCTACTTATTGCATCTCTCAAATTCAACCTCCAACTATTTTAAGTTGCTAAACTAAACTGTACAAAACTTTGGAGAAAGTAAAGAGCTAATATATAATGTTTACATGATATTGAACTGCTGTAATACACACAGCACATTAAATTTGACATCCTGGGAAATGGAAAACCTATACTCAGGTGTGCGTAACAACAAATTGATGAAAAAACTTAATTCATTAAATTTATATCTTTAGTCATGATGGAATGTAGGAAATCATACTGCAAACCAGACAGGATTTTAAGATCAAATATCTGTTCTGTGTCTCCAACTAAGACAGTTGGTTTATTTACTTTTCATCCTGTTGATTCATTTTTAAGAAATATGATAGGTATATTTGGAGGAAAAGAATTTTTTGTTTCTAGTATAATAAAAAACGATGTTTCCAGCTGTTCACAGGCTCGGGACATGGGAGGCAGCAGTATAAGTGATGGATTAGTGAGCAGAGTGCAGGACAAGTGGTCAAACTTACGAGTTAAAGACAATTTATCAGAGAACTTCCACAGCTCTGCAACACATCCCTCACACAGCCTTCGCAATGGCATTTACTTTTGCAGTATGTTTCACTGCAACCTATCACCTCTTTTAAGAAACAAAAAGCTCCTTAAATTATTTTTTCTTTCCTGGCTTCTCTTGGTTCTTGCTCACCCAAGCCTGCCCGTAGCAGGTCTTCTTGCAAACCACTCAGCTTTGAAACCGAGCATAAGGCTCTCACCCGTCCCTAGGCAGGACGGGGTTTTCATGCATCTCCAAGATTGGTCATAGCTAATAAAAAACAGCAGTTCAGCTGGGCCAAATTTAATCCATAGTCATTTGGAGAATTTACCTAGATATACTTTTCAAGGGATTGATTTTGAGAGGATGGACAAAGAGCAGCCCATTCAAAGTCTCTCATGATGATCATCCATAATCGCTTACCTCAACCTGGGGAGAGAACCATTGTAATTTGGTACGCACGGGTACAAAAGACAGGATTTTGGCCAAGAGGAAAAAGCCTTCATAGACAGACGTTTTCTGAAGTCCTAGCTGCTCCTCAGATAGTAATGTTACACGTCATTTTGTAATGAAAAAAAAAAGTATGACTATGCTTAAACATAGCTCAGCACGTGTAACATCTAAGGCAATATGTGGAAAGAAACAGCATTTAAGGGAATAATAGGCTGAAAGTAAGCTGTACTCTAATATCAAACACAGAGATCACTCTGGAGATTTCTTGTGGGAGAATTACACTAAACCCTAATATTGACGTAAGGTTAAAAGATACTCTAAATCAACTGACATTTAAGGCTGCATCACTGTTAGTGTAGCTGGAAAATGCAAAAACCTTGTTAACCCTCATGTAAGGATCTTTACCTTTCAAATGCTACCTCCATTTGATACTAGGAAAAAGATATTTAGTATAATCAGGAGTTTTTCTGCTACTAAGAAACAGCCAGATGGTGTATATTCATTTTAAATAGGAAAGGCTAGAACCCCAACTTTCATAATCCAACCGTTGATGTGTGCCCTGGGGAGCAGCAGCCTAGCTGTGCTTCTTGCTCATCCAGAAGAAGCTGGAAGGACTCAAAGGAGAAATGACTTTTACAGTGTCACTCCAGTTTTCCTTATTTCTGTGGGCCCCCAGATGTCTTCCTTCCCCAGGTTGTGTTTGAGAGCTGCAGCATACCCCTACATTATCTGCCGCTTCACGTGGTGTTTACACTTTCCAGCCTCTGAAGAGAGTTTCAATTATTTCCTGTTTCTTCAGTCTGGGATGTGGTCACCCGGCTGTCTCCGCTGCTTCCACTCCAGTAAATACCATTATGGTTTAATGACCCTCCATCATCCCTCTCCTGAGAGCAGATGGTGAGTACACGCACACGGAGACAGCTAAAGATACACAACTTCATCAAATCTCCTCAAATCCATAATTTATACGCAGGGAAGTTCACCAGCCGTCTAACCTGATTAGGTTCTCATGCCCCACTTGCAAAAGTTAGAGATACTTCCAGAATTATTTATAAAATCAGTGAGAGGTGAACTGGTGTGTAAGTTATAAAAGAAGTCGTATTTGAAACTGGTGCCCATTAACTGAACCTTCAGCTGCATAAAACCTCAGGGCTGTGCCTAATGCCTTTCCAGGGGAGAGCTAACACTGTGTGGAGCCTTTTGCTCTTTAATGCAAATTTATTAATTTTTTTCTAAGTTAAGTTTTGAAAAAAATTCAAATAAACTTTTTAGAAACCAGTCCTTCATTTTGAGGAAGACTGGACCAAATGTTGAACTTCACAGTTGAAGGGCTGTAACAAATAAACTCAGCTTCACAAGAGTATCGTGACAATTCATTAAGCCACGTCCCCTGTCTTTTCAACTAAGTTTTGTGCATAAATCAGAAACTGCACTTGTCAAGATAAGATAAATGAAACTGCTCATTTAAATATACACATTACACTCACAATATGTTTTTGACACCAATGCTGCCTGAATTCCACAGTTCACAACAATGTCAATTTGATTATTTTTTTTTTTAACATTTGAAAAATCTTAGTGCAGTCTAACATAGAACACATTATGGTTTGACTTTTATTTTGTGCCGTGCTCTTCCTGAAGCCACCACCTTGCGCAAATGAAAAGCCCTACAATATTTCTACCATTAGTGCAGAGCAACATTGCTGATTTTGCACAACTCAGCAACTATCCCGCCGTCTTCCCTCCAATGTCATTTCTCTCCGCTGGTGAACGAACGCTCCCAGACGGTTGTGGGACAACTGATAGCTTTTTATTAACTGCAGCTGCTTGGTTTTACTCGAGCAAAGAATTCAGGAAACTGTAGATTTTATCTAGTAGGACACCAATTCTATCCTGGGGACAACTTACAAGATGGCAATATTGGATAATCTGGAGTCTACTTTCCTGATGAAAATCTAGGTTGATACTTTAGTTTCATCACATATTTCACCAATAATCCATAAAGATGAAAGCTGCAGAAGACCAAAGTAATTTTATAACATGTTACTATAAACGGAACATGACACATCCGCTTAAATGTATTGAGTAGTATCTCATATAGTTTCGTTTCTTCTAATATCAATTTGCTTTTCCCCTTGCTTGTATGATTTTAGCTATAATATATGGTGTTTGTTTGGAGGTTTTTTCGGTACTCTCTAAGCTTGGCAGACCAGGTGTTTCCTTTTGAAAAAGGTTATAACAACAAGAGGGTAGATTTCCCTACAGGGAATAGGGCAAAGACGGTGCCTGCCCAGCGCCTCCTGGGCATTGCAGCTCCCTTTGCCATAACCACATCGAGAGCAAAGACAAACAACTACAACACTTCAACACATCTGAATTTCCAGAGGAAAGGGAATAGTATTGTCGTTACAATGGCTAATTAGTAACCTTGCTTAGTACGAATCTTGCATTCAGCAGCCAAACACATTTTCCTGCCTGCATCTCTCAGACACGTTACTCGGACTCCGGTTCCTCAGACCAAAGCACAAGGTACGGTACAAAGAAAGGTATCTCCCAAAACACATTTACCCGTATCTGTGTGGTCATCACCTGTGCACAAAAGTGTCCTTGTCCATTAGAAGGACTCTACACTTCCCTCATACTCATCAAAGTTGCCACGCTTTGATTTTGTACGTCGTGTACATAATTTCTTCTCACTCACTGACACCTACAAGCAAACACCTGCACGGAAAACAGCAAAGCTCCCGCGTTTCAATAGCCAAACCCTAGTACACCTCCGAGGGCGAGTGCTACCACTTACTACAAAACTATGGGGTCTGCTTTTTATCATAATTTTTAGCTTATGCAGAATTATTTTTTTAACATGTTTAGGCATCAAAAAGTAGCTAAAGGCAATTCCCTCTTAAACATCTCTGCTCACCATAAACTATTCAAGTTACAATACAGTAACTTACCAGTGTATGGTGACAGCTGTTCCCAAATTCCTCCCAGTGGTCCTATACTTGATATTTTTCCACATACGACACATCCTCTCTCCTCAGCGTGAAGCTGTTTCTCTGCGTTTCATTTGACCACAGTCCTCTTAGACGTCTGTTGCCTTATTTACATTTTCTTTGCAGAGCACTTGAATTTCTATCCCCTGATATAGGGTTTCCTTCTGGCAAGTCTTAAATTTGTCTTCTTTAGTCCATTTGCCAACTGCCTGGGATAGTCAGCTTCTGTAAATTCTGCCATCTCCTTTAAAATCTACACCACTGCATTTTACATTGTGCCATAAGATATACTTTATTTCTTTGGTATCCTTCTGATGCTTTCCTCTAACATTAAATCACTGGGTTTCCTTACTCAAACCCAGGCTGATACTGGTGCAGCTCTCTGCTTTATAAGCAAAACTACTTTATAGGTTCCTTGAGAATATGTACCTTTTAATTGTAGTAAAACAGATCTCTAACAAAGGCTTTCTGTGCAATAAATACAGGCAGGTCTTACCCGTGATTTATCGCTTGCCTCCTACTGTACAATAAAACTGTCTGCTGCACCATTGGAACTATTAACTAAGCAGTATTGAGCTGAACATTCAAAAATCTTCTGATTCATTGGTTCAAAGCCAAATGTATGATGTTGCTGAAGTCAATACATAAAATTGCAGCTCAGGAATTAACGGCTTAAAGAAATCAAGGATCCCTGTCATCGCTGTGCTCGGCGTAACAGAGCCTGGGTAGCTGGAAGGAGACTTTGCTTTAAAATGGATATATACTTCTAAGACGGAAAGAATGCAGTAAAAAAGTGCAGACCGTGCATCAGTGCTTTCTTTTAATTAGGTCTGACTTGTTCAGCTAGGATATTGATACTTTCAAACCCAAAAGCAATACGCTTTTCATTGAGCTCATTAAAAATTTAACTATTTCATGGTTCAATATGCTATACCATATAAGTTTAATCAGAAATGACATTACCAAAACTAAAGCAGAGAAAAGCTGAAATGGTATCTATCAGTCTTAGCAATAAAGGGATTTAAACTATGTGCCATAAAGCATTTAAAGCATACAGAAACTACTGGTTTCTGTTATGTTCCTCAGTAGTTTAAGAATACCAGGGATTACTTTATGCAATCTTTAAAGAAACCTTTCATTAAATAACTTTTACAGCCTACTTTTGAGTGTAAAGCAGATACTTTCACATTTTATTCCACCTGCTGAGTGCTCCTCTCCACATCTCTCTGCTTTTTGAGTGCCGTGCCTGTAGAAGAGGAGCCCAGCGCAGGGAACAGCACCACTGATGCCCTGTGAGATGCACCATCGACCACCCAAGGACCACCCGAGAGCTTCACATAATAGATGCTGGAGCACTGACTGCACTTCAAGCCTGGAAGTGTTCTTCCCACCTTTGGGCAGGAGCCACGTGCTTACACGACCCCCCCGGTGCTTCCGTACTGCTCCTAACGTGATACATTGCTCCTTTGGAGATCAGTCAAACCGCTCCTTGGCTCGATGGTGCCATGCTCGTAGCAGATGTGCTGCTGTCGCTCGGCAGTATGGCTCTCACTGCATTTCTCCCCAAATTCCCTCTCTTCCCTCTTGCACATTTTTAAGCAATCACAGATCCAACGCAAGCCCTTGGCTTTCAAAGGCAGCGGTACGTGGTGGTTAGCGAGGAACCGTGTTCTTAGCTCCCACACGCACTGTATGGGGAACATTTTCTACTAATTCAACTTTTGCTTGCGATAAAGCTAGACTGTGTTTTGCAAGGGGATTGCAACTGCTTTATTTATCAAGTTTTTCAAACATGTTTCAGATTTTTCCTCCATAAATACCAGCACAAGGCTACTAATGCTCAGTATTGTTGCTCTTTAATGCAAACCAGAAATGGAGGAGATTACCCTGTAGCTCATTCTAGCAGCAAAATCAACTTGGGTTCTCTGTTTAAAGTAAATGCAAGGTAAGTGACAGGCATAAAAACATTATTTAGAGAATTCACGCTATAGCGGTAAAGTTTTGCCTAACTGCGCTAGCAAAGTTTGGCAATGGGTCAAGTTTCAGCAACAAGATAAAAAAACCTCAATATAGAAGCTTTGGTCTTGTAAAAGCAAGACCTCAGTGTGGGCTTCTATTTATTTATGCTTTTAAAGGAAAATGTATATATTTGCAAAAGCCTGACACAGTACCAAGTACACTGGTTTTTGCTAATGTGATGCATGCTGAAGCAGTACCCTGTTCTTTCCTGCATCTGCTTATAATCATTATAGAAATGCTGAAATTACAACATTCCTAAGAAAATAAATCATCGTAATATTCACATCAGCCCTTTCACAACTGGTGCTCATCGGGGATGCCTTTTATTCTGAAATGAGGGCAAGTTCTTCTTTCAATTAGCAAAAAAAATTGCTGAAAACAAGAAACCTTAAACATACTCGGCGCACATGCTTAATTCAGACGAACGGGTTTCCATGAAAGCAGAAAGCTTCATAATAAAACCCTAGTGTACCTGTGCAGGGTAGGACGCCAATTCCCTCAGGTACATACCTAATACGGCATTGATGTTTCACCATCTCTGGTTGCTATATGCTGTTTTCCTTATTCCACCCCACTAGGACTCCTTGGCTCCAGGAATATCCGTAGCACATCGGTAACCAGATACTGCTGCTCTCTTTTTCTTGGGCTCTCCTCCTTGGCCAAATCTAATGGGAATATACCCTGTCCTTACTAGCGAGACACTTCCGTACTTCACAGCCTGTGGTATTTTCTGCTTTGAGACTTATTGCCTATTCAGGAAAAATAAATTATCTGCTCTTTCGTATGTACCTTCTGCACCGCAGAATTTCATGCGACTCGTGCAACTACTCTGGCCCTCAAAGAAGACCAAATTCGGGGTTGCTTCAAAGCATTCCTGGGCTTTGAGCTCTAGCCCGAGAAAAACAAAGACGAAAGACAGAGCATTTAAACCAGCGTGTTGCAAAAGCAAATGAAACTGCAGAGTGACATTTACTAACATCACGCAATGCCCCAAAAATCCATACACCTGGATACATGGTGTTATCAATCTTAAATGTCACTACCACCACTTAGAAATTGCACGGCCTTGCAAAAACCACGGCAGTACCCAAACGTAAGGGCAGTATTAGAGGTATCGACTCGTGCTCTGGGCCAGACGGGGCTCAGGAGGCTGAAGTAAGCATCAGGGCACGTATCAAGTACGTGGAGGAGAACGGTCCGGCTCTCCGCCATCGATGGGTACTGCAAAAGTGCAATGACAACTCTTTCTGGAAGCGCAGCATTAGCTTAATGCATCTTTGTAAGTAATTTAAGTTGCTCAGAGTTTACAGTGGCAGGGTTATCTATGCAGCTGGAGGTATTTGTAAGAATTAAAGCAAAAAGTTTCAGCCATTCATCATGCAACTACAATATTGCTTTCACAATACTCCAAGAAACCAAAGTGGAAAGTCTTCCTGGACAAAGCATATCCTTCTCTTAACTCACTTCTCAGCATTTAAATGAAACAAATGAATATTACTGACATCCTATCAACAAAGCCACAAACAACCCCTTAAAGTCTTAAAACCCAGTGAAAGGCATCAGACACTGCGCTTTCCCACCCCACCATCGCGGTGGCTCCAGCGAACAGCTGCTCTTCAACAAGTTCTATGTTCTAGCAGAGAATGCAACAGCCAGAAAAATTCTATTTATGCTAAATAATTTGTCCTACTTTTGTCCCTGCTATACCTGGCTGAACTGTTCACGCTTGCTCTTAAAGAGCTTTATTGATGTTTGGCTCCGAGACGATGCAGCGCTCTCCTATGCGACATCATCTTTACCTTTTGCAGAAAGCATTTGGTCTAAAGGACAGGTAATTTGCTTAAATGAATCAATTACATGCCTGTAAAAAGAAAAGCCAAAGGACCTGCGGAGCTCTGAGCAGACGATTCTCTCTCACCAGCTTGATTCAGCGAAGAGCAGCAGGATAAAACACCAGAAGCCGTTGGCAGGGCAGCTGCCGAGGAAAACTGCTCCTTCCAGCGCTGCGCAGTCCCCCGGGACCTCCGCCATCAGCAGCAGCATCCCGGTGGTACCCGGTGTGGTACCAGCACCCAGCCCTGCCCGGCACCCCCGCGCAGGAGAGCCAGCCTGCTCCCTCACCTACTGCTCCAAACCTAGTACCATTTGGGGGGGGAGAATAAATCCCAGAACAAAACATCTACTTGCTCACAGGTTTCAGGGCGGGCTATAATCCTGCTATCACCACTGAAAGATGATTATAGAAATCCCCGTAATTAATGTGGATGCTGTGTGTCCGCAGCAGGCTGTGCCACGCGGGACTGCCCCCGCTGGAGCATCACCTCGCTGCCCTCTGCATAAACCTCCACGTTCTTTGCAGGTTTAATCTTTGGGGAGCAGACTCTTCCCGAAGCCTCCCCCTTCAAAGACGCTGATAGAAAATACCTTCATACATCATTACAGTTTTTCAGGATTTTGTTGCAGTGCGGGCAGCTATATAGATGTATCTTTCTCCTACATATACTGCAGGTTTATTGCTTTATGCATGTTTTATTTAAGCATCAAATCCACTAGTTCATAAGGTCAATATAACACATATTTAATTGCCACGTTTAAGTAAACAAGTTCTTTCCCCACGGTCCTTTTGAATCAGTAAAGACTGCTCTTCAACCTTCTCAACGCAGCCCTGGCAACAAAACACCGCACTGCAATTGTAATAACTGAATTTACACACTTGCGGATGTACATAAACACATACATCAAACAGACGGTGAGAAATAGTTAAGGAAAAGTCAGGATGTAGATTTGCTGAGGGAAACACGAGGAGGACACCCGCAGTCCTCTCATCCCCAGCCCAGAGGATGCCCGTGGGCACAGACCCCAGACTCACCCCACCGCTCCCAGCGTGCCACTGGGAACGGGGACCATCAATGTTTTAAGGAAACCGCTCCCAGGGCTCCAACAAAAGCAATATTTGCTTTGCGCCATATATACTGGAGGAAATCAAAGCCATTCACTTGAGATATGGGACATTTACTTGAGAGGGGGACTAAGCTCGTCAAAAGTGACAGACAAATGGCCCACCATTGAGCTTCCATCCAATCCATATGGTATTCACAGTACATTGCCTGGGATTACTCCATACCAAACTCTTTGTAATTTATAGTAGAGTACATGTTTCAATTCTGTTTATGTGTCAGTTAGATATTTCTGCATTCAGTCATTATAAAATAAAAATTATATTATTCCATTTTTAATATAATATTCTGAAACTGCAGCTTTTGATAAGATAACCATGCTTTTATTATAACTTTATGTAAATTGCCATAGATCCAGGGAATTCAATTAACTGAACTGAATTCCAATTTGCAGAGAAGCCTGGTCCAATAATTCAAAACCTGCATTTCTTGAACATTTTTTAATTGACCAGTGCTTACAAACCTGTCATTTCTATTTTTACTATTGTTACATAGCTGTCAGCATACATATTTCATAGAGACTGTGAGATGCCCACAAAAACAGGTTAATTAAGGAGTTCTCATACATCCCAGTCATCAGACCCCATGAGCAAACAAAAAGTGAAGCAAATGGAAATATTCTGAAGTACTTATTCAGTAATAAAATGAAAATAAGTTCTATTCAGTCTTCATTTCCTTAGCAATTATATAGATTCCTTTCTTATTGTTCTTTGGGTTGGATTCGCTGTGACTCATATTTGTTTCTAAATGGCGGTGGTAATTAGTAAACACAATTCCTTCTAGTTCTGTTTATCCCTGTTGGGATGTATTCCCTTGGAGACGGACTATCAAAGACAGGAAGACTTGGAACTTTAAATTGTATGATGTCTCAATGATTTCTTTAAAGTAGAATACATCACAATAAAGTAAACGCAACATTACTGAAAAGAAAGCATGTATTCATTATTAAATCATCCCGTACGTATAAGACAGACCAAAAAACAGGAACTGATGGATCCTGTGTAAGAGAACACTATCAGAGGAGAAATAAAAAACTACATTAAGTGATTCAAAAGGAAGCGCTGAAGCCTGATAAACAAACCACAGCAATCTCGCCCGACGACGTTTTCAATTCCTTATTTCGTAGGAGCGTAGAAAGCAATGGCTGTTGCCGCTATTAGCGCATTGTGGCGGTGCTTAGGGAGATCGAACAGAAGGAAGGAGCTACTTATTTTAACACAAGCACAACAAAACCGTGGACGGCCCTCCCAGGGGCTGCAAGCCCCTCGCCTGGGATGCTTCTTTCCCCCAGCAGCATCCCCCGACCCTGGCTGTGCTGGCTCCCACCCCCCTTTACAACAGAAAGGTAACTCCTGTCCTAAAGGTAGAGCCCTCCCCTAAAAGAAGCTTTACACCTAATGAACTTACCCCTATTTAACTCTCTCCTCCTGTTACTCAAGTTCATTTCATGTTTTCCAGAAGTGTTGTGTCTCTGCCGAAGGACGGGTTCTCCTGTTTGTTGGGAGTAAATCAGCTTTGCAGTGTCATTTTTGTCCCTGTCATTGGTGTGAAGGAGCCTATAATCTTGGATAGTTATCTGGTTTTATAGTGACAAAATTAAAACAAAAATAATTGAAGAATCCAGGTGAGGAAAAAAAAAATTACCCTGTGATTAAGCTATACCAAGCGTGAGGATCTGTGGCTTTGTTTCTCAGTCTTTTTTAAATGACTTAACACCCCACACATACCAATTTGGGCTCACAGCAAACTGTTCTGTACAAAAGATCTAGGCCACTGTTTGGAGAGAAAATAACTTAGTTTTGCGATGATGAATTCCTTTAGCCCTTGCACAAAAGCAAAGCTCCTCAACCAAAAGGAGGGGAGAAGGCTGGAGGGCAGATGCCCCATGTGCCCTACGCTGCCAGACCCTCCTGGGGACACCAGGAACACGCTGCACTGCCCAACATGTCCGTCCGTCTGTCCTCCCCCATAGACCCCCCGAAAAAACCATCCTGCCCACCATCCATGACTTCTTACCACTTTCTAACCAGAAGAAGTGTTACAGCGGGAGGGAATATCCCTGCTCTGCAACGCCAAGTAACTTCTCCATACTTCTTCTCCCAAGTAACAAGTGATAGGACAAGAGGAAATGGCCTCAAGTTACACCAGGGCAGGTTTAGATTGGATATTAGGGAAAATTTCTTCACTGAAAGGGTTATCAAGCATCAGAACAGGCTGCCCAGGGAAGTGGTGGAATCGCCATCCCTGGAGGTATTTAGAAGCCGGGTAGACGTGGTGCTGAGGGACATGGTTTAGTGGTGGTTTGGGTAGTGTTAGGTTGATGGTTGGACTCGATGGTCTTTGAGGTCCCTTCCAACCTAGACAATTCTATGATTTTATGATTCTATGCCCAGATCCACACGATAGCTCTGAGCTGGAAGCCCCCGTTAACCCAGGCAGCGCAGCACACTGCTGCCCTTCAGACCCAAGAGCAGGCATACGGGATTCACCTCTGCATGCCTACAGCATTTCTGTAGAACATCAACCTTTGTGCAGGAAATCCTCAAGAAATTTTAAAAGAAGTTTGGTTTTTTTAATTTTATTTATTCACCCATATTTTTTTCATATGTCCCACTCCAGGGAATTACTGGACTATCTGTTAGAGGTGATGGCTCATTGCATCCTGACCCATCTTGTAAAAGATGGGAAGGTGACATTGTAGAGCATGCAAAAAAGAGGATGAGGTGGTTACAGGAGACGGAACAACACTATCTTTTTATGGCAATATTAGATTTAAAATAAGATTCAGAAAGCAAAAGAAGACAGAAGGGGGTTGGACAGTACTACGATAAACCAGCACTTCGCTCCTTCATGGTATACATCTACCACGTATGCCTTCAGCTTGGTGATGGCACGGATGCTGCATAATGAACGCAATTCCAGTGCCAGATTCCTTTCCAGAGTGTTTTTTTTTATGTTTTATATGCCATTAAGGAATTACTTGCTAGGAGCAATGTATACAGGAAAAACATTCAANAAGTGCCAGATTCCTTTCCAGAGTGGGTTTTTTTTTTATGTTTTATATGCCATTAAGGAATTACTTGCTAGGAGCAATGTATACAGGAAAAACATTCAAAGTACAATCCTTATTCTTTTATGATTCAGCTGTTTCCAGTAAATAAGAGAAGTCAAGAATAACTTTAATTACTCAGCTTCAGCGAGCTCTCCCATAAAAGATGAGAGCTATCAACTAAAAGTATATACTGTATGAGTAAAAAATAATACTGGAAGATTCGCAAAAAAGCACTTAGGTTTAGAAAAAGAAGGAAAATTACTCTATGTGTTATTTTAGACTATATAAAGATGATGGTCATGAAAGGGTAGATTTATTCTCTCTTACATCTTTGATGACTTACCAAATGGATCACAGTCATCAAAGACAGAATAGTGATGCTCCGTAAAGCTCATTCTTTTAATGCTACCCATGTTTTTCTTCCATTAAGACTTGAACAAATAACATTTCTAAGATTATCAGAAAATATTGAACTGTTAAGATAACTGGTTCATCATTCCACCAAAACAAAAAGTGTATTTTTTCAATCTGCAAATGTTTCATTTCATAACAGAAAAATAATTTGTAAAAAGACAAAGCTGCATGCCAAAGAAAAGCTAATGCAAGTCAGCAAGTCTCCGTATGGCAACGCTAAGATGAATAGTTTGTCCCTTTTGTATTATTTATTGTGCCTTTATATCTTTGAATTCCAAACTATCTATTACCAGAGCTGGTGCCCACACTCAATTTATATAATATTGTGACAGTCAGTTGTTTCCATCATTCCTAAAAGCCACTTCAACTGAAGCTGATGTTAATGCACTAATATCAAAGTTAGGATTTATGCTGCCTCCCACATACGCTGTAATT
Organism: Anarhynchus alexandrinus; assembly: GCA_008711295.1. Taxonomy (NCBI): domain Eukaryota; kingdom Metazoa; phylum Chordata; class Aves; order Charadriiformes; family Charadriidae; genus Anarhynchus; species Anarhynchus alexandrinus. The sequence goes on from VUYV01000159.1 coordinate 1,150,510, forward strand.
GTGTATGAAAGGGAAGTCACTATGCTATGGAATTACTTTTGCTCACTTTTTCAAGCAAACAGGACCTTGAATTGCTAATTGTTAAGACTATGCATTTTAGATAATTGCTGATTACGGTATTTGAAGTGTAAGTGATTGTTAAATGTGCTGTTTGGCTAATGCCCAGAAAGCCAACGTGATATCATGGATAATTATAGACAGTTTAATTGCTTCGGGTCTTTTAATTGGCAAAGTACACGGATGAGGAGAGACAAGATGAAACTGAAAGGTCTGCTGAACCAAGGAGGCCTCCAAAATGGCATGCCAGGAGCTGACCCTCTGTATTTCGGGTTCATTCTTTAGGGACCCAAAGTAGGATAAAAGGAGACGACATCGTTTTCAAAAGGAAGACCTAACCTCTCCTACCTCTACAGCTAGTCATTGCTGGCGAGAAATTCCTCTGCTTGCCTGCCAAAAGCTACCGCCTGGATTCTTTCCAGCCCTATGTGTTGCGTGACGTGAATTCCTGCAGAGATGTGGTCACTGCATCTCCTATTACCCCGTCGGGCCTCGGGGGAGCTTGCTCCTTTCACCTGGCAGGAAGGGTTCCCGAGAAGTATGGCTTTGAGTCACGGCAGTGGTTAGATGTGGAAAAGCAAGAACCTGCAGAGTATTCATGCCGGCATATTTTCCAAGATGGCAATGAGTTTTGAGTAAGAATTACAGCATTTGGCTCATGAAGTAAGTCCAGCCAGCAGACAGAGTGAAGTAGCCTTCGTGATTCAGGTAACTCTGTTCTAGCACTTATGACAAGTCATGAATCTCCCGTCCCCAAAAGTTATGAGAGAAATTTAAAGCTCGTGAAATAAGGTGGGTTGGCAGATGTGAAAATGTGAGTCCTCCTTTCACCCACAGAGAGGTAACTGTGCAAAAACCCCTCATACCAGTTTGCATCTCTCTCTCATTTCTGGGTTTTTCTCTCCAGTGACTAAAGGGTGACCCTTTGAAAATACCATTCTGCTAATAAAATATATTGCTGGACGTCCTGTGCAATAGCCTTTAGTCACCCAGAGCAGAAACTTGGCACCGAAGTAATGGGAAGCGCATCTGTTTCCCGGGCACGAGAGCCTGATGCATGTGTCTCCACTCGACTGCCTGGCAATGGATCACTTTAAAAATGTTATTTCTTACGTACTTTAAAAAAAATGCCAGCTCATGATTTCCATTTATAAATATTTTTCCAGAATCCATCTCAGTTTGCCATTGATCACAATAGAGAGATACACAAAACTAATCACAGCGCTAATTTGCATTGTCATTTGTTGAGATTTATAATGAAGGAACATGTTCAGGGTAGATGAAAACGTTACCACCTGCATGAGGGTATTTTATATGAGCTTTTCACTGTGGTGAATGGCCATACAAAAGCAATGCAGAGGATCAGCAGGTCAACAGTCTCTTGCAGGTAGGTTCATCTACTGCTCTTAATCCTTAAGTGTCTGAAGGCACTGGAGACCTCCACGCAGCTGTAACGGCCAGGAGCCGTGCGAGGGGAGGGCAGGACTATAGAAAAAAGTACGTGAGAGGAGTATGAACCAAACATAAGATATTTCGAAGCAATACCCTCAAAGCCAAGCAATGAGCTGCAGCAGCAAGTGCAAGACAGCGACGTACGGGATTGCAGATGCAGGAGGAGACACCCAGGAGGGACGGGACTGCCCGAAGCAGCAAAGGGGACTCTTCTAGAGAGCCCAAGGTGGTGGGGCCAGGGGTCTGCTCTGCAGCCTGAACCAGAGGGGAGACTGCTGTAAATCCTAAAAAGGAAAAACCTGGCCTCTGTTTCTGCTTCAGTTTTTGAAAAAATGTGGATGGACATTAATTAGGGCAGGCAGTCTGTCGGCACAAACTCTCAAACGTGCTTTCCACTGGAATTTCAGCCATGCAGATGCTGGCAGACATCAGAAACGTTTAGTTTGTAAAACTTCAAAGTGATATTTTTATTTAAGGAATAACTGGTTGAATTGCATGAACCCTGGTAGCGTTACGATGATGATTGTGTTGCTCAGACTGAGCCCAGACCAGAGCTGGAGAAGACGCATTAGGTAAATTATGTCAAATGACTGGAATGGGATAGATGGAAATAACTAGCTTATCATTTCTGATCATACCGCACTTCTGATGAGTCACAGGAACGTTATAATATTGTGTTCTGGGAAGAAAACATCAAAGAAAAGGGAGCAAAGGGTCACCCTACTTAAAAAAAAAAATCCTAGTACACTTTAAAATACAGTAAATCTATGACTATTCTTCAAATGACTGTTCCCCAAATGTCTGAATTATCTCCGGCTATGATGAATTATGTATTCTTTCCACCCTTTCACTGAAAATATCCAAGCAACAGACCTGTCACCACCTCCTTGAGATAACATCCTATGGGTCTGTAAATCTCACTCTCGGAAAACTTTCTCCATTGTCATGTTTTCTTAATTATGTTTTCCCCTTTCACTCAGTTATACTCCTCTTTGCACAAGTCTAAATGAACGCTTTTCCAGCGTGCAGCTTTTCTCTGACGGCTCTTGCTTGTCCTTTTTTTCAAAGGGGCTGCTATTCCCTGCTCAGCTTTGCCTGTGANCAAAGGGGCTGCTATTCCCTGCTATTCCCTGCTCAGCTTTGCCTGTGAAATCCTGGAAGATCACGGGGTTCCGCAGGTGTAACTAAGAGAAGAATTTATACTGCGGATTCTTTATTACTGATGGAAATGTTGAAGCCAGAAAGATCACAGCTTGAGTTTCAGAGCTCACGTCGCGTTGGCAAAGCCAGCAGCTAGGAGAATGAAAAATACCTTTTCCCTGTAAACTGAACAGATTGAGGAACAATAAAGCATGAAATCACACACTGTACCACTTACAGACATTTCTTAGAAGCACATTTCGATATAAAATACAATATAGCTATTTTTCAATTGTCGTAGCCTGGACATTTTGTTTACAGCCAACGATACATAAAGGATTTTGAGCCTCGTTCACTTTGCCTGCAACTGTCTGCGGCAAAGCTGAAATTCTCTTCTTCACCTTAAAGCTGATTTCCTGTGGAAGCACCGGTGCTTTAAGCACGATGACAGAAAGCCAGGCTACGTACAGATGCTAGAAACATTATTTGGAGATGAAAAGAAGGTACGTTCGAGTTGTGGGCTTAGGTCAACCTTAACCCACTTGTCTTTGAATTGCTCTGTTCCCAGACCCAGACCTAAGCCTCTTGACTCTGGATTTGAAAACCCCTTTGCTATCCCAGGAGCGGCAGCTTGTCTACACAAGTAGAAAGCTTAAACGAAGCGTATTTCAGGTGTCTCCAGGCTGCTTTTGCTGTGAATTTTCACAGCTTTTTTTCCAAATACACTTACCCTTAGACACCACCTACTTCCCAGCCCCACCAGAGCTCATCTGCCACTTCGCGGGTTGTCAAATGACTGCTCAGAGACTTGAAAAACCCCCAGTCTCTGCAGAGTTTTAATATAAATGTTAGTGGGTAGCTAAGAATTAGCAGTGATCTATGGTTATGCAAAAGACAATGAGAATTAACCCCTTACGGAGGCTGAAAAAGCTTCATAAAACATTGCTGCTTTAGATCTTTTCCTGTCCACTGCTACTTATCTAACCACGGTTCCTATCATCACTACGCCTGTTAATGCAGCAATTAGTTACAAAAGCAAGCAGAACTGATGCTACATTAACCACACTTAGCACGTACTAATACTACACTGCAAATCACTTGTAATAGTTTTATTACGTGTCTGAATGTCAGACAACACGGAGAAACCAGATTATTTGAGGCCAAGCGGAGAAGCGCGTCACCTCTGTCACCTGCCTGACCTGGTGGTGGCCCTGGACCAAGGGTTCAGGCACACACACCGAGCTGCAGCGCTGCCAGCCCTTGTGCTAGGAGGAGGCTGGATGTCACCCTCCAACCTTCCCTCAGCTGCAGCTGCTGGACGCCACAGTTAAACCTGGCATAAACTGAGGGACCAATGCGTCTCCCACCAAAACATGACCCCGTTGTGTACCCTGTGGGTACGCAGCACTAATCAAAGGACGAAGCACAATACATCGCCTGCTCTCGCTTTGCTGCAGCATGTAAAAATCCTATAATTCGGCATTGTGTGTCTAAAAAGAATTCAAAGATGCAGAAAAGACTTAAACGTAGTTAATGAAGACTTTTCAGGCAATGAAGCTGCTGAATGTGACTCTGACAATCTCAGGACAGGAATTCCAGGTCCACCATTAACTACTATTAGTTTATCTAAAAAGTAAAATTAAAAAAAAAGAATAATGGAGTAAAAGCACTGAATAGATTACATCATATAAATAGATTATGGCTGACTTCCTGTTTATGATCCATTACATTAAGAATATAGCCGTTAATTTATGCCTGTGATGGAGAAAATTTGCAATGATTCAATATAACTTGATAGAATTGGATGCGTCATCTATAGGAAGGAAAGGGTGATATTACCAGAGTATCAAATGTAAATGAAATGTATAAATTGTGGTTTGATGTAAAAGATTCCACCCAGAAAACACTGGCTATAAGATTAAAAAGTGATCTCAGAGGCAACACGGGGGGTTGATGCACGCTGGGGAGATACAGTCAGGGAAGGGCTCCCGCAAAGGGCATTTGCAGGCGGTGCTGGGACAGCTTCCCTGGAAGATTTCACCGGGCACCGGAATAATTTGCTGTGGGCACTGAAGTGAAAGTTATTTGAAAGCTAATTGCCTTGAATTCAAACATCTCACAACCCAACAGCTCTTTCCATCTGAAACAGCCCAGCTCTCCCCATGGTAGGTCAGACACGGGGTGAGGCACAGAGGAGGGGTTTAATGTTAAATAAAGAGCCGACAAGCGTGGCAAGAACATGACCTCTGCTCCTAGTCTTACCCATTGAAGTTCTCACCACAAAAGCACCAAAACCTGTGGATCCCACACGTGTATGTTTAAGAACACAGCACACCAAATGCCCTCACAGCATTACGTGGGTGAGACCAAGTACCGTGGATGGGAACGAGCTTGCACAGAGCTGGGAAAGGACAGACACCCACTTATTAGTGGAAGAATATTCTTTGCAAAACAGCTTCCACACCTCTAACCTCTCACCTTTGATCCTAATAGAAGGACTAAAAATGCCTTAAAAGGATCATCTTAACTACAACTCATGAGTCTGAAGGACTCACACACTGCCTTCAGCAAACTGAACTCTTATCCCAACCCGAACTTCTCTTGAACGCTGCTGCTGTTTTAAAACCTAAAGAAGAAGAAGGGAACAAAAGCCTATCTTTTTTTGTCTTTCTTCCTTTCTTTTTCTCATTTTCAGTTGTTCTAATGAAAGCTGTAACTTCTGCCAACAAAGTGCATCTAAAATCTACACGGAGAGCTTCGCTGCCTGCTGGAGAGGCAGATTGCCCAAAACCGATGAAGAACAGGACATGCCTTCATGTCTCAACTGCTGCAAATTCTTTAACAAATGGGTTATTATTGTTGTTTTTCAATATGCCGAAGTACTTCAGGAATTTTAGGACTAGTCTGAAGATAAAGGTAATTTGATTGACTTAGAAATACAGCAATAATACCTGAAACTACAGTATGAAAACCAAACAATACCAACAGGAGAAGAAAAAAAAACCAGAGATACAAGAAGATCGCAGAAAATGTGAGGCTTAGATGTCAAAGATCTCTGCAGACCACCACAGAAAAGCTCAGAAACAGCTACAAAGGACTAATTTAAGCAGTTTTCTGTAAATGAAAATAGGCATCACTTAAAAAAAAAAAAAGATAATTTTTCAACTGTGATTGTAACATTGTAATCACAAAGGCTGATACAAAGAAAATATAAAGATGAAGCTTTAGATGTGGCACAAAGATGGCGATTATTTAAATCAAGATGATAAGACTGCAATTAATAAAGCTGAGCACAAGGTCTCTCGATATAAACAGGCTGATAAGAAGAAATAAGAAAAAGCCTACCACAGAAAAGTAAATTTGCAATATAAACCCAGAGAAGCAACATTAAAAACTTGCATTAATTTTTGAAAAAGGAAGTAACGTAAGAGCTGAGCACAACTGCTTGGGTAAGTCAAATGCAACATAATTAGCATGGAAGTTAACGGAAGTTCTATGATGCATGTGACACTTGAGCTTACTTAATTTACTTTTAGGTAAAGAAATTATCTTTAAGAGATCTATTCTATTCTTCAGATTGAGTTGAGTAGAAATAAAAACAGTCAGCAAAAAAAAATGGGTACAGCAGAAAGATGCCATAAGTGGGAAGAGGAAAATGGGAAGAAAGATAATATAGAAGTAAAGGGAAAGCAGAAAAATACATTATTTTTTTTTTTCTTTAAAAAAGGCAAGCAAACCAAAAACCCAAAGTAAAGCAAACTGAAAAAGTTGCTTGGTAAGGGAAGCGAAAATACCGAATGAAGGAATGCAGAAAGACATCCAAGATGGAAGACTCCGAAAGCCAAATCCAGGTTGTGCTTGGGCGCGCGGGGAAGGTGCAGAGCAGCACAGGGCAGAGCAACGCCCCGCTACGGCCCTGAGTAACGCTGGGCACGACATCCCCAATTAGGTTAGGAAGAGGAAACGCATATGGCTATGGTATGATAGTTATGAGAAAGTACTATTAAATAACACTGGAGACAAAATACTGAGAAGTAATCGCAGGGACCTTTTGCCCGGACCAATCAGTTCTGCCTATCAGATTTACCTGAATCTCTCCTACTAAAAAAGTCACTTCAGACTGAATTTTAAGGCAGCACTGGCTTCTTGCTGGAAATTTTTCATAACTGTTAATTAGGGTTATCTGGTTTGTTATGATTAGCACTGGGTGATGCTTTTATAATGTATCTCCTTGATGAGAAACAAAGACATGAAGGAGGTTTATTTCAGCTCCAGACCCGTGTGACCAGGGAGAAGTTTTGTGAAGCCACCAAGTCATTCACGAGCCTCTTCCCACTGTCATTAAGGACAGTGCAAATTTTGTAATTCACAGGCAGAATACCACTTCAATAGCAGCTGATTAAGACTGAATGAGAGTATTAAAGACAGGTGAAGGTTCAAACCATCCAACATGCCCCAGTTTATCAAGACATCTGCAGGTCCGTTTAGATTACATGACAACCTACGGTTTGTAGTCCAATTTTTTCCTAAGATGTGTTAAGTCCATCAGAGCTGGGGATAAAAGAATACCATTGAAGGAACACTTAAGGAATACATAGTTTGGTTTGTCTTTGTTCTGAAACAATGCGGTCATTGACCAGCAATAAAGCACGATGCTCCGTATTGGTGATGAGCAGAATCCACAGAGGGATACCCAGCTTCATCCTAGCTGAGTGACTGATGGTGGGAAATGAGGCTTTACGTTTTCATGCACATTTGAAGTAGCTCAATTATAGTTTCTTTTTGCACAGTATTTAGGGACTTCAGTCATTAACTAGGTGTACTAGGCAAAGTTTGAGCCCAAAAGGGAAGACAGTCCCTCTCCTGATCCACGGTAATTCTTACAGAGGGAACAAAACAGAATAAATAAATTAAAAAAAAAAAAAGACAAACACATAGAAGTGATCCAAGGAACAGGGAAACAGATTTTATCAGTAAACCAAATCCTTTTTATAAACCTAAAAATAAAATTTACCCATGCTAAACTGCATACCATGAAACATATGCTGCCTCACATTATTATACAAATAATAGCTATTAAAAAAAAATCACGTGACCAGCGCTTCAAAGTAATAGATTTCAAACTACTGATCTGAAGTCATACAATACCAACAGAAATGAGAATAGAAGCAAGAACTGAATATTTTGTGATCTACCAAATATATTTAGTATCATCTTAGTAATCGAGCACTTAAGAAAGATTACGGCTGGATGAAAGGACACAAAAACTGCCACTGTCACTTTGGTTCTCATTACTGTCAATGGCTGGTGACATTTTGGGGTGAGAGGCACAGAAGGGGTGTGCGGTGTGTACAGGTATAATATCCAGAGGGCATACAGGTGGAAAAGACCTAAGACCCCGACTCATATCGAAGGCCAAGAGCAGAAGAAAAGAGCCAGCGTGCCATTTTTCAAACAAGTACAAATCAATAGTTACCAACTACTTTAGATTGTAACAGTGTGCCTTGGCTTGCCTCATTTCCTTGCCCTCCAAAATTGGAATTCTCTTGCATTTGAGTTTCTGTGAAGTAATCATTTTCTATTAACACAGTGAAATCGCGTTCTTGCTTCAAACAATATGAATTTCAACCATCTTCAAACTCAAGGCTTCCAGATGTCCATGTCTTTATTTCCCTGCTTCCACAGGCACAGTAAGAATATAATTCATCCGAACAGGAGAGTGACAGATTTCAGGCTACTTTTGCTCGCTAGAATTATCCCCGATTCCCAACATCACCACTGACTATCAGAACAACTTATTTTGAGATTGCCTTTAAATATACCTTCCCTAATGTCACATAAAATCTCTGAATGTCAAAATTTGCTTTATTAATAGAAGAAAAAAAAAATCACTGTGAACACTGAAGTTGATCAAGTGACGAATGTCCCCTTCGCTAGCAGCATGGCACACCTGCAATAATTACCGGAGAGAGATTAGCAAGCCTTTTCTATGCTCCGATGGCTTCATGGAGTGTTGGTTTAGTGCATCGAAGTGCATGTAATAGATTGAATTCCCTGCTGTTTTCTGCAGACAGCCAATTACAAACTACCTGCACACTTGATGCTTCTGACCTTGCCCATAACAATATCTGAACTGATGCACTGAGTCACTTTCAAATGATAAAACTTGGCAACAAAAAGCCAGACACTCCACCCTCCAAACAGTATTAGGAAATCTACAGTAGGATTATTTTAGTTAGTCTCTTAAACCTACACTATTCACTTTTAATCCCTCTATCCCACTTACCCTGGCTCTACTGGAAATGAGGAGTAGGAAGGTGTCACAAATAATTTCTTTAGAAGCAAAAAAAAAAAAAAAAAAAAAANGCAAAATTTACTTTTTGCAAGCCAAAATTTTTCGCATTTCCAACTAACCAAATTCATACTCGGTGCCAAATTAACACATAGCTTCAGCCTAAACTGGACCAAAATATACTCACTTATCACCCACAGTTAAACTTTCATTGTTATTAATGTCTGATGCAGACTGCTTCTGTTCAAAAGCAGATGGGAGCTATGTGGGCTGCTAAAATTCCTTTCAGCGTGTCTTCAGAAGTCCTTCATTAGCTTTAAGACAAAGTATTTGAAGCCAGGCGTTCAGAAACAGTAGTGAAAAAGTGTGCTATTTTTGTTTTATACAAGTTGGCGTTTGACTGCCATACCCATATACAACTTCTATTCTGCCCATGTTTATAAAAATGAGTTGGAATAAGTTTCTTCGGAAGCATTCTCTCCTCATTTTTCATTTTCTTCCTGTCAAAAGTTTTCTAAATGGAAGTTATTATTGGCTTTATAATTTGTACCTACTAAAATCCCTCAAGGTGAATACAGAAAATTTATTTTCTGTTTGACATTATTGCGCCTTAGCTAACACTGTCTTTTGAGAACAATATTTCCTAAAGAAGACTGCCTAAAATAAATAAAAAGAATTTAAAAACAAGCCCTTCAATGGGCAATCCAATTACATGCGAGATTACGGTGGTAGGGTTTTATGCAAAAATAGGTTTATGATCCCTTATTGGGTTTCTTAGATCCCTTTAAAATGATGGGGAGCAGGGAGGCAGCATATTTACATATCCGCATGTACTGATCTTCCCATTCTGGGCATACCTGCTACTGCATTTCTCGTTACGGAGAGGCAGGGCAGGCAGTCTGGGGGCCGGGCTCAGCAGATGGCACTGTTTCTCCCACTCAGCCTCACGAGAGCTCTTTCAAAATTAACTTTTAACTTTTCATCTCCTGGCCCGCAGCCCCGCAGCCCTCGGGGGGGAACGGCTGCGCTGCGGCTCTCGGACACGGCCAGTGCCCTCAGTGGGTGACGTGTCCCCAGCCAGGCCACCCGTGGGCACGGTGACACCTATTGCTGTTGGGACATCCGAAATATATTTACCATAACGATGAATGTATCCTCATACCAGCCCATCAAAAGCCGGTGCATATCCTATTTGTTGTCTGACTGCTCTCGCTACAAACAACAGATAGATAAGAAAACAGCCTATATACAAACAGGTGCCACCGCTGAACAGAATTCCTGATATTTTCCATATATTGCTGAAAAAATACTGCTTTCTTTAATATCACTAGATTAAAAATCACACCACGCTAGTATTAGTCTTGCAAGCAGCTGAAAGCCCAAAAGCAAACGGCATTGAGTCCGGGACTCGTTGCACACCCGCTGCACAGCCGAGCTCTGCGCCCACCCAAAGCACGAGACGTTCTGCTCTCCTCTGTGCAAAGACACCCCCAAAAACGTGGGCAGCGGTGGCCAGGGCCACGGGGACAGCGGCCAGGGTCCCCACGCTACACCTCCATCACTCCAAACACAGCAGAGTGGGAAGCGGTGGTGTGTATTTATGAGACCAAATGCACGTTACCAGACCCAAATCACCTGGAAAAGGCAGACAAGTACTGTCCAGGTCTGCTCTTCCAAACCTTTCATCACGTCTACCCGTTCCCTACCCATTCCCTAGGACCAGCACAGGAGATCTCCCGTGCATGCAACCAGGTACGGAGCAACTGCAGGCACCACACAAAGCAGCCGCGTTGGAAGGTCACGTAAATGCAGTGGCAAAAATGTCACAAATTATCTCTTATTTTGTACTTGAAAATGATGGCGTGGCCTTGATGACATGGCAAATACACTATTAGGGTGCCTTGGAGAAGGAGTTGTGTGCGTATGGAAATCATACTTGTTATTAATATCCAAAACCATGTAAATGGGAGTACCTTCACTATCCAAATTTTCTGTTAAAGCTGCATGGACTAATAAGGTTTGGCCTATATTAATTTATTTAAACAAACATACTCCTAGAACCTACACCAAAAAGTTATCTAGCATGGGTTTTTAAACCTCCATAAACATATGAAGATGCCGAAGACGATTCCCTCCCATTAGAGTTCCAAGGAAAGTGTTAATACCCCTTTTTCCTTGAATGATAATCCTGCTCCTTGTAGAGTCTTTTGCTGAGATTGCATCTCACTTGCCTTAGGTATTAAGCCTATGTAATTTTCTTAACCATGGGGTATCCATTTATCAGATTTGATGCTGATACCTTTTAGTTGCTTCAGCTGGAAAAAAAAGGCTTCTTTTAGAAAAAGGTTATTTAAATGTGACTATGAATAACCAGAAAAAAAGCCACCTGAAGCTATCAATATATCTCATGCAATAAAATTCTGTGACATCTGGAAATACATTAGGGTAAGTCAATAGCCTCAAACAAGGCATTATTAGCTGTATCTAGCAATTCATGCTAGTCCCCATTACTTTATTTGCAACCATTTAGTAGTGCCTCTAATGAAAAAAGGCCAAAAGAAAAGTACTTTTAATTCCACAAAATAAAGTCAAGAAAAGTTATTATGCTTTCTTTTATTCCTAGTCTGCATAAAGTAATTGCTTGTGTTTATTGATGCTGTTTTAGTGGAGAAAATTAATTTGTGGAAAATTCATTAACAAACTGCATTGGTGTGCTAGCACGGCCACCACAAATGACCACTGCAGACTGCTAGTAAGAGGGGAAGAAAGATAACAGCCAAATAAAATCCTTAGTTTTAATGAAACCATCACATTAAGGCTATATATTTGACTATTAAGGGTTTTTTTAATATATTTTTTAAATTGTAAAATAAATAGCATACTGAAATAAAAGGAAAAATCTCCCTATAAGAAGGCGCGTGCACTGTTAGACTGTTGGCCAGCTCAGCCCTGGTATAATTCCACTGTCCTTCTGAACTTTATTTTAATAGACATACGCACTTAGCAATATATTATGGAAATCAAATTCTTGATATTAAGGGCATTGCCCGTTTCAGTGCATCTGCTAGCATAGGTTAATTATCTTTATACAATTTGTATGGTTAGATCATCACTTGGATACAAAAAAGCACTACCAGTTCCCAGGACAACACGATTTCATCACTTGTTTTTCTTGAAAGACCGCTGGGTCCTCCTCAGCTGGAGGCACCACGTTTCCAAGGCAGTCAGGAAGGGTGTTCAGGGACCTGACCCTGAAGCTTACAACTCTGAACGAGGCAGCTTATCCTACACTTTAAAGTAACTCATTTGCCTCTGACCTTGAACAAAGACAACACAACTGCCCACTCTCCTCCAGCGGTGAATCCCTTTGAGCCTTGCCGGCATCTGTGCTGTCCCTCGTCCCCACCACACACAGGAGGAAGGTTAAATTCCACCAGAAAAATGAACATTCCTGGTAACCCAATTCCTCACAGGTTTCCAGTCCAGTTAGAGAGCTGACAGCAGACAGAGTGAGACATTCAAGTGTTTGAACGGTCCTTGAATTGGGCTCAGGTTCTGGAATAAGCACAGTTTAACACTACAAATTTTCCCTGAAAAACCATAGAGGAGTTGTGTGTCAGAGACACACTTAATGAGTTCCACAGGCTCATCACGTCTGAAAGCATCTTCAGGGTCTGAATGGTGGGAGAGTGCTGTCCCTATACCTGGCAGCAGGGACGTCAGGGAGAAAGACTGAATGAGAGAGGATGCAGAAGGCTTTGGGCGCAGGGGTGGCCTTGGAATGAGAATGCTAGAGAAAGGTAAAAAAGTGTAAAAGTCAATTTAAGGAAGAAATTGAATTATCCCAAGAAACGGCAATAAGAACAACAATAGAACCAGTTACAGCGTGCTATAAACCACATCATTTAGTTCGAGAAGTTTTAGGATTCCTAGCACACAGTCTTCTACGAATTTGAACTTCTGTGTGCCCTAACAAAGGAAAAATAAAACCATTTCAGGGAGTGAAATAACCGGGCATCCCTCCCGAGACAGGCTGTCCCTTACTTTTGCATCCGCTGAAGGCAGATCTTGCCTCAAGCTTGAGCAGAGGTCGGCACCCGTGGCCACAGTCCATGCAAAGCTCCGCGCTCAGCAGCGGGCGAGGGACTGTGAAAGGCTGCGGGAGCCGGGGCCGCCTCCATCACCTCCACGGGGCCATCGAGAAGGAGACATGAAGCACCCGAGCCAGGTCCTGCTCCTCCCAGCCTGGGGAAGGGTTTTTGCCCGGCAAGAACGGGTCCCCGACCCCGAGCCTGTGTCAGCGGGACCGTGACGACGGGCGGTACTTGCCCGTGAGAAAATCAGCATTCTTCATTTTCTCCCATGCACAGAAGTCTCTTAGACACGTACAAACACCACCTTTGTTGTTGATTCAGTTATACACATCTTGAGGGAAGTGATATTTAATATTTGCTACAAATATTCTTCCGAGTATTAAAATCAATTCACCTCCGGGATTCTTCCCTTGCGAGTTTATAGTTTCTATGCATCATCTGCAATCTATGTCTATGCATTTTCAGGTCAGTGAAAAAGAATTTTAAAACTAAGCTTTGCAGAAAGGAATTTTAAATGCATTTTCAGCATGCGTTCCCTTCCAGAGTTGTGGGTTGGTTTTTTTTCAAACCAGATTTGTGATTACTCAATTAGCAAAGAGAAGGAATGAATGATAACCAATAGAAACTGTGCACTGCTATGAAAAATTGAATCAAGAATAAGTGATCTAGAAAGAGAGGTCACTGAGTCATTTTGAATAAGTACATTTGAAATAATTGTTATGTGCTTTGAAGACATTTCAAGGAAAAGAGGCAAAATTAATCAGATACGTTAAATTATGTATTATTAACTCAGCTCTATTAAATATCAAATAGAAAAGCTTTTTAGGATTAACCGTGTTTTTAGACATTCTACTGACTACAGAGTACATTTCTTTGATTTAAAAATGATTTTTATTTACATTTGAAACGCAGGAGAGTCCCTCTGGGGCGAGCAAAGCTTTCCAGAAGTGGCGGATCACTTCTATGGACAGAGCTTATGCTGAAGCAACGGGAAGACCTTAATCCATTTACACTGAAATTTTTCAGACTGAAATGGGGCTGGTACACATAAAACAAAGTTTCTAAGTACCTAAAGACAGAGGTATCAGACTCACAATTTTATAAGCGCTAGAGATCTGTGTTAAATACTACTTTTGCTGAATGTGTCGATCCCTAAGCGAGTAGTGGCAGCTCCTATACTGCTGCATTCATCTCAAAATAAACACAGGACTTCTGTTTCTCACCTCACACAACGCTTTGGGTATTTCGGCTGGTAGGTGCAAGTTTTTTTTAATAACGAATTCCTCGGCCAAGTCAGCCTTTGCAGGGAATGATGCCAGGACTACTCATGAAACAAGTTGCCGTGGCCTTAAGTTAAATCAATAACGCTGAACGAAAAACGGCTGTCGCTGGACGCTGATTTTTCCTGGCTAATAGATAGTTCTCATGTCATTTCCTGAACCACCAGCCCAGCTCCAGCCACTCAGCACGATGAAATGCAAGATGCGTTCCTTCGGCAGAGAGGATGTGAACCCACCCGCTGACCGGTCTGCAGCAGATCCTCAATCGTCTCTCGTTTCCATGCCATCTATCAATGAGTTTTGCTCCTGTCTCCGCAACTGCCAACGGATGTAATGCAGCTCACATGTAGCGATGCACCCACTGTTCTTCGATACCTATAAAATGCAGTTTGTTTCAACTATCAGCCTTTCTATTTCTAAATGGATTACAGCAATAACCGATTTTGACCACAGTTGAGCACTACAGGTTTTGTTAGTTCTTTAAAAGTGGTATTTCTATTAGAAGAAAATTCCCAATAGTTAAACGCCTGATTTTTTCTTACTGATTTTCATTTCTCAGAGCCTGTGACACAGAAAGGCAGACTAAGCAGCAGCACGCCGGTGCCTCAGCTGCCCCAGGGGTTCTCAGGTCTCCAGCTCCTCTGGAGCACCAGCCCCGCTCCACCGGCACCTCGCCACATGGAAACCCTTCAGCAAACGTGCCCATAGTCTTTCTCTTTCAAAGCTTAGAGATAATTTCTTACACACTCTCCTCACCCACTTGCTAGTTAGTGCTGATATTAAATAACTGAACTGTTGCCCTCTGAATTTGCTTCTTCGTTTTCCCCACTGGATTCCCACGTAGAGTTCGGTGGAGGGAGCAGAGCGGTTGCACAGCACTCCGGGCACGACTGCAAAACTCACAGCCGTTTGTTATAGCGTTTGATGATTCTGACATGATTGATTTTGTTCTTGGTGAGTTAATCACATAATTACAAATTAGTGAATTATTTTATACTGGAGGATTGTTTCATAAATTAGGTCACTGTCATTTATCATTATAATTTCCTTAACCAACACATCTGATGCTTTGATCCGTTAACATCTCTACTCTGCAACGTTAATACGTACTCTCAGTCATCACCGTGACAAGACAAACAACGAAGCTCAAAGTTTACCAAGATAGAAACATGCACATTCTTCGTTTTCCTCATTAGCACGCACATTTGTATAGGTAACTGCAGCAAACCTTTCCAGATCTTCTCCTCATACAGAGCATCTGCTGAGAAACCGTGGGTTGTACCTTACAACTGAAGCTCATCCTGGATAAGGTACCTTTTTCCTACTCATCAGCTAATCAGATTTTTTTTTATCATCCCCACTCTCCTCCTAAACATCCTTTCAAATTATTCTGCGTCTTTCCTTGCCTCATGTCCTTCAAACACTTCTAGCCAAGAAACGTTGTTCTGAAAGCTGTGCTCATCTAATCAAAGAAGATTTAAAAGAAAGTAATCCTGGATTGAGCCATACAGCCAGTGAAAACTGACCGTCCATCTCCAAGTTTCTCACACAAACAAGGATAACTTACAGGCCAAAAGCTATGCCATATCTATTTAGGCAAGACTTCAGAAGTTCATTCATGGATAATTGAAAAACTGATTGCATGAGCAAGTCAGTGAACATTACCTGCCCGGCTCTGGATGACAACAAACACAGAAATTTCAGTCAAACTTCTGAAAACAGGGGAAGCTGCACACACACACAGATGAGGACCAAACTTAGAACAAAATACCTCATAGACTTCAAATAATTTCCCATAGCTTTTCCTGTGCATAAAATTGTCATACTGTTTTCTCAGAGAGAAGGAAACACGGTCAGGGGAAGGAAGAACCACTCTCAATTCCAGTGAGTGCAGCCAACGACACAAACCAATTCCAGGCTGAACAATGCCAAAGCGTGCACTTCTTCATTGGCCCTTCGGACAGTGAAAACTACACATGCCAGGACATATCTTGTCCTTTTTTTAAAAAAAAATTGCATTATTTTACAACGGAAAACTTGGAAAAACACCATCAGCATACCAAATTTCTGTTCATAGCTTCTTATGGTTAGCCTTTTGCACACACCAGGTACGGAGCAGACATCCCTGGCACTAGCTTTACATCTCTATTGTTTAACCCAGCTTAATCAGAACTAAATTCATCTGAGATATTATCTATAAACTTTTCAGCTGAGATTTGTTTCATTGCCTGTAATTGGCTCACCTCTAATACCTTTTTTCCAGTAGAACCACAGCTGCTTCTTCAGAAAGTTCTCCTGGAATTAATTAAAAAAATACAGATCCTAATGCATTTCTGTTTATTTGTATTTTTGACAGGCAGGACAATAAGAAACCATCATTACTTCTTCCTTTTGTAATGAAAATAAACCACTATCACCTGCGTTCCTGCAGCGACACGCACATACGCCAGGCATACAGCAGGTGACCGTCAAGCTGGTGAGGACAGACGTACTCCTGCCTTGGATTTACCTTAGAAATGGGCTTCTTTCAAGTGATTATAACCGACTCCGAGTCTTTGGTCTAATAAAAGGAGAAACAAAAAATCATAATCCTAAAAAGCTTTTGAAAATATTTCCAAGAAAGCCTTTTCCTTTCCATGGTTTCGTGTGTTAACCGCAACCTGCGTCGCGAGGATAACAAGCAGTTGTGACTGCATTTAATTATTTATTTTATGAGAAAGGCTCAGGAATTCAAAATAGTAGTGTAGACAAAATACCTCGTTTCAGTTTCTTTTCAGAGTCTAATGAAATAGATGAAGTTTTCTGGCACTGCCACTGAATTATATAATCCTAGAGAAGACATTAACGGCTGCTCTAAAAATCTAATTAAATTTTAGAGCACTGGTAATGCAGCCATAAGGCCCATGTAAGCCATTATCTACATTAATAAAAATTAAAGTCAAACAGTATCTATACAGTAATAATGTACCTGGATTCAAGGTCACTTTAATTCCCTTACTCTCATATTTTTCTTTATTGTTGCTATAAATATTATTATTTAATCAAAATTTCAAATTTATGTACATTTGTTACCCTGAACTGTTCTCTTAATACATAGTATTGAGACAGGAATTAATTTAATTGTTTTTTCTAATTGTTTATTTTCTTCCCTTCTACATAATATAACTCCTATTATTAGCATATAAAAGGGCAAGAAATTGGGACAAGCTGCAGGTACTTTATTATACATCTAAATGAAAATCTAGACTCAACGCAACACAACGCGGGCATGACTCATCTCAGATCCAACTCTTCCCTTGCGTGGAAGACAAGGAAAAGAAGAAAGTGGATGCTACGGAAAGGAACAAGGAATAAAAGCAGAAAATCTAAAAAAGCTTAGAGGGGAGGTGGCACAGAGCTGCTCCTGCCCTGGGAGGAGAGGCATCAGCTGCCTGGAGTCTGCTCCTGGGCAAGCGCATCGCAGCCAGGGACTGCAACAGTAGCTGTTGCTTGAAAAATCACTATCCACTAAGCATTTGTGGCTGGCAATGCGGAATAATAATTCCTTATAAAAATAAGGAGTTCTAGAGCTATGAATGGCTCGTAGCTGATGGTTAGGTATTCACTAGAATGCATTTTTCACTTAGGGGTACACTACGATATGCAGTGTTTACGAAAAAGGGAATTGGTTTTGCAGTATTGGTCTTTTCTTTTGCAAAGAGCACTCTACTTTCTGTAACTGCATTATATGCTCTTTATGGGCTGTATCTAAACCTGTGCCAGTCTTGAATGGTTTGTCTGACTGAGGAAACCCATGGTTATGATGCTTTTGAGTTCTTAGGGGAATGTGAGTCAGGATATCACTGTTGGTACCGGGCTGAGGACACCATCTGCTTTGTCTCAGCCATGAGTTGTGCCTTCTTCCTAAAAATCAATAAAAAGAGTGCTCTGCAGCAATTCTTGACACAAAATATAAAATGAGGCCAGAGAGGCTGCTGATCTGTCCTGGAGTACAGCATCGACCCCTCGGCTGGAAAACGAAGTCCGACTAACAAAGGGGCAGTGAAAACTACAGACATTCTGTCAGACATTTGAAGAGTTTTCTACTTTTTGGGTGAAGCAATTCTTTCTACAGCACACTAGTGGCTTGGATTTTGCCTGGGATGCTACATCTGTGCCATTCTATTTGGATGTTATTTCTATCTGATATGTGTGCTCTGCAGCTTCAAACACAGCGATTTTATTTTCCTGCTTTGAATGGCAGGGATTATGTGCATTTAAATAATGTCCCTACCTATCTAAGGTGTACTGTAAATGACAGAACAAACTGCAAAGATAATTTTGGAGTATCTTGAAGACGCAGCATTTACTTCACTGAAATTTCTCTTTAATTTCTTTGGCAAGATTGAAAACTGTTGGAAAACCAGAGAACAGACTATCTCAAGCGGGATCATCGGCATTGCTTCCAAGCCCTTCTACAACCCCTTTTTTTTCCTCACTGCTGCTCAGGGGCGAGACCGTACCAGCCACAGCGACGTACCGCTGGGCTGCGTTTAACCATCTCCCTGGCTGTTGTCACGTGGAAGTGCACTTTAAGATGCCACTCCTAAGACTATGCCACGCACAAATCTACAGCATGCCATCCATGTTTTAAATAAAACTGAATATAACAGTTTCGTGGTTTAGACTGAATTGGCCACTGGGGACATGGGTGACCCCAGATGGGATTGACAGATGCTCCCCCCCACCTCTCTTCCAAAAGAGAGGCAGAGGAGGGAAAAAGACTTATGAGTTTAGAAGGAACTGAACTACTTTCATGAAACATTAATAATAAAATAAAAAGAAAATAATGAAATCTATACAAAACTGTATCAAGCTCCCAGGGTGACGATCACGTCACTGGTGGCACTGGGGCAGTCCCAGACTGGACTCAGTGACAGATGGGAACTGGATTCCAGTTCTGGATTCAGGATGGGGATTGAAGGCAGACGAACAGACAGAGTCCTCCTCGGACGCGGCCACTGAAGAAAGAGGAGTGACCCTTTGATCCCTCAGCTTTTACACTGAGCATGAGGCCGATGGGATGGAATACGCTGTCGGTCAGTTTGGGGTCTCCCGTCCTGTCCGCTCCTCCCCGCAGGTGGGACCCCTCTGCGCTTTTCCGCTGTCGACCCTCCAACGGGGCACGTCCCAAAGTGAGCTGCCTGTGGGGGTCAGAGCCATAAGGCTGAGCAGGAGCCTCTCCGCATGCCATGCCTGGGCACCAGCTATAAACACCGCTCCGATCACTCTGAGCGCGAACAGCGTCTGCACAATATGCTGCGAATTTCAGTAGTTAGAAGAGGCCCAGCTAAGAAGCAAAGTTACTGAACAAAATTGGTCCCGTTTCACTTCAAACCAGGACAAACGGGGTGTAATCTGGCATGGAAGTGCATTATAAGAACCACAAGATAATCAAAATGGCACTCCTAAGATCATGGCAGACTGACAAGGGAGGGCTGGGGGGAGGAAAGGTTTGCATGAGTTGAAGTACCCAACTCCGGGGTCCGCAGGCAGAGCCGGGCAGGGGGTCCCCCTTCGCCCCCCCAGCGGCTGCAGCACAGCCAGCTCTGCAGGTGCCTAAAGAGTGCAAATAGCTCCCCAACGTGAGCAAAACATTCAGAAATACATGGATTTTCATTAAACTTCTAATCACTGATATACACAAATCGTTTACTGAGTGCATAATTAAAACCTCAAGTGTTTTCCATAAGAATATTTGTAAATTAGGTGAATAAATTATTCAGTGGTCATTACTGAAATTAAATCTTCTCCGAGTGAATTTCCTGCTACCTCACAAGCAGAATGCAGAGTAACGTGGCTAAGTTCCCTCAGATGTAGCTGTACAACACACCGATGCCACTTCAGTGCTGGTCACAGCAAACAAACCTCGCAAATTCTGTACTATGTGTGAGCGTGGCACGTGTATCCATTTGGTACACGCAGCTCCAGTCTTCACCTCCTAAATATTTCTTGTTCTACCAACACTGGAAAGACACGGTACGGGTCTTAAGTCAGCAAGACCAGCACATCTTAAATTTCTTTTCCCACTGTCCAAGACCAGCACCTCAAGAAAAAGATCAAGGCGGCTGCTGTGGCCATGTCACCGCTCTTAATGACCTCGAAACGCTCAGATCTTAGGCCAAAAGTGATAAAAGGAAGAGGCTTCAAAAGCATGTTAAGAAAGAAATCAGAGGGATGGGAGCGCTCTGCTTTTCATCACCAAATCCAGCTCAGGGAGCATGACCCGTAGCGATGTTACCTGTATAGACACCACATCCAAGAATAATTAATTCTCATTCATTTTTTAAGCGGGTTCACATTCCTGGACACAAGTTCAATGTCAGACACTATCCGTTCAAAGAGAGTAAGGATGAACGGGGCAACTATGGGGATAACATACTGGGACAGTTATTTACTGGGTTCTGCCGAGAGGACAGAGAATGGTTTTACCTTGGATACACACCGTGAGAGTTTTTCTCATATTGTTCACTTATTTCCAATTCTAATCTCAGCTGGCACCTGGGGAAATTAAAAAAACCTCCCTCACATTTATTCACCAGGAGAACCTCGACTTGTGCAGCCGCGGCACCGAGGGTAAATACTCCAGGGATGGAGTGAAGAGCAAGGAGGAGAAAGAGCTAAAGGACGGCGTGTTTTTTCTGGAATAGTTCATTCAGTTCTAGTAAACATGCCACTTTCTACAGTGGTTTATAACTATTTTAGGTTATGTATAAAATTCAGTTTACACATCCAGATGATCTATGTTCTCTTGCATATATTCCTCCTGTTTTGCTTTGACAGTGCAGGAGCTCACAAACAACCAGAAATACCAGCTCACCAGGGAAAACACACTCTCTGCTTTGCTCTTCCCTTCAGTTTAAAGAAAATTAGTTAACAACACAACAGCTTTTACAGCCCAAAGACCTTCTCCAATTAAAGTGAAAAATTCTGCCAGCATTATTTCCTTCAAGCAGTCATTTCACCACTGGGCATGTTATGGAAGCAATTTTTTTGCCATCAGTGAAAAAATTATTTGTTTTTAAACACCAATTCTTAGATGTTATTAACTTCATTTAGAAAATGTTAAAATTGGTTTGTTAGTTCAAAATTTTTTTTGACAACTGGGTATGAGAAAGTTTAATTTTTTATTTACTTTGTTTTATTATTTCACTTGAAGCAAACTCCTCGATGCACTGTTTCATTTTTTAACTACAAGAAGCACCACTTAAGCACTATGCATTACACGGGGAACTTGTAAAATAACATTTCAGCTTTGAATTTTGTCTCCCCAAATTCCTAGCCATTTGCCCTCGCTGCTTCACGGGAAGCAGCCAGTGGAGGGGAGAGGGCGATGGATGGTCAGGAGGAGCAGAGCAACACTGAGGCTGACAGAAACCACAGGGTCCCATTATGCATTACACCATTTCTTGCACCGTTTCCTCCTGTCTTCAAGATGGGCCACCAGTAGGTAGAAAGGAGCCCATAAATCAACTACAGCGAGTGGAGAGATCCCTAAAATAATATTTTCTTTGCACTGTACCAGCAGGGATTGGCCATTTGTTATTTACATTTCCACCACAAACTATTTTATAGCTTAGGCAAATAAATTGCTTCAGTAACTCATTGGAAGAAAATGTTTAAATAAAACCTGTATTTGAGGAGGTGCCTCCACTTGTGACTCTCCTTTCAGCTTAGCTAAGGTTTAGCTTTGGGATTTAAAGGAAAAAAAAAAAAAAAAAACCACAACCACAAACAGAAAACAAACTCTTTGTTTGTGTTGTGAACTTCAGAGACGCAGCCCTAAACATCTGGGTACCCGAGAGGGAATCCAAAAATCTGTGTCTGTGTTAAACTATGCTGCTACGGACTCCTGTGACTGACTCAACTTTGCAAACAGCCTGGCTGGGAACAGCAGGTGTTTTCAGACAAACACATTATTACCGGCCTTCAGCAAACTGGCAAATTTCAACATAATGATGGAAGGATGCCTTAAAATCACAACAGGTAATGCCTTTGACCCAGAACGACCTCAAACTGCTTTGCAGCTATTTCGGACTGATATACGTATCTTTTCCTTGCTCAAACATATTTATTGGCTGTTACAATATGAATCAACATTACAAGCAACCAGGGCTGAACCTTGGCTGGCGAAGACCTTGGAAGGAAGCAAAAATGAACAAATAAATCCATAGGTTGATCTTGCTGGAGGCTATACCGCTCCTCCTAGGTCATGCTGTCATGCCCATGGGATAGGAGGGACCCCACGGGTAGGATGTCCCCGTGGCACCAAGACCACCATGCTTCACCAAGGCTGAGGGAGCAGGGCAGCACGTCCACGACTTTACTCTTCTCTCTCCAGCCACCACACAACACATAAGAGTTATGATACTTCCTGTTTATTTGTAGCAGAGATAAAACAGGAACATAAAAGATCACGGCACTACCCAAAAATTGTCTTTCTAGTACTATTCATAGAATAAAACTACTGTAATCTAACCTGAAATGCAAATTCTGAATTACCTCTAGATGAGCTGTTAAAGGCAAACTGATTCAAAGATCTACTTTATAAAGCTGCAGTGTAACTTCTAAATGAATCACATCTTGGAACCCACCATCAACTTCACGGTGTCTGTGTGGGCTCTGTGACCATAACTATGACCTGGCAATTTTATATACTTTTATTAAATAAATTTCCAACTCTGTATCTGATGGAGTATCTGCAATATTTCCTACTTGAAAAAGATTAAGTAATGTACAAATGGTATTTTGAGTGCTCCACATATGTGTTGTTTTCCCTTTACCAAATGCTTTTTTAAAAAAAAAATGTGGGAAGACGACCTTCAGCTGTTTCAAGATCTGTTCCTCTCTACCTGAGCTCTAAATTGGTGATCAGTTATGTTATTCCCCAGACAGTATAAAAACAGAGCAAGACCTATTTCCAAGCAATCTTCTTTCTTCCCTCCACCGACACTCTTAGGCAAGTTGAGCCCAACATTGGGTCTCAAATCGGTGCTTGGACCAAAGGGCATTTTGCAGCACCGAAAATAATACCAGACCTGCTCCCCAAAGGGCAGCGATGATCGGTTTAGGGTCAAACCACGCACTCTGGTGGGAGTTGAGGAGCTGAGACCCAGGAGCTGGGGTCCCACACGGTAACTTCTGACCGGTGTGTTGCTCCTTTTTTCTTCCAACTCTTCCACTGAGCCTCACTGGATCACTCTCACCAGGGGCTGGAAATTAAGAGACAGACACTACAGTTCGCTAGAAAAAGGCTCAGTCTGACTCACTCTGTAAAACCCATGTCTCTGGGAAGACATGCTACGCTTCATTTGCCACATCGTCAGTGTTATTTGCATTTCAGGACTCTTTCTCGGCCCTCTATTAGTCAGATAAGAAATGAAACATGTAATACATTACAGACACCCCACACACTTCGTTTTGGCAATTTGCTCCCTAGCTCTCCCTGAGACTCCTGAAATTCACACAAAGACAAAGAAAACTCAGGAGTTTCTCCTTTTTTAAAGCGCTTTCCGTACGTGCTGCTCAGCACCAGGTGAGCAGGTCTGCCTTCTGCAAACCCCAGGTCACAACAGCTCACCAAAATTTTAGAAACTAACTGTGAAGGCAGTCCTCACGAATCAAGTATCATTAAATATTTGAGTTAGTTTTATTGCATACCTAATCAATAATTTCATTTACTTGCTGCTAGAGGTTCTTCCTTCCTATAAGCCTCTTCTCCTCCGGTGCCTGACACAGAAAGGAGTTTCCCCCCTCCATCCATCTGCGTTCTGCAAACGAATACATGGCATTAAAAAGTGCATGCAAGGTTCGAGACCTCTTCAGGCTGCAGATGAACTGGGAGCCTCGGGCTGCAGAAATCAAAGATTATAAGTAGAAGCCTCTAAGAATCAAAATATTTTAATATTTTTGTGTGGTTTATTGCCTTCTTACTTGACTTGACAGTCTCATCTACCCAGTGCCACAGGCTGTCTTTATCAATGATTGATCTTTGTCTCCCTTCCAAAACCTTACAGGGAAATTTGGAAAGCTGGACAGAATATATACTTTTATTTTATATAATAACAAGGCTTACTGTAAAAGAGACCGCCATGTGTTGAACACTCCATATGTGACCTGACTCATTTATTGATGTTTAATATTCTCCTCTCTCTCCCTCACTATAACCATTGGAGGAACGTGGAAGTGCAGAGGAGCAGAATACAAAACAACTAAGCCACTGCCAATCCGAGCCCCAGGGGTCTTCAGTGATGACAAAAACGCTAATCAGCTCCACCAGTGCAGAAGACAAAACCCCATCCATCTTCCCCTGGCTGTCCAGTTGGTGAGATTCTACTTTAACCAGTGCTTTGGAAATTCCCTGTTTAATAACGGTTCCAAAAGATCATTTTCATTTGCAAACACTACAATGAGAGACACTGAAGTGACCGCTGAAGGAGTAGCTATCATTTGTAAAGAAACGCAGTGACAAGAGCGTGGGGAAGTTGTGGGCACGACGTGCTGCACTTATTGCAAAAGACACAGAAACGCATCCAGACATTAAACAGAACTTCACGTTGAGCAGTGGGAAAGGAATAAATGGAATAAGGAAATAATAAGGAATAAGGAAATAATAATAAGGAAAACAACAGTAAGAAATCTCACATCCCTGAGCAAGTGCCATCGCGGTGGGAACCTGCTTTGAACACCTCTCTGTCTGCACCAGCCGCAGATTCTGCTCCACGCGCAGCACCGATGCTATCGGTCCTCACTCTCCGGCCAACAGCTCCCGAGGAGATGCCACCATTGGACCAACCCATAGACTGATAACCTACCTATAGCTCACCTCACCACCTATACCTACCTCACTGATTATCTGTTCCCTTCTCAGAGGTAATGTAAGATCCCGTCCCTCCTTGCTGGCTTAGTTCACTTACATTTGAATTAAAAGGGCAGAAATCAAAGGCGCTGTTTAAGCCAGGACCTGTGCTGGACCTCGCGCTGTATTATATTGAGCACAAACAGGTAAAAGTGGATTTCTTACTACTAAACATCCCAGGGATAAAATTCTCCTTTATAAAAGTGGTTGTATGTGGATCATAAAACCCGTCTTTTAATAGCTGCCTGCCCCACGGAGAAGAGCAGCTCATTCTCATGCCGGCAAATCGTCCCGCAGTGAGCGCGCTCGCTCTAACAGCACAGCCACAGCTCCCGGTCTGCCCCATGAAACACGAGTCTTGAACCGAATCCCTCGCATCCCCGCCGGGAGCTCGCACCTTTGCTCGGCAGCATCAGTCATCCTCTCTCTAGCGAATAATTGGCGAAGCGGAGCTGCTCCGAGGGGAGGCAGCGAGGGGAACGCGCTCCCCGGGAGCCAGGGATTTGCCGGGGAGGTCGTGGCAGCAAGCGGCTCTGCCTGATGGGACCCGGGACCATGAGCTCCCTCAGCCAGGCAGATCCACTGCCTCCCTGCCAGCCCCTCATACAGCCTTGGAAAATCAGAGTCATCCAGGTTGGAAGGGACCTTTAACATCAAGTCCAACCATCAACCTAACACTGCCAACACCACCACTAACCCATGTCCCTCAGCACCATGTCTGTCCCTCTTTTAAATACCTCCAGGGATGGTGACTCCACCACTGCCCTGGGCAGCCTGTTCCGGTGTTTGATAACCCTTTCCGTGAAGAAATTTTTCTGAATATCCAATCTAAACCTGGGGCAACTTGAGGCCGTTTCCTCCTGTCCTATCGCCTGTTCCTTGGGAGAAGAGACCAACCCCCCTCGCTACACCCTCCTTTCAGGGAGCTGTAGGGAGCAATAAGGTCTCCCCCTGAGCCTCCTTTTCTCCAGGCTGAACACCCCCAGTTCCCTCAGCTGCTCCTCATCAGACTTGTGCTCCAGACCCCTCAGCAGCTCCGTTGCCCTTCTCTGGACACCCTCCAGAACCCAGAAAATACCACAATAAGCACAAAAAAAGTTTCCATGTCGTAACCAAAAAGCTAGCAATTTGGTTGATCGTTGTCAGGGATCAGACGTGTGGATAATCACCTGTAGGCAACTGGAAGAGACTTTATTGGCTTGTTTCAGGCAATGCTGAAGGCATTCTATAATTATGTCTCACCACGAATCAAAGCGGTACAGGGAAAGGAAACTGCTGTTACAAGTCCCCAGAGTGAAAATCAAACACAGGTGCTTTGAAATGGGACACGATGTCTACACATTTCTGTAGCAGTAACTGGATTTCCACTATGTTACATGAGAAGGATCTTAGAAATATATATTCCCACTTAAAAATTGTCGGGATTTTTCACTGAATAAATTGTTTGCTGGTTTACTCTCAAGAGAGCAGGTTAACTCACAAAAACAAGCCTGAAATAATTTCTTCAAAGGAAAATGACAAAACTTATTAAATAACTGGTAACGATAACGCTGATCCTATCAGACTAATAACACACTAGATGCTGCCAGTATGAGGTTAGGTAATTAGGATTATCATCTGATTGCTCTACTTTGAAATTCCCTGTCTTCCACCAATTCCAAGCAAATTCAAATTCAAAAGGTTATTGTTAAACTAATTTGAAAAGGAAAACGACAAAAAAAAAAAGCTTAAAGTTTATTGCATTGAACTTAGTCCCTGAAGAAGTGAAACCACCTATATTATAAGGTTTCTACCTTCAAATACACAATTCAGTTGTGAAAGCTTAGCACCTTACAAGATCATGATGTAAACAACATTTAAGAGTGACTCCTAAGCTAATATTAGCTTTATTCTTGCAGTAATGACCTATGGATTTATTTCTTTTTACTATGGTCACCACAGATACAGAGCCTGCAGATCAATTTATTTGTTACAGACTTCACTTGAGTCCTTGATTTAAACTAACTAGTTTATATTAAAATCAACATATTAAATATTTTTCCTTCTTCTGCAAACATGTAGCTTCTTTCAGTTACAAAACTCACACTAAATTTGTCCAGAAACAAATTTGTTCTTTTCTACAACTACCGTACAATAATGAATTTAAGTTACCACGATATATTCCAGAGTATCCCCAACTATTTTAGGTACTTTCCCTGAAACAGCCCATGCAGAAACGGATATTTAATGAAAGAGAACTTAAAATGAGTGTGGCATTTTTAGACCACATAACAGATTTCTTCTCCATGGGATTCCTGAAAATTATTTCTTGATTATGGGTTTCCCAAAACATCTTTTATATCTCCTTCATCACACTGTGGTTTCATTTTGTTTGTCTTATAGGATGTATGCAGCAAACTGTGCCCTACATAGGGGGGAACAGCTCTTAAAGAGGCTGCAATTGCCTGGTTTATCGTTAAGTGGGTCCCCATCTGTCTGCTCCAAGCGCTCAGTGCTTCGGGGCACAAACTACAGATCCATGACCCTTAGTATGAATTTGGCAACACAGCACTTCCACATTTCGCATTTAATGTCACCTAGAACGGTCCTAAGCAGGAGAAGAAATCGGGTAGGCCAGACCGTTCGCTCAAGCGAGCAAAGAGATAAAGGTCATTTCCCCAAATTGCGTCACTAAGTTCTACATGAAGAGACAGACAGATGTTTGTTTTCCCAAAGGTAATACAAGGGACTCTTTAAAGACA
This sequence comes from Anarhynchus alexandrinus, assembly GCA_008711295.1. Classification (NCBI taxonomy): domain Eukaryota; kingdom Metazoa; phylum Chordata; class Aves; order Charadriiformes; family Charadriidae; genus Anarhynchus; species Anarhynchus alexandrinus. Next base: position 1,178,463 of record VUYV01000159.1, read on the forward strand.
ACTTTAAACCACAGAGAATAGGGATTTTGGAACCAATTAAAAATATATATATAAAAAAACCCCCATAAATATATTTAAATATGTAGCATACTGAGAAATTATACTCTAAAGTTTAAATGAACCTTTGCAAGATGACCAAAGTGAATGTGCAAATCCTTTTCTCATTAAGTAACAATTTTTCAGAGATGGGCATTATTAGATAATGGTCTTTTCAGGTTCATCCTCAAGACTATAAAATACTACGAAAAAAAAGACAAGTTCACACTGTGTTTTTAAAAATTACTTCACATTCACTTTATTCAACTAAACGTCTGGGTGAAGATGATCAATGTTCATTAAAAGCTCCGAAGTGACAGGTACACAACCGGCACTTGGCGTTTGCACAGCTAAGCTTTCACAGCTGTAATGAATAAATGGAGCATGTGCTTCCACACGCAGCTGACACCATCCGCAACTCTGCCTCTGACACTTGACTGCCCTTAGGAAGTATCTGTTTTTAAAAAATAGTTTATTTGCAGGGGGGGAAAAAAAAAAAATTACCAGAATAATCTTCTCAGTACGAAGGCGTTGAAATGCCAGAAAGAAAATTCTTCCAAGTGGTAATGTTTATGTGAGCTAAAACTATCGCTTAGTGCATACACTGGAGTTTATTACCATACCAGTTCACTTTAAATATTCTATAAAATCACATTTATGCGATTATCGTATTTCCTCCAAGCAAGCATATTAAGAGGCAGGCGCCGCATGGGTGGGCGAGCGTGCCACAGGAAGCCCATGTGGCCACCTGCACCAGCCAGTCCAAGGACTCACCCACCCGTCAGGGCAGGGGGTAAACCCCAAGTCCTGCTCATCCCCTGCTAAAATCCCACCAATTCCCAGACAGTCACAGCATTCAGGACAGGATATACTTTCCGGGACATAATTGCAGTAATTATTACAGACGTACGTATGTGGTAGCCCTTCTCCATGATAGAAGGACCAACACAAGAATTAGGATTGATGTTCAGGGCCAGCCAGGAGCATGCTCTGGCCTCAGAGAGACACATTTGGAGGGCTCCTTCCCTGAATGATCCCTGGCACTCCACTCCTCTAACAAAATACTTAAAAGTTTATATATATATATATATATGTATAGATTTTTTTTTTTTTACATCTACCATTGAGGTAGATTTTTAGATGACAAGTTTTCTCAGCTATCACTTTTCTCTTTTATGATATCAAACGCATGAGCAAAGTAGGAAAATCCTGGCAGTTTGCACAATGGATTAGAAGAACTAGACTGAATTTCTTCTACATCAGCTCCAAATATCACATCGTCAAATTTCATTTTAGGAAAATGGAATGAGGGAAAGCAAATCAAAACACGTACCAACAAACAACTTCTCGCTACATGACAAACCAACTCAAACTGCCACGAAATCTGGCTACAGCTTCTAATTGCAAAAAAAACCAAAAACAAACATGCAGAAAAACACCAATGTTTTGGATTTGTGAAGACATCTCCAAGCAGAGGGAAACAACTGTTTCTTTTTTGCTTTGGGCATATTATGGAAAGCAGTAGCGTGAAGCACATCTCTCCCCTTCTCTGCAATGAAAGCACCAAAATGGAAAAGGTTTGATTTGCCTTTTTCAGCCCTTTTGAAGTACATCTGTCCATTTTATTCACAAAATTTCCCTTGAGGCATGCCTTTGTAAGAACCGGCATTCCCTGCGAGCTGCGCCCTGGCGGGGGGACACCCTTTGCTCTATCCCACCTCATTACATTGATCAGCAGCTACAGATGGTAATTACTGGTGATGGACAAACCCTAGGGGCTCAGCTGGAGCACATATAAAGCTAGCCAAAGCCCTCTGGGTTTGAACCTTGGGAAATTAGACTCCTTGGAGATTTTACTGTTTTGTGGAAGTTTGGCAGCCCTGGGAATGCAGTGAGACAGACAGACGTCTGTCCATCCCTCCATCCTTCCTTCCACAGCACCAGTGCACTCTCCCACCAAGCGAGATACCTCGTTTGGAAGGAAAGGATGAAATCTGCCATGCACAGATGCTGAATAGCACTATGTTCAGTCCTGGGCTTTAAAAGAAATATAATTTATTTCCTTGTTTTTCATTTTATTTCTGCATTTTCTTGATATATTATAAATACTGGCAAAAAAAAAAAGAAGTAAGAAAAACTACTTAATCATCTGTGAAGTATGGCATTTCTTTTTTGCTCTTTTGAAAATCTTTGAAGATAGATATCCAATGTTTTTGATAAACTCAGAAATATTTTAAGTGGTTGATATCTGTGCAGAAACTGATTAAACTACATAATTACTGCATGCTCAACTGCAAACTGTAATCACACGTATCAACCAAGAAGCACAAACTCTTTTGCTGACTCTCAGTGATTTCTATGTTGTTTTGAGTAGAATTTTAAGGAACCTTCATAAACCAACCTCAGCAGTACCGATGTGGTGGGGGAGCATGTTCTCACCACACTGAGGGTCACAGTAGATACCCATACTCTCCAGGAATATATTCATCCTTAAGGGGCAGAGTATTTAAACATATACAAGATGTATGACTTGTGCAACTCTCGTGTTATATTTCCAAGACCACCTTAAATGTTAATGGCTATTGAACTAAAGAAGAGCTAAAACCTGATCAGGGCTTCACTCAACACTGGAAAGCTGTGCAACAACTGGGTTTATAGGAACCACGTTTTTAAGAGTTTAAGGCATCTTGCAGCAAGAATCAGTTATTAAATTATGACCAAGACTAGGACAATTTAAGTATTGACTGCCTCAAAGCCCAGTCTTAACATAATCTCATTTTGTTTGCAATTTATACACAAAAACTAGGGTTTTCTCAGATTTCATAGTTATTTTCTAATGAATCTGTGATCCTATAAATAAGTGGTATGAATCATACACACAAATCTCAGTTTGTGCTATTTATTTTTGAGTAGATGAAGAGGTAACATGCAATTTTTTCCTCTCCTTTAAATAGATCTGAACAGTTGCTTTAATTACCTCTGGAAATTTGATTGTTCCAAATTCAGGCTTTATTTTTGGAAGTGTTTTTTAATACTGTCTTAAAAGTTGCCATGTGCCACCATGCTCTTGCCATTAACTCCACTGACGAAAAGAAGATTGCTGAGAGCAAAAGTAGATGGGTTCAGAGGCAGGACATGGAGCTGGAGCTCAGGCTACAGAGCTGCGCAACCACGTCCACCACATGGGCACACCACCCAAGCCCTGGGTGAAACCAGACTTAAATGTCAGACCATTTCATCTTGGTTTCTTTGGAGCTTATTGCTACCAGGCTGCAATAAGGAATGTCTACACGAACTTCACACATCTCCCTCAACCTCCTTATGCATTTCTCAGTGCAGAAGGACAATATTATGCACAATTTTTTTTTATCCAAACCCACAACGTCACAACACAATTGGGTGGGGAGCTGAGATATTCTGCTCATCTCGTCAATGCCGTGATTATTATACACACACACAAACGAGCTGAACTAGACCAGATCTGAGCTAGAACCGACTCCCCAAGGTGCATAAAGCCCACCTTCCCTACACCACCGACGCTGCCGAGGATAAAAGGTGAACTGCCTCCCGCTGCAGCAGACTGCTATAAATACCAAGAGACAGTTTCATTATTCTAAGTCTTAATGCAAAAACACACTGAAATATTTCACATCACATAGTAAATGGTTTGAAGAGTGCAGGCAAAGTAGTGAGGCTATGAATAACTGACAAGAAAGTTTCCAGATAAGCATACGAAATTAATTACACCGTACCCAGAAATAAAATAAAAAACACCGTCTCCAACACTAACAAAACAGCTGGTAATAAATAATAACATGTAAACATTTTAATGGACTTATTTTGGCAAAATTAAAATCAATGTTCATGGAGCAATACCTTTTAAATAATACTTACTGGGAAAAAGTCTGAGAAGCTTAAAATCCAGTACCTTGCATGTCAGAAACCAAACCGCACAATGCGAAACAGCTGGAGCTCATCATTTATACCATTTTGAGGTCTTAAGGAAAAAGGCAGCCAAAAAAATGCCATGTACAGATCTTCGGGGCAAATTGATCTCATAAAAAAAGGATTAGTGCGTATGAGGGTAATCAAACGCTTCATGTTGGATTACAATTCCACTTAATAAATCAAGCTACTTCTACTCATGAAAAGGTTTGTTTGATTCACCAATGCTATTCTAGTTCTATACTCATTTGATTAGTTACACTAAAAATAAATCCCACGCAGCAGAACCAAAAAAAATAAATGATTGGCCTTCTCAGATAAATGCCACCACGAGTCCTTGTAACAACCCGACTGCGTACGCTGCCACGCCAGCCCCGCGTCGCCAGAGAGCTTGGGAAAATTCCATCTCGATCAAGTTGCTTCTCATTACATACACTAAAGTTTAAACTTTTCATAATGGCATCCACTTTGCTGGCCCAACCCTTGCTTCAACCTCCACCGCTCTCCAGCTCAGAACACGCCCCGGCAGGGTAAGAGATGAGAGCAGATACAACAGAACAAAAAATCTTCCAAATTTGGCTCTAGAGGATAACTACAGAGGGTTATAATCTTAAAACCATCAAGAAAGGAATTATTTTGTATCATTTTCTGTTTTCACTGCCTGATGTGGTGAGGTCGGATGAATGCAATAGCGTACGGTCCGCTCATGCAATGCTGTTTGAAGACTGCTGCAAGAGAGAGTCGGTTTTGCATTCTGGTGAGGCTACTGCCATCCTTGTCTGGAGAATGGATGGCTGCTGTTGAGCGTGTTCCCCTCGCAGCATCAAGTCTGCTATTACTCCAATATAATTAGGGACCTCTATGTTCTCAGTGTAATTTTTCCTTACAAGAGATGTCAGCTACTCACTCTTATTTTTCTCAGGACAACATCTGTGGGTGACAACATGACTTTACAGTGAAAAGGACAGGAAAAAATGGTAACCCAGTTTCTTTTCGAAAAATAAAAATGAGTTTATGTTCTGACAACAGTCTGCACTCCTCTGAAAGCTGAACCCAGTCTTTGCTCTGAGTCACAGCAGTTCGCTATTTTATTTTGACCTTTTCATCATTATGCTGCTTGATTAGCTATCTGAGCCGTTTGCTTTCATGCGAGAACGAAATCAGCTACTTAAAAAGATAAAAGATGAAAATGATCAAAGTATTATTTCATATTCTTGGAAAAGTTGTGTTTTAGAAAAGAAGTGCCACCAGCCTGACATCACCGAGAAGTAAACACCATTGAGTACAGCAGCGAAGGACAACCGCTCCTCTCCTCCAACATCTTCCCTCTGAAAAGCATTTTCGGAGGGATAATGTATCCGAGAGACAGCAAACTCTCAGCTGAATTACTTCAGAGCATCCGAGGGATGCGAGAAGGCTCAGCCACGCGAGAGCTTCAGCCAGTTTCAAGAGAAACTCCAAGTGTGGAACAGGAGCAAGGAGCGAATTCGCCGCACACAAAAGTGTTTGTAATCACAGATGCAAATTTCAAGAAACGAAGCAAAGATCTGCTTGAGACAGATTTGCAAGCACGCCGAGTAAGCCCTTTCTGCATCCCTGTCCTTAGGAGCACCCACAACAGCTTCCAAGCCCAGAGGAATCAAAACATACGATTAAAATGACTCCCTCTGCACAGCCGCCCCCCTGTGCTCAGCTTCCAACACCGCTGCACATCACCAGCGCAAATGCCGGGAGAGGACCAGGAGCCCTCCAAGCTCTCCACTGTAATATGGGCAAAGACAAATTCACTGCCAGCAAAAAGACCTCCCCGAAATACAAACCTGCCAAAAATGCATTGTTTACTAGAGCAATTATTGGATACGTACATATATACACACACACCCCAGGTCAGTTTTATCAATGTATTCATTTATTTCCCCCCACAAAAGCTAGCACAGATGTGGAACAAGATGTACCCAGGCCTGCCAGCGGGACAACGAAAGGACATCAGCTGAGATGCAGCCAGTGGGTATCGCCAGAGACGGCTCACAGCCGCCTACTGCAGGGCAGCCAAATGCAGAGACTATCGTCAAAAAAGGCCCCGCTAGGTTTCCATTGGCTCACCACGAACCTTACTGCGAATCTGGCTCCAAAGCATGAAAGAGCAACTCGGGTTCTCCAAACCCAGCCTGAAAACAGCAAATCCAGTCATAATTTAAAACACTTAGCATTTGACTATATATTAACTAAGCAGCCAGCAAATAAATAAAATTCAGAAAGAAGATACAACATCTTTAAACAATTACAATATTTGTACTCGACTTCGGTATCGCTAAGGCAGCACAGCAATATTGCAGCAGGCAGCGTCCCATCACGAGAGCGTTCAGCGTGATGGACTGATGCCACACAGGGCTCTCACGCTTCAACGCCAAAATAATTGCATTATTAGGCTTGATTAGCTGGTGTTGGTGATCCGAGAATATTTTGCAAGTACCGCTTGAATCTGGAAGATCCAGCGACTGAAGAGGCGAAGCAGGAGGGGGAACGTGCCAGGGCAGGAGCTGGTACTGGCAGGCACGATGCCGATGGGATGCTGCGGGTACTGGGAGTTGGCAGCGATGGCGCAGAGCAGAAGGGCAGTGCGGGGGGAACACAGCCTTGCGCAGGAGAACAGCGGCGTTCAAACTTCCCTGGGCAACTCTGCACAATTGGCTTTTTTTTATTTTTTTTTTATTTTTTTTTGCATTCAATTTTTGCCCAGACAAGCCACAGGCCCAGATCCATGCACTGAAAACTCCATGCATCTATTATCTCTATTTATTACATAAAACCACAATGATGCTTTAACAGTCCCTTTCACTGTGCTTCCATTAGCAAAATATTGGCATGACTTCCTCTCCCACTCCCCCCAATGACAATTATAAAATATAGCCCCTAACTACTTCTGTTTTTTAAAAGTACATTTTCCTAATATTTAATTTATAAATCATTTCCCACATGTATTAGTAATAAATGTTTAAAGGCGGCAGACAGGAATACAACAGGAAAGCATAATGCTTGCTGTTTACTAGGAGGCCTCATTAAAAAGGCATCAAGAGCAAGGAAAATAAAAACAACCTTGTGAACCTTTGTAATTGGTCTCAAGAGAAACGTAACGCTGAGGACATCAATGCAGAAATGTCCCAGCCCATTCTAGTGCCAGAGACTGAAAAAAAATTCCAGTTCACCGTACCTTTTGCACTCCTCAGTTCTTACACTGATCTTTTTTTTTTTTAATTAAAACACACAAACTTTTTATATTTTTTTGTAGACCTCTAATGTCTCTATAGATCAGGCATTTGATGCTATGATATTCAAAATCATACTCAAGTAATCAGTACTCCTCCCCTGAAAATAAATTATTATATGGGCATAATAACTAGGGGCCATTTTCCTTCAGTTCCACAAGTCCCACTGCGGTTCCCCCCAGCACACTGCCTGGTACACTCTGCTGTGTACTTTTTATCATCTCTCCCAGCCAGACTTGGTCTCTTTATTTTAATAATTATAAAGGATAAGTTTGTTGGTTTAACTTGTTATTTGTAGAATGCATTGGGCAGAGAATTGTTCTACGTTCGACGTATTTTTAGCAAAAGAAAGGGTTAATCCACCTCCAAAATGAACAATTAATTTGACGAGCCTTCCCCCTTGCCAGCTAGCTGCCAGTTAGGCCCAGATGTCACTTGCAAAGCTTAATTTTTAAACCAAACGCAGCATACCATCTATTACCGAGCGGACTTCAAAATTCATATTTAAACCCAACAGGTCCCAGAGGCTCCTTTCAGATACTTCTGGGCTTCCCAGAAGACTCATGAAAGTTGATTAAACGAAAAATTGCATTTCATTTTCCTGTTTTGTTTGCATTTAAATGGAGAAACTTGAGGATGGATAATAGCCATATATTTTCTGATGTGCTTCCATTCCCAGCAATAAGCATTTTGTCATGTTTTCCACCACCTAAAGTACATAATTGTGTTTCTCCAAACACAGAACAAGGCTTTCTATGTGCAAAACTGCACCGCTGAAACTCGAGTAAGACTTTCCTAATAGGTTTTAATTTGTGAGATTCAAACGCCATCCAAGCACAATTATTTGTAAGTCTTCACTTGGAGATGCATTTTGATGGGTGGTAATTTGCCATGCAAAAATTAATGCTGTTTCAGCTGTCTAAGCTTCTGGGTCAGTGTTTGCCGCCTGGCCGGTCTTCCCTTCTCCAAAGACAAGCAAACGGCCAGGACGCGGGCGCCGGGTCACCAAGGAGCTCCGTGGGGCTGCTCCGAGCACAGGAAACAGCGCGGTGCGGAGCTGCCAGCACTGGGATCTTCTAGGGATGCTCATTAGGAGCTCCCACTGGACACAAAGCCATATCCCAATCCCCTCCATGAAAAATGAGACCGTTTTAAAACGCCACTTAAGGCCAATGTATATGTGTATCCCATTTTGCAGAGAAGTAAACCTCGCTGAGCTGCTTTTTGGGGGAGCGATGCCTGCACACCATCTTCCACGCAGCTTTCCCGAAGCGTTCCCTGGGTCAGCCCTGCGCTCCGGAGGTGACCCCCCGGCCAGCCACCTCCCGGCCGCAGTTACAGAACACTTCAGATGCCAGATTTGACACGAAAGTTGCAAAAACGTTACTCAGCCAAAGAGTAGATCTGATAAAGCTAAAATGCCACGAGAAAAATCACCAGCCTTTACCAAACTGCAACGTGCGCCGATTAAACAAGTCTGTGCAGTGTTACAGCTGAGCTCCTTCGCTCCATGAGAAGAGCGCGGACACTGCTGTGGACAGACGTGTTCCGGGCAACACCAGAGATCTGGTGCTGGCATCCTTTTTTCCAGCCAGCTCTGGCCAGCAGCTCCGAGGGGCAACCGAGGCCAAGTTTCAAGGATCTGTAAGAAAGCTTTCAGGGCACATCCATCAAAGGCATAATTACCATCACAGCCACCACGGCCTAGCTGGGCTAAGGAAGAACAGCAGGCACGGCAGCACCGAGGGCTGTGCAACACGTGGCCGTACCCAGGGCCCCCCCGGCAGCTCTCAGCCCCCCACAAAGACAACACCGTGGTGACTTTGCTTTGGCAGACATCAAGCCAGCTCTGCTAATGCAAGCTTGGGTACAGCCATCTGCCGCGTGATGGCATCTTCAAACACGGCGTAGACAATCTCAGAGCTGGACCACCGACATACGTGTGGAAGGCTGTATGTCACATTAGACTTTTCCACCCCCTTACAGTTCTCAAGGGGGTTCATTTTGGGAATGATAAGGCAGTGGAGATGGCAGGTGGCCGCCCGGCAGCCACGCGTGGCTGGCCCTAGAAAAGCCGTGCAACGGCAGCAGCTCCAAGCCATGCACGGCACAGACCTTGCCGGTCACCGGCTCTCCTCTGCTCCGTGGCGTTACAGCCCAGCAGCTGCCATGGGACGCGAGAGGTGTCTGAACATATCTTACATTCACAGCTCTTCCAAGGAGGAGAAAAAAAAAATAAAATAAAAAAATAATCACACCCCTTAAAGCACTGATGAGGAAAAGCCCTCCAAATTTGTTTTCATCCATTTGGAAGCCTATAAACTTTGGAGTTACTTATTGGCAGATCAGCCTGCTGCGAGCTCATGCTTTGCAACGGGCTTGCCGACACGCGCTCTGCTGCGCGTTCACCGGCTGCTCCTGCAGAGCCGCCCGCAGCCCCGAGCAGCCTTCAATTGCAGTTTAACCACCTTTCGGCACATTTCTGGTCCGTTTTGCCGCACCTTTTTTTTTTTTTGCGCGCACTGCAGCTTCCCAGATTAAGAAATATATCTTTAATCTCCTCCCTATCTTTCTCCTTCCCCACCAAAGGACTTCTCCAATTTCTTGCATGAGAGAGTCCAGTTCTGGCGAGTGCCCAGGCCACGGTGGGTGCCTGCGCCGGCCGTCCCGGGCTCGGGGTCCACCACGGATCCGAACCACCCCAACACCAGCCCCAGGCTGCCTCTGCTGCAGGCACCAGCTCCTCCTCTCCACCTCCCTGGGCTCTCTTGTCCCGTTTTGCACAAACCTATGCTAGCGCAGCCAAAAATGGATGTCGTGAAAATAGTTTAAATTCATCCAAAAAATAACTCCTAATGGTCTTTGTCAAATTAACTTGGGTAATGTGCTGCATACAGCGCAGCTCACCTGGAAGGACTCTGTAATTAATGCACTCCCTCTCTCCGCTGGCCAGAGATGGAGAAAGTGCAGTGATTACTTTCACGTGTTAAGCATCATCAGAGCATGATTGCGCAGTTAATAATGAAGGAAGACCTTCTATATCCCATACACCAAATGAAACAAACTCTGCTGCCTCTCCTCCTCCTCCGCTTCCTCAAATAACATCTTACCTGTGGCACAGAGGCGGACGGCGGCATCCCCGCACGGCCGCAGGAGCGACTCTGGGCTCCCCGCAAGCGGCGCGATTCCCGCCGCAGCTCTCGGCCCACACCTTCCCCCATGTTTTAAGGAATAGCTCTAAAAATACACTAATGATCCCGAATAGGAAATGGGGATAGGAAAGCTGTAGTAGATCAGCACCCCACACCAGCCCTGTCCTCACGAATGCTTCCCTAGACCGAGTTATTAAATCTGCTGACATATGAGTGTATTTAGCTTAATAGAAACATGTAAGAGATATGGCTATTAATAATTTCCCATAGGAAATTTGTGTTTTGCATATATACTCTACCCAAAATTCAGGAAAGATCTACAACAAAAAGAAGTAAGAAAGTCAAAGAAAGATTTCCAACTTTGTTTTGCAGTATCACCTACCAAAATTCTTCGCCTTTGCCATTAAAAAAGAACCGGGGTAGGAACTTACATACTTCATCTGAATTTGGGTAGGCTAATTATTTTTCTGCAACCAGTGTTGCACGCGCTCTTTGGAGCTGATAAACTGCTCTTTCCTAACCCTGCCCGGACTGTCTGCATCAACAGATGGGAGCAAAACGGCTCCTGTAAATCAAAAAGCGAGTGACAGCAGCTAGATTATTTCACAGTCCTGCGAAACAATCTCAGGTAAAATTCACATTAGAATGTCATTAGGATTTCTCCCTGACATATTGCTTTGCATAAATCTTGTAATATAACGGTTATTAAAAACCTCAATACAGAAAGAGACCTAATCAGTTTCTTAAGACCCTCTCCTAATTTGTTTATAAGTTAAATCATATTTTAAAAAATAGATTATGATCTATTGCAAGACAGACTCCTTATTTTAATATCTTATGGAGAACAGTATTGCTAAAATACTAAAAATGTTGGAATGAAATTTCAGAATTAGAGAAGTAAGTGCTGAAGTATTTCAATTTTCCATTACATGCACTTAAATTTTGCAAGATGCGATTCAATTAATCAGCTACTGCACTCAACTTTGAAACTGCCAAAGACAGATCATATCGGAGAAGGACAAAGTCTTGGTATAGTTCTAAAGGTCCTTTTTAAACACGAAAGTCATGTAAGACAAGAAACAAAAATATCCTTTTTTTTATTTTTGCCCAGACCATTTAAACCCGAGGACGACACAAGGGTCCCTTAGTACTGCTATCGCTACGGCTTCAAGAAAATTAGCACCAGACTTATGTAGTACTGCAGTATTAAACCAGAGAGCTACATTATTTAGGAAGGAAAATTTTACTTACAATACCAGATGCCTTTGTATTTGGTAAATGCTACCTTTCATCCATTTTAGCTTAATTTCAAGCCTCCATGGATTTCTTCTTTTCTTCTAACCAATACAAGCAGCTAAAGCCTTTCCTTTTCACAAGCGAGCTCTTTGAGCTGCCGGTCTCCCTCGCAGTGATGCTTCACAAATGGAACAGCTTCAACATCTCCACCAGTCCAAACCCCTGAGAAATCCATGTGTATTCATTTCTTTGAAATTATTTCAGAGGCAAGAGGGGAAAAAAAAAAAAAAAGAAAAAAAAGCACTTCCTTACTTTGTGTTATATTTCAGAAAGTTTAAATGGTCTAATATCCTATTCCTTTTCAACGTACCACAAAGTGCTAAATGGTAAGAATTACATTACTGCCACTGCTTAGATCCTGGCTGATAAGGTGAGCCTTCTGCATTTATACTGACTTCTGAAAAAGCTGTTGCTATACTGGTCTAATAATTAATAATTCATGGAGCCAAATTACAGCTCTAGAAGGATACAGCCATTTTTACTAGTTCTTTCACATTCCTCTGATTTATGTATGACCAAGTAGGAAACTGAGCAAAGGAAAAAAAATTAAAACTTAACACTTCAGGTTTAAAATTAAATTGCTATTCCATACTCAGAAAGGATGAATGGAGCAGGATATCACAATGCTTCTTTTGAGACAAGCACATGTACAAAATTTCTGAGTAGCCATTAATTTTATTATATAAAAATAGCTTTTGCAGCTACTAAAATGCTAGATATTTTAAAATTGGAAATATTTGTCACTAATGGGACTTTTAGTGTCATGGGAGTGCAACACAACACATTAATATTTGTAACGTCTTCACAATAGTCCTTCTTTCATGTTGTCCTTGATGAATGGACTAATTTTTCTGCCCCCTGTATCTATCCTCTCGTTGTTAAAGACACATTTTTATTGATCCATGTGCAGAACAAGATCCACTTAAAGACAAGGATCAGTAAAGGCATCAATTTTGTTCTTTTATTTCTTCCAGAAAAAAAAGATGATTCATAAAGTGATCTCTTTTTCAATCTACCAAGCGTACCTTAGCTGACATTTTCAAAAGTGTTCGAGAGGATAAGGACACAGACCATGATAAACATAAACAAAACAAAAGAGAGCAGTCATCTAAAGATACAGGCATATTACTGGGGCTTTCAGAAATTCTTAGTCCAATTCAGCTTTTTATTGACTTTTTGTTTTCTAACATTTCATGCTGAGATGCCAGCACTGAGAAAATGCTGTCTTGGACCTTGGGAGAACACAGAGACCTTTTTTAGTAGATGTACAGGCTCGCGGTGAAAGCACCCAACGCAGCATCTGCTTAGAATAGCCCTGCTGAGCTCGGTCAAATCAGTATTTCAGCATTGCAAAACAGGAAATTTTGAAGCTTTTTTAAAGCTTGTATTATTATTATGAATTAAAAGATGAATTATGGTCATTTAATGGTTTGAGAATCTCCTACCTCTTTACAGCTACTACAGACTCTACAAACGCATAGAACTCTTAATAAGATGGTCCTAAAGGTCGGTATACCCTTTCCCGCCCTCTGCTTCACTGTTTTCTCCTCCTCAGCACACTTAGCCTCTGGTTATTTGCTGGTTTATCTCAGATGCAGATACACAACACAACCATGACACGCTGGTGCTGCGATGCCCGCTCTTGTTACAACACACAAGCTAACGTTAGACTCTTACAACGCTAAAGCTGCCTTCTTCATTGTGGCCAAGCTACTGAAAGCCTGCAAGAAATGTCTGGTTTAAATAGAGAGTTTAAGGCCAGATAACAGCCATTAAATTTTCTGATTAGCACATGTTTTAGAGCTGCAAAATATGCTTGGACAATCATACATCTTCAATGGAAACAACACTTCTTGGAAGTCTCCTTGTGTAAGGCATCCAGTTGAAGTACAACATTTGGCAGCGCTATGAGAAAACTTCTAATTTCTAAAAGATGTCTCATTGTTCACGTTCACACGGGCTGCTGAATTCCTGGCTATTTGCTCAGCCCTCAGTTTGCATATCGCAAATAAAAATCTCAGTAAACCTAATTAAGGCAGCTAGACTGTTTAATCTTTTTAAGAACAAACTAAAAAAAACATAAATCGGTGCCAAGAAGAAAAAAAACTTCTTGCTTTGGTTTTTGGGAAAATGTGTAAGGGCAAAATTTTCCTAATTGTTGAAATAATTAGGTCTTAAATTGAGGTTTAGCTTCCTAAGAGCCTAAGTCACTTTGAAAACTGTTAATTCCATATCACACACTATAATCTAGCAGTTTTACATTACCACTATCTGTTTATATCTTACTTATTTTGAATTCAAATAGATAATGACATGAAGTTATTTAAGCAGCAAATACAGAATTTCGGAGCTTCCCATCATGTTTATCCATGTTGCCCAGAAGTATTTCCATCCACACGTATGCTTAAATGCAAACAGCAGCAAAAGAAGCTAAAAGGTATTGCTACAGCTTGTTCTGCTGGAAAACAAACTGACCCAAAGTGCCCCAAAACAAATCCTTCGCCAACCTTTTGGAAAACAACCATGAGTATCTACCAGAAACAACTGCTGGATGTGTTATCTCTAACATTAATTTCCCTGATTTTACACTAAAGACGAGAGCATGAGAATGCTGTTTTGAGTATTTGTGCACCTTCTCCAAGGTTGGCTAATTACTGCTGTTAGACTGGTTAATATTTTTACATTTGTCCTGGAGAATACTTTCCGCTCCCCCAATGGATGGTAAAATACCGCAACAGGTTGTGGAGTTCTTGAAGATGCTCAAAACTCAAAAAGTCTCCAAGTAACTTGACCTAGCTGGACCTGCTTGGGAAAGGAGAGTGGAGTAGATGACCTCCAGATTCACTCCAACCCCCATTATTCTATGATTCTAAGAGCAAAATAGACATAAAAAGACCCTGCGCATCAGAGGCTGGAACTGGGAATGAGCAGAAGAAAGAGTGGATGTACAGAGGAATGCTTCTCTATTTAAAAAAACCCACAAAACACAAACAGGTTGTTGAGAAGTTCATTCAAAGAACTTGAGTTATTTATTAAGTCTATTATTTTGATATAAAATTATTTGATTTGTTACCGAGTCTAACAGGAGTCAATGATGTTCAGCGCAGGGGAATATTCAGCACCCGGGGGCACTCTCCTGAACTTGAACTAAGCTTTTAAATTAAATCCTGACACAGTGTTTGGCCAATAATGACTGATCTGATCATGCTGGAAAGGAACGACAGAGAGGTGGTGGGTTAGCGTTAATTTACCACAATTCAGTTTTGAAATCAGTTCACTTTACGTTAATTCCCGAGGAATCTGAAACCTTGTTTTTCTCTCCTGGAAAGGCTCAAAGTGCAATATAATTGGAAAGCCATCGTGGCTAATAGAGAAAAATGGCAGGAGATACCTCAGAGAGGTATTACATCTTTTTGTAAAGCAGAAACATCACAGAAAAACCTCTTAGGAGAAATAGCAACCTTATCCTCAAACAATCTAATTCAAGGTGAATTTAGATACAGAATTTTATCAAAGACTATTTCTTTTCAGTAACAATTTTGTTTATTCCTTGTTGCCCCCCCCCTCCGATTTAATAACATCCACTCCTCACCGTGAGCTGTATCTAGCACGTGCAGAGGGCAGCCTTGCTTCTCAGTTCACACGTACCAATAATTAGAAGCTTTGCAACTGTACTTAGCTCCACTTACTGTGATGAAAGATGCAGATGTCTGTTTTAAGAGGCTCTGATAAGCATTCAATTTGATCAGCCTGTACAAATACCCTGCAACTTGTACTGTGCAAAATGTCTTAACCCGCTATTCACATAAAAGTACACACTCCCGGCATTTAGACTTCTAAAGCTGAGATTTCTAGGCCAGACAGAAGATCTGTGTGTACACCATAAACATTTCAATAGCTAAGACCACATTTTCCAAAGCCATTTAGGGCCCCAGCGAGCTTCCAAGAAGCACTCGAGCAGCCCAGCAATTGCTGACAGTACCCTACGTTGTGCTGAAGCACCTCGGAATAGCTCTGCTGTTATCTATCTATATATTTACATTTATCCTAAAAGCCAGCAGTAGAAATGAATTAGGCTCTCAGCATGAAAAAGTACATCCTAAATATACGTATACAATGTATGTAAGCTAGTTATCCAAAATAAGCCAGTTAGTTTAAAGGTAGTGCCACATCAACCACAGTACCATTACAACTGCAGCTTAAAATGCTCTTAGAAACATCTAGAAATAGAGCTCTCTAGTTTCTGGAAGTGTTATGACAAATTTCTGATTATTTTAATAAGAATGTTTATTTAAGCTTCCTTACATTATTGAAAATCCTACACTAACAATAGAATTGTCTTTTGTACTGGTTAAATACACCAGCACAGTAAACATGTGCAAGAATACTCATTTTCAGCTAGAAGGTGAAAGCAAAGTCAAAACAGAGAACACAGAAAATAATCACAGACTTACATTTTAAAACACAGCTAGGATTCCCAAAGCCAATTAAACATCGTTTTTGTCTTTTCCCTCAGTTTTATACTGCTGCTGTAGCTTTCTAGCTACAAAACCACCATCATGCAGAAAACACTGGGAGAAGACAGAAGGAAACCCATACGGCCCATTAAACTCTACACACACTGTGAGTTTATACAAGTGCACAACAGGAAAAATACACACATCTACTCATAACCCTGGGAAAATCATTTCTCCTCCCCAAAGCTGAAGGACCGAGTCCATACAGGACCAGGCGAGCAGGCATGGGGGTGCAGGAGACCTTATAGCAGCCTTCCAGTATCTGAAGGGCACCAGCAAGAAAGCTGGAGAGAGACTTTTTATAAGGGCACATAGTGATAGGACAAGGGGGAATGGCTTCAAACTGGAAGAGGGGAGATTTAGATGAGATATTAGGAAGAAATTTTTCACTTTGAGGGTGGTGAGCCCCTGGCCCAGGTTGCCCAGAGAAGCTGTGGCTGTCCCATCCCTGGAGGTGTTCAAGGCCAGGTTGGACAAGGCTTGGAGCAACCTGGGCTGGTGGGAGGCGTCCCTGCCCAGGGCAGGGGGGTGGAACTGGGTGATCTTTAAGGTCCCTTCCAACCCAAACCATCCTATGAAATCAAGCGTGCTGTCTTGTAACTAAATACATGTTAAACCAGTCAAACACATTCATTGTGTTGGAAATGCCGAAGGATGGTCGGAGTATGTAAGTGTTCATTCATAACTTTCCACCAACGCGCAAGTTAAATTTGACAGTAAAAGAATAAGTGAAGAAAATCTCAAGCTCAAATAACATTTAGCTATTTTAGACTGGGTATGTGCAAGAGGCACGTACCCTAAAGCTGCAGGGAAGGTCAGAGGCACAGCCATGCTGTTTTACCTTTTCTTCTTAAACTCAGAGATTTTTGTATGAGAAACAATTGTTTAAAATTGCTGCCAACTTCCCCTCTTTTCTTTGATACAAGTCTAAAAAGTAGCTCACAATAACATCTCCAGTATTAACTCTAAAAATCTAGGTAGAGCTGTCCGTCAGCTGACCCCAATATCGCTAAGAGAGCATTAGGCAGACTGGCAAAAAGCCACATCCAGTTTGAAATGTGTACTGAAAATTTCCTCTGTCGGATGAATCTTTAATCTATTTATAATCTACAATGTTTCCACTAAACAGCACTCCATGTCTTACCTTGTATCATTTTCCACATAAATGCCACGCCACAGAGCTAAAACGTATGTCCAAATAGAAAAGCGGATTTTCTTTTTTTTTTTAAGCAAAATGTTTAAGAGATTGACCTTATTATAATTCAATCAAATCTACAGTCATTATTACCAGAACAACTCAAAAGCAATTCCTGTCATCTTCCCTGCTGCAGTGTTTTGGAAACCAGGGCCCCTACTGCAAGAAAGCAATTCTTCCCTTATTGCACGGCTTTTCATTAGAAAACTGAAATAGTGACAAAAATTATTACATCACTTCTTTCCAGGAGTAAGGGTCTTCAACCCATGCTCTTGTGAAGTTTGTTTAGGTAATTAACATCATCTTTTGCAAATTCTTCTTACTTGAAGAATTTATCCAAACCTAAGCAAGGTTCCTCGTCCTTTCCCGCGCCATTGGGAACTGGAGTGTTGGGTAGAGAGTCTTCACGTTCTATGTCAAGGTTCTATCTGAAATGGGATAAAGCCTTCTAGCAGCAGGTAGAGGGAAAAAAAATGCTGTTGTGGATGCAAGTGTTAGGGCTATTCCCACTCACATGCCTTGCTAGAAATCCTCTAGGACAGCAGACACAGAAATTGGGTTTCCTTGCACACACCTTCATCGTGTCTGGCTGTATAGAACAGAAGTAAATTAGCAACAAACAAATTAGCAACTACAAAGAGCCTTTCAATAGCTATTTTACTCTTGTACTACAATCTACACAGTACTTATTTTCTTTCAGAAGCTACAGAAACTAACAAAGAAGATACGTGCTGAGGTTTCACTATGATTATTTATGACCTATTTTATGTATCTGATTACGCACCATTCACAGTAGCCAGGTTTCAGTCAAGCTGCTTATGCTGCGTGCTCATTCAGCAAAGAGGTATGGTTTCAGCGCTCCTCTCTGAGCTGCATGTGATGGGACCTGGCTTCTGGGGTCGAATTTTGAGTTGTTGGTAGCAGTGACAAGCCTCACCTAAGACCACCTGTCCACAGCACTGCATGAGCCACAGCAGACAGTCCTTGACCAAGAGCTTAGAACATCAATGAAGAGAAATGACAAAAAAAGTCCAGATGTGACAGAGACCCCACAAGATGTGCATTGGATGTTAGAAAGGGGGGGTGGGGAGGGTGTCTTGTTAACAGCTATTAATATACTATTCACTCACTAGATAAAAGTTTTAATCTTAAAAAAACCCCAAAAAACTATTTTTCCACATGAAAAGATGTTCTTAGATGCAATTCACGGGCATGCTAAACTAACGCAACCCTAATCCTGCTTTGTCTTACAGAACCAGCATCAGAGGAGTCAGCATGAGCAGTGTGGACACCAGCCCGACCCCAGACTGACACCACCCATCCAAAGGAGGAAAACCGCGTGGGGACCACCACCGCCACACACAGGTGACACGGAGACCGAGCGCGGCCGAGAGGAGCAGGCACTGCTCAGCACCCCATTAGTGTCCCCTGCATTACAGCACAACCCGGTATTTATGTCCCCGATGCTCAGATAGCGAGGTGGCCCATCCATTCGGTGCCTATCAGATGGCAGGGCTACCAGGGGAAATCTTTATCTGCTTTGTGTAACTCCGCTGGATAGACCATATCTGGAATTCAAGCATTATGCCGGTACTTTTGCTATTTTCATGACTTCAGTGATGCATCAGCCCTCTATCTGCACCGCACGCGGATGAAACACAGGGGGAAGGCAGCGGGAGAAGGCAGCAGCTCGGCAGCTATGTGGGACGACAGCAGAGTGAGACATTTCACCATGCTGAAAACAAGCAAAGCCTGGAAAAGCAGCAGTCCTGGCAACAACGCTGTATATAGCCTGGCTGCAACAGGGGAAAAGACTTAGAGGGTTCAGGTTTTTTTAATTGTAAATACTTGAAATACTTATGTCTGAGACAACATGATGCTGTATATTTCCATTCACACCTGTGATAATTACGCCTGACTTTGATATAGTAATTATTTTTTATGATGCTGCTAAAACATTACATTTTACCACGCATATTTAAGCAAGAACGTCTCCACTTCTTTTCTTATGGCTGACAAAAATACGCTCTCCTAGAAAAAATAACCCTTTCTCTTTCTACTGCTGTGGTTCAGCCTAGTTCCAAACCAGACCTATGAATCCTTCAAATCTTCTGGAGTCAGGTCCAGTAAGGAACAGAAGAAAGGATACAGCCCTTCATTTCTGTTTTATTCCAAACTTCAAGACTACCTTTTTCTTGATGTTCATAATTTTTCATCTCAGCTACAGATATGTGGATGTTTCTTTAATACCTTACTTTTTGTAGGTCATATTCTCATTACATTTAGGTGTGTTCTGTAAAATATACTGAATGAGAGCTTATTACTGCAGTTATGCAGATGTTTTGGGATCAATGTCGTGTGACCCACGAACAGGCTGGCAGAGAAGACTGGCAATGTTCTGGGAGAGGGAAATTCTGGCTACGTAGGATGAACCGCTCCTCTTCAACAGAACTACAAGCTAGATGAAGATCTGGAGCAAACCCAAAGTATTTAATATGTCCAAGAAACTCAGTTACATGAAAAGAGTTTTTTATTCTGTTTCACAATGTGTCATCTCATTTTATGACTTTACAGAATTCAGATATCAACATAAAATTGCTATAGGAAAACATTAGGAAAACAGTGTTAAAGTCTCCTAGAAAGAAAAATCAAGACAAGAGAAAGCCCTGCTGCCAGCAGCGTCAGTGCTGATTCGGAAAGAAGTCTCTGCTCAGAAGGGCCAGACACCATTCACTCCTCAACAGGAATGCTTTGGACTTGGCTCTAAGCCTTCAGATAACAAGACAGCCATTAAAAAGGAAGCAGTAGGTGGAACAATAATAATTATGCCCTCCCAGTCCTCTCCCCTCAATTTAGTATCTTTTAAAGATGATAAAGTTAAGGACAGTAAGGACTGTGAGGTCTAAACTTCCCTCAGGTGGGCAAAGTTTGGGAGAGCAGGCTTGTCTGAAGGAGACACAAGGGCAGCAGGCAGAACTACTCAAATATGAAAAGAAACTAAAAGAAAAACTGATTTACTTCTCACTTTGATATTCTTATGGAGACGCACAAATAGATCTCAATTTTTATAGCCTTTAAGGGCAACACATCATGAAATTTAGTCTTTCAAACTGAATTTAAATGCATCCTTAAATTATAGAAAAAAGGCTTTTGTTCCCATAAGATGGCTATCAAAAACAGACGCACTAAATAATGTGGCTGTTATGAGTCTAGGCAACTTTATTGCCAATACGAAAAAATCCTTCTTATGCAAAAACTTTGATTAATTATTTTGCATCAAGAAGAATGAATCTCTCTTTAATCGTAGCAAAAAAATTCATTATTGATTAAAATGTCATTTTAAGTAAGACATTATGGAACCAAAAGATCATTTCTGCTCTTTCCAAATTAAGCACACAAAACTAGAATTTAAACTGTAAGTAAAATGCCATATATTGCATGGGAATGAATTTCCAATAACAGTAACTACTTTATATTGGTACAAACAAACTTTGTCTTAATTAGATTGACCTTTAAAAAGCTTCTCAGGCATTTGAGAAATGTAAATACTTAAAGTATGATTCATTCACATTCCTGTTTGCTCAGACAACTCTGAAAGCTTCGAAAGGCAGAGCCGGGGCCAATTCCATCCGTCCCGCAGCTCTGCTGGGGTCAGTCCAGCCGGGCCTGGGATGAGTGTCATCCCTTCTGACTGCTCGGTGGCCTGGGGGCAACTTGGACCTTCCATACACATCGGCACGGCTGTGAAATACCGTAGGAGCTACAGCAAGTAGTTACGTGTGAGATGAGCAAATGGTCGATGGGGTTGAAGATGAAGTGGTATCGCTATACCAGAAGAGGTACAGCTCACATTTGTTTGCCACGGATGGTGAAATTAAGAAGAAACCTTAAATTAAATAGAAATCTCAAGAAGACTTCTAGTATTTAGTGTGAGCATAGAGACTACAGCACATCTCTTCCCACGCAGATAGTCCATATAGATTATTCCTCACAGTTTGTGTGTATCGACTTGTGAAACATCCCATACAGAAGACTCACACGTCCACACAAGTAACTTGCAGATTCTGTCTCAACGCTATTTTCTTTTATTGATGCTGAGCTTATCCTTGCTAGAATGAGAAAGTGAATTTGAGAGAAGGGAATTTATTCCACTGGTTTGTGATGCTGTTTCACAGTATGTGGGTCTTGCACATCAGAAGATAACAGAGCTCATGTTTCAGTGCTTGGACTTGTCATCTCTCTTTCTCCACCTCTTCTTCCACGTGACCACTGCGCAAACCTTGCGACCAGCGTAACAATAAATAACAGACGATCTTACTCAGCAAGTGACTGTGTACAGAAGGGTTGCAGAACTTGGAATAAAACCAACAAATATAGTAACAAAACCAGCCCTTGCCTGAAACAGAAAACAACAACCGAGATGGATGTATATTTTACCGAGGTCCAGGAAAATGAGAGCCAGATCCTTAAAAATACTCCTTGTATACATAACTACACCATTAGAAAACCAACACAATCCTGCCCAGGCTCTGCTTACTGTGCGTAGGTATGTGCGACCTTCCCTTCAAAGCTCCTCCACATCTGCGGACTCAGGCGCGCCAGCAGAGCTCGCCAGCAGCGCGAGCATCGCCACGTCAGCCCTCACGGCTCACTTCACCTACGGCCACGCAAAGCCTATTCCGCCTCATCACCGCGTGCGCTCCTGATTGTTCGTTTGAAACTGTCAATTTAAAACATTCCTCTTACGAACTTTAGCTCTCACTAGACTACAGAGACTGTGGGTGTTCCTGGCAATAAAGGAAGATTAAGGCTGGGAAGGACAAGCACGTATCATAAAAATAACAGCGTATAATTGGGTAGCCTACCATAGCTGGTGAAGAGAAATGAGCAGGTCAAGCAATCGAGAACCAGGAGAAATGACCTTAAAAAGTTCTGTCTGGGGACAGACTGCCGATGGTCTCATCAGCATTCAGCTCCACCGCCACAGTCTGGAGGAGGAAACATAATGCAGAAAATGGAAAGGAGGGAGATAGAAGAGCAGTGGGGAGAAAAACATCTTTCTTAATTCAGCCAGGGAGGAGATGGAAACCAGCCGCCTGCAGCCTTTTTTATTTATTTTTTTTTTTTTAAATGAGTCCTCTGGTCTGTGAACCACCCACTAATATATTTTCAGTATCACATATAATCTTTAAGAAGGAAGATTAGTGACTTACAAAGAAACCTGTTGGCAGAAAGGTGCTGACGAATCTTTTACTGCGTATTCCTGTTGTTTCACGCAAACCAAGCGGTGCTTTGGGTGGGATTTTCAACAATGCTCAGCAGATTGAGGTGCTCAGTGATTTCCAGCAAGAGCCAGACACCAATCTGCCCTTTATGTCTTTGAAAATCTTCTTTTACTTCTGAGCTTTTCAAGGCAGATTGTGGTTTCCAAGGTGTTTACATAGCTCCTTCAGCATTTGGGTGTTACGGCAACATAAAGTGATAGTGAGAATTGGTTATTTTCTGTCATCTAGCTTTTCCATCAGGTTTTTACAGATTTTTATAATGAAAAAAGATTTTGGGGGAAAAAGGACAATTTTGTAAATGCATACATATACACAATTTTCACACATGTTTACAGGTTATCAGCGAGAAACTGAAAACCTCCAGATTTCTAATGTTATGTTCTGTTCAGGATTTCCATTTTTCAATAATGATACTTTTGCCTGAATATTTTCAGTGAGAAGTGATCTCTCTTGGTTTTACTTCTAGGCTGTTCCAGCAGGAGAGACAATAAATTGTAGGTTCAAGACAAGAAGAAAATCCCACACAGCCCACAGTCCCTGCCCACGGGGGAGGGCAGATGCTCTGCATTCGTGGACTACACAGGAGCAGCTCCGTGGCCATGAGCCAAAGTCCTTGTGATCCCCGTTCCAGCTCTGCTCAGAGCCCCTGAGGCAGGAGCAGCCCAGTGCAAGAGCCCGGGAAACAGTCTGAAAAAGTTTCCTACCAAAACTTCTGGGACAACTCAGCAAACGGAACACACGTCTACGAGACACGGCTGTAGGAAAGGGGACGCTTCTACTGCGACCCCAAAAGCGCCCATCCACAGCAGCACACATTCCCCAGCAGGGACTCAGGTGTAGTTACACCATCTAAGGTAGCAACTGCCCAGCAGCCACTGAGATTCCGTTTCTGATTTCCATTACTTCATTACAATGAGTTCATAACTAGACAATGATAAAAATATGACTAAAGATACAAGATGATCCTTATAACCTCAATATCTTATTGTACAAGGGGTGAACAGCAATGGAAACACCGGCAGTGCTGCTTGCCTCCAAACTTGTTTAAATTTTCACGCTCTGGTATGAGTTTTGATTCAAACCTTCAGATAAGGAACAGCGCAGAGCCCCTGCACACACATAGAGTTATTCATACATTAAGGTTTATTCCCCACACTGTTGCTTCAATGACAAAAAAAAAAAATTATTAGTTTTCAGCAGGGATAAGCACTCTGTTAAGAAAATGCCATCCCCAGATGAAATAAATATGCGAAAAGCCAGAATCAAATATCCTCACCAGGCAGGTTCCCTTCTACGCTGCTCGGGTCAAAACATGAAGACAAGCTGTAGGAGGTAAACCCATATCTGCTTTGCCATATGTCACCCTATCATACTTATCCTCAGACCAGTTAGCTCTTTCAAATGTCATTAAAACTGACTATATTGAAAAATACCTTAGGATCACAGCATCTGTGGTGCTTCTGACCATTTAGGTCTATAAAGGATTTTCACCAATATGGTATAAAAGAGCAGGCACACGCTCCATTCATAAGATACGCACGACTTGGTCCTGCCAGGTGATGACAGCTCTCAGCTCTCATCAGCCTTAAAGTCATGAAGATGCTCCGCAACTCATAAGATCTGCCCTGCGCTAAATACTTATACGTTTAGCTCCAGATGCTGCACAAGTCTCTCTCACACAACTTACCTAACTTCTCCCTGCAGCTAACAGAAATGTAAGACTTATGTTATTACCACTGTACTTTTTTCATATTAATAAACAACAATTATGTGAAGCATTCACTCACAGCACACTATTATTGCATTTATGTTTTCATAAGGCTTTTAAACAAGTCTCTGGGCTGAAACCTGTGCAAAACCTAAAGAAAAACTGCTGGGGTATTTCTCCTATGGAAAGTTGCATGAAACGTATGCTGGACTCACTGTGCCCTTAGTCATCTGGAATCCATCTGTCCCCGCTCTGTGGGACATACCTGCCATGGTGGGCACTGCAGCTCACAGCTCCCACGCTCCGGGACTCCCACGTGCCGGGAGCCCACCATTTCCACTGCAAGGTCACCAAACCTCATTCTGACTTTTTCCTTCCCTTTTTTCTTTTTTCCCCTTCTGTTTTTCTGGAAATTTGGCTGAGATTTAAGAGGCATGAGTTCTCAGGGGGTTTAGAAAATGAGAGGAAATCCCTGTGATCACTCTATCTCGAATCATTGATTCTTCGGTGCCCATTTTCACATAGGGATTATTTCAGAAAGGACAAACAATCACATTAACAGATTAGCTCTGGCACTTCTAAAATACGCACTAGCGCCTCGAGTTTTCAACCAGCCTTATTTTGCAAATGGGAACCAATAAATATAAAGAAATGCTGGTTTCGGTGAAAAAAACACTATATATTTTATATACTTAATTCATTTTAGATACTATCAACTCTGATTAATATGCATGATGCTGAAGGAGAGGCCGCCAACTCGACTGCATTAGGCTGATGGGAATCGCTCAACGTACAATTTCATGGTGCTCTAAGAGCAGAGTTTACAATTGAGACCTACGTTCAGCTCAGGAAAACACCGAACACTGCCACAAAACCCGCCAGCAACAGAGCAGCACAACGAAAAGCAGAGACGTTGGAAAGCTTACGGTTCATTTTAAGCATGCCACCCCCTGCACCACGTTACCAACGATGCCTCTTGTAGAAGAAAATCCATTCAGAGCGAGATGCAGGCGTTATGTTTATGGCAGAGATTTGTCCTCAGGATTTCCAGGGATACCCATGGGCTCAGCTGGATGGCACAAGCTGGAGCCCATCTCCTTCGGCTCCCGCTCTGCCCCACTGCAAAGCCATCCATACAAAGCAATAGCTGCTGTCACGATGTTACACTGACGGCTTTAGGAAGGGGCTAACAAAGAAGGCGGCTAACAAAACAAGCAACAAGATGGAGAGTCAAATTCCCAGGGGATTTGGCCATCCGCAGTGGAATTTAGGTGACGCGAATCCATTCAAAATCCAGTACAACACTGAAAATAGCTACAAGACCACCCAGGGATTGTTTCCTGTAAACTATAAAAAGCATCACAGCACAGGTGTAGATTTGGGTCTAGTTCCCTAGTTTGAAGTGACTATGGTTTCAGTTTACCTATTAAGAAAATGAATTTAATACTTCTTTATAAAGCATTTGTACCTGCCATCTCCAACCAAGGACTGGGTTTTCATTACGTTATAGACTGCTGGATATGCTTGTACCAAATTATATGACACTTTACCTCTGTTTAGTAACGTGCAAGATGCCCACTGCCGAGAAAAATCTCCTTGGCCTAACACCGAATAAAAAAGATGACGCCTATGCCCAAGTTCACGCAGCCTAATTTAACATAGGTTTAGGCAGACCTCTGCAACAAATCTATCACAAAGCACAAAGTTTATTAATCTTCAAGATTGAGGGGGGAAAAAAACCCAAACAATCTTTGTGCAACTTGTTGCACATTTCTCCTTAAATCCTCTTTAACAAGAAGAGATTAATTCTGTAATGTTAGATTTAAGAGAACTGAACAAAATTACAAAGAAGGCTTGCCATACCACACAGATGTCCTCAGTTCCCCAGCAGGCTTGGTTCTCAGCTACCCCACAGAAATTTGGCGAGAGGAGTTGTGATTTTCATCTACTGGAAAACAGAGTTGCACTAGAAGTCTTTTTTGCTTCTCTTGCAACTTATACGACATGATGATGTGTATATCTGCTTTGTTCTACACATTAGAGATGTGTACATCTCAATTATTTGTTTGCTCAAGAGACTTTTCCAAATAGAGGGTAAAGGCTGGCTGAACATCGCCTCTCTAAGGGCCGAGTAACTCGTTCAAATAACACACGTGGGCTTTGCGGCACGAGATGAATCCTCAAGCCATCAGCTACGCAAGAAGCATGGAGCGATGTACTTCATTAATCACATATCCTGCTGGATTATTACTGCTCCAATAAATAAGAATTCCTGCACCTATTACTCTTAAAAAATCCCAGATACAGAGAATTGTCCGAGGAGAATAAAAAGTGCCCTTTGTTCTCTGCAGCGTGGCACCTCACTGGCCTTGAGGACAGTCTGGTGATCAGCATCTCATACTCCACCTCTTTAACTCTTTGCTCTTCCACCCTCCCGTTGTCAGAAATAATTTCACTGCTGTTTTTCCTCAAACAGGCTCTCCCCCAGGTTTCTATCAGCACAACCACAGGGACCTGCTGCTGAACGAATCCAGCTGGAAACAATCCAGCCACTTCATTCCCATCCTTCTCCTGGCCCCTCCATAGTCCCACTCCAGCAAACACTTATATATGAGAGTTCCTTAAAGCGTGTAGAGCACTGTTGAGTCACAGGGGACAACTCAGATACTTACCTATGGTTTAGAGTAAGCTGTAGGAGGGCAAAATTATTTGATGCTAAGGTATTTGCAACATGACAGTTCCTTTTGCTTAGGGAACTTGACTACAACACTAAGGAATCGGAGCTGTTTCTTATTTTCTTTACTATACCCACCAGAACGTTTTCACAAGCCATGAATACAAGAAAAATACCTTGCTTTTAGTGTTCTGGGAAGTGGTGTCATCTGTACAGGTGATGGGTTAAGTAGGTATTTCTAAGGCTTCTCCATTTGCTCCTGAAGACCTCAAAATGCCCCATCTCTTTTTGAAAGAGCCCTAAGCTCAAATGGCTAAGGGAAGCAAAACACTGTTTAAATGTAAAAAATGATCAGGTTGCCAAGTACGAAAAAATGAGTTGCTAAAGTTCAAATACAAAAACATTATGGTCTGAAAGGATGTTTCTTATTACTAAGTTCTGCTTCAGTTACACCAAAATAGTAACTGTCTGGATTTTCAGACAGTGCAAACAAGTAGAGAAAAAAAAACAAACCCACAAACAAAAAACCAGACAAACTGAAACCACAAAAACAAGGCCAGATTCAGTTCTTCATTGCCATGAAGTCCACAGCTAATATTCATACAAGCTAATTGCATGACAAGATGCACTTCACATCTACGTAGTAGTTTTGCTCCATAAGCTTCCTAGAGAGCTTAACAAGCAATATATGAAATAGAAAACCTGCAAGAATTTTAACTTCAGACTGGACTAATAAAAAGTCCATACTAAGTTTATTAGCATCCTCTTATCCCCACCAACAATACATAGTAGACACTTGACTCCACAGTAGAAACAGTAAAACTATCACCAGTGACCTTCCTAAATTCATAGCGAAGGGACTAGATTTCATTAGTATTGCTATTAAGACAATAGAGCCTCACTGTAAATTACCGGTTATTGCCAAATTAAATGGTACAGAACAGATTGCTTCTGTCTGCAGCATCAGACTCTACTCTGCCGCTCAACCTCACTCTCCTACTTGTCAGGACAGGCTGCAATGGACTGATCATGGAATGCTGGAAATAATTAATACATTGTGGTGTTACTGAGGTTGAAATCACAAACACAGAAGTAAGTGCAAGTACATTTGCTGTCTCCAGAAGATGAGGATCATCACGATCCTATCAGTTGCGTTACCTCACCCTGGCACATTGAGCAAGCCACACATGGCTGCTGTCATTTATCGTCGTTAATTGTTCTGGTCATCCTCCTATCAGAGGAGCTTGAACAGCTCTGGATGAGCAAAGCTACAAGGTCAGAGGCATTGCTGCTCACTGCTCGGGATGCTGCAACTCATCTAGGACATGTGAAGTTACAAACCAGAAAAGGGACGGGGCAGACCAGGAAGCCATGATGAGCCCCTTAATCACAAAACCAGAAAAATTTGCAACCTGCAAACTGCCAAAGTGGCTTGGTGAAAGTTGAGAGCTACAAGAGAGCACCAAGCCAGGCAAACAACATTGTTAGGCTCCTTATCTTGGTCAATACTTTATTTGTGCTTTGCACCTTTCAGTTTCACATAAGGAAATCACCCCAGAACAGAATCAAAGAATCATTTAGGTTGGAAAGGACCTTTAAGATCACCAAGTCCTACCATCAATCTAGCACTGCCAAGACCACTACTAAACCACGTCCCTCAGCACCACGTCTACCTGGCTTTTAAAATACCGCCAAGGATGGTGACTCCACCACTGCCCTGGGCAGCCTGTTCCGATGCTTGACAACCCCTTTGATGAAGAAAGACTTCCTAATATCCAATCTAAACCTCCCCTGGTGCTACTTGAGGCCATTTCCTCCTCACCTGTTCCTTGGGAGAAGTGACCAACCCCCCCTTGCTACACCCTCCTTTCAGGGAGCTGTAGAAAGCGATAAGGTCTCCCCTCAGCCTCCTTTTCTCCAGGCTGAACACCCCCAGTGCCCTCAGCTGCTCCTCATAGGACTTGTGCTCCAGACCCCTCAGCAGCTTTGTTGCCCTTCTTTGGACATGCTCCAACACCTCAATGTCTTTCTTGTAGTGAGGGGCCCAAAACTGAACGCAGCACTCGAGATGCAGCCTCATCTTCATTATTTAATACAACTTGTCTGTGTGATACTCCCAAATCACAGTGCACGGCTTTTCAGGTTCATTAACTCTCCGCACATGGGTTACGGCCACATACAAGGGCAAAGGGGAAAACTATCTTATTTTGTTAAGGATTCCCTGGATTTCCCATTCGTCAAATTTAAAAACCACCTTACATTCCATGCAGCCAATTTCAGAAGGGACCATAGATGTTTGAATATTTTTATATGATATCATTCTTTCCCTGGTTGACTTTTCCCTTCAGATACATCTTTTCTTTTATCTTGTCTTGGTCTTTTATCATACAATAAAGATTAATTTTGAATTTCTGCTGATTGTATGATCTTGGACTTCATGAACAGAACCCTCTTTTATAGGAGACATTAATATTCACAGTGACAGCCCTGAACTTCCACTTTCAGAAAGGTTTAATAATTTTCTAAAACCTCTTGATTTTGTCACAATGAGTTGTATTCAGGCTAACTTTTCTTCTTGTCTTGGGCTATGTCATTTACCTTGAGCCTTGTCTGGGTAATAACACTAGTCAAGTCCCTTATTCATTATGTCACTAATTGCAATTTCTTTTCCTATTATTTATAACAGCTAATGTCTGTGCAGAGCAGAAACTTGGGAGGGAAGTAGTATGAAAGTAACTTTCCTCTTCTCTTCAGGCACTGTCCATGCAATGCCTTGCCGCTCATCCAAAAAAAATGAACTTTAAAAGTAAAAAAGGTAAATTAAAAGGTAAATTTCCCAGCTTGGGATTACACCCTTTCCAGAGATGGCCAGGCACTCCTTTGGGGCATCAGCAAAGGGGAAGAAAACTCAGCTCTGAACATAAACTGCATAGTTGCCTTTGAAGTATGCCTCCTTCTGCCAGACCAGGCAGTCCTTCAAACAAAAGTTTCTTTCCCCAGAAACCTGGGTGCAGATAACCCCACTTCCAGAGAGGGTTCCTCACTGCGGGAACCCAAGGTTAAAAAAAAAAAAAAATCAGTAAAGTGTTTCTTAGATTAAAACATCCCATTTAAGCAGGTCGTAAGCTTTTGAAGAGAGAAAAAGCAGATGGGGAATATATGTCATTGAGTTGCCTCCTCCAATCAACTCAGAAAAAGGTATTTTTTTCCTTGAGCTGAAATACTTTGTTAGTAAAGACTAGAAAAAAAAAAATTTGGGCTTGGAGGAAAGAAACTGGCACATACCAGTAGTGTCCTAGATTTTGTAAAGTTAGCTTAAAAATATGTATTTACCTGGCTGGCCTGAACCTGCGGTGCATGATACAGAATTGGGATGAGGATCTCCTGCCTGCAGAGGAAGCCAGTGGCGCATCCAGCCAGGATGCACAGCGTGAGCTGCAGTGGGATGCTGTGCATCATCCAGCTGCTCCTTCCCAACTGCCCCAAAGGGTCGTTCCAATGGTGACATAACGTTTCACAACAGATTAAAACCAGTTTCTTTCCAAGGCATCTTTTTCCTGGGTGTCTATCACACGCATTAAGCAGCGATAGAATTAAGCTCAGCTGCTCTCCAGATGACACACCACACTCTGAACATCAAGTCTCTGATGATTTTTGTACTGATAAAAATGCTTTGAACCATGATCTAAATATTTTGTTCCTTAAAATATTTAATAATCCACTCATTTATTATTCTGTACTGATCAAGAGATTTCAGAGAACCACACAGTAAATTTCTGTAACAAAGTTGTTAGCGCTGGGCACAGTTAACTTTCAGCAGCGCTGCTCCGGTGGCTTTGATCTCCTTTTTGTTTCATTGCCATTAGCAATACAGGCTTTTTTTCCCCCCACTCTCATTTTTGCCCTGGTTGTGTATTGATGAGGTTAAGAGGATTATTCACTGGCTGCATCCGACCACCTGCTCTTCTGATCCTTGGCTTTCAGGGCTTTGAATACATCGTACACATACCTTGGGCTCAGTTATTACGAACACTGATAATCTTCTACTTCCTCAAGGCTCGTTTCCATCTTATTTGAAGATAGCTGTAATTACTAATCTCCTTTTAAGGTCTAATTTCTTTTTAGTTAAAGTCAACTTTCATCTCATTACTAATCTTCCTTTTATTTCAAAGGAGACTCTAAAGTTAGAGAGTGAGCAATGACATCTGCAGAAAATAATGACATCTGTGAAAAATATTTAATTGCAATTTTTTTTTTATACAAAAAGTTTTTGTTTGACTTCCAAATAGCTATAAGACCTATTCCAATATTACTGTTCAGCAGACCCATCATTCCTCCCCCACCATTTCTCTGTGCTTGCCGACAAAAAAGCCTCTGTATCCTACTGTTGAAAGATTTTTCCTGTCTTTTTGCCATTTTAATTCACTTGGATTTTTTCCTACCACTTTCCCATGTACTGTTCCAGATCGATGACAACTGTTTCTTTCAGTCTGCAGTATTTGTGGTATTGGAACACAAACTTTTTGGTTCTGGCTTAGGTTTGATCTACATATGGAAGACAGCATCAGGTGGCAATTAATCTCCTATATTTGCAATAAAAACCCCAATAAAATAGCGTTCCTCAAGTCCATGTCTAAATGAGATGTATGCAAATGTATTTTTGTACAAGCAATTGCATTTTTTTTGAACTAAGTTCCACTTTCACAAGGCAAATCATCAATTTATGGCCAAAGGGCCATCTGTAAACTATGTGCAGATAAACTACATCATATAAAACACATATTTGTAGGTCACATAGGTAATTTAATTATTCTAACTGAAGGAATGGATAGACTTTGAGAGAGAGACTTACTGGTCCAATGCATGGTAGACATGCAGTGTGTGCCTAAAGACCATTTCCCATCCCCAAAATGAATGTTTAGAAGTAAAGGTATGAAATAATAGGGTGTTAAAAGCAGTAAGAAAACCATCTGATCCATGTACAGAGCAAGAAAATTTGATAAACTAAAATACAATATTGTATATCTATTTAATATTAAGTCCTGGACAGAAATTCCAATCCCCCTTTCCCCTGTTCTACCATCTTAGGGAAGTTGTATGACATTTCACCATGAAGAGACGCAGCAACCCTCCTCCCAAAAATTACCAATGTAATTTCTTACATTTCAATCTTCTTAAGATTAAATATGTTGCATCAAAAATTGTCATTGACCTGAAGCTGACTGGTTATCTGCTATGAAGGTGGTATTTTAATTACCAAAGTTAATTACCATCTCCATGGAATGCAATTTCCTAACTTCATGCTGTTGTAAAATAGGAAATGGAAAGTACAAGCGGTGCAGAATCCACAGAAGGTCTACACAAAGGCTTCTGTATGACTAATTGGTCTGAAATTTAATCAGTTAAATTTCTGTTTCATGTTCCTTTGATAAGATTATCTTAATTACTTTTTACAGTATCTAAGTAGGAGAAATAAAGAAAAAACAATCTGCTGAAGGGGAAAATGAATTCATAAGTCTAAAGGGAGAAAGGAAAATAAGGGGAGGGGGAATACACATCTGTTGATTAGGCTACATAAAGCTCAAATCTTATACTTCCAACCTTCGTGTTTCCAAATAGTCATGAATATGCTGAACTCTTCAGAAGTTTGAACTTACACCTGATCAAATTGCACAATTTTTTAGTCTTCATTTTCTATAAAAGGCTTCGCATGTGAACTCATTTATAGACAAATATGCCAAAATAAGGGCAAGGATCATATGTCCCATCAGCTCCCACACTGCCCTTGTGATGTATGATGTTATTCTTTTTACATGGTGCCTGTACAGTCGCTACCATCAAGAGAAAAAACACAGGAAATTTGAGACACAAAGATTTAAGTTAAAAGAGAGATTTCATCTGCAATATCAAAGGTCCCCCAGGGACTTAATCTCACCAGTGGATAACCCAGGGGCACTTTCATTTTTACCTTGTCTTGCACTAAAACATGAGTCATGCTAAGGACGCCTATGCTGCCCAAAGCCAAAGTCTCGCCTCGAGTAAGCTCAGGAAACTCATCTATGGATTTGTCTCAAGAATTGTTTATATATTCAAAACGCCACATCAATTTGCACACTCTGGTGACATCTAGCAAACAAGCAGCAGGGAGAAGGCAGTGCCATGGACCAGGAGTGCCGAAAGTCCCCGTGGAGGCTGGGGTCAGGGAATTCGGAGGCTGCGTGCAAAGCGAGAGCAAGACCGTCCCTCCAAAGTGCTGCGCCAGGAATAACTCAATCACACAGCCCACGGGGAACAGCAAAGATGTGGATTTATTTTCACCTATCACTACTAATCTCTCTTCTCTCCATCTTTTCCCTGCTGGATACTAGGGTGACAAATTTGGGCTCCTCAGAAAGACAGCGAGCTCTCCAAGCACTCCTTACCCAATTCTCATGACATCTGGCCCAAAAGCCAACGGAGCTTTCATCACTCCTGACCCTGGAGAGTCTCTGAGCAGGGAAACACTCTGGGAAGTCCAGGAAAAACTGCTATTTATGTGAGCTCAAAGAAGAAAATCCAACCCGACACGAGAGCGGTTTTGAGCTCTTGCTTGTGAATTGCATGGCAAGCGCGTGTGTACCGACCCCACTGGGTCAGGACTACAGGATCCCCCAGCAAACCATCACTGTCCTCCTGCAGCACGAGCCCTTGGACTATACTCTGCCTTTGGCGGGGACCAACACGCATGATCCCATTGCATCATTTTGGTATTATTTTAGAATCGTTTCTCCAAACTCAGCTCAGCAAACTGCAGCTTTGACATTCAGACTATGTGAACTAAGCCACCAGGCACTGGTTCACCCATGCTCTTGGGGGGCTTTAGAAGACCTCCACAGATTCATTTCCCTCTCCTTAAAAATCCAACTGCTCTACAGGCTTCTGATTTTAAAAATATGTTTTCTTCTCTGTTCAGATACGAACTTTTGTGTTGAAGCCAAATCAAGTTACTTAGTGGTATGTAAAAGCTGTTCGTTTTTAATTTGATAGAAGAGCTTTCCAGTGTTTCCAAATGTAAGTTCTGTGATAAATGTGATTTCTATGAAATTAAAACAGAGTAAAATTAATGTCTGTACTTATTTTGTTTCAATTATGTCAACATTTCATTTGCATAAAATATTGTTTTCATTCCTCTTTAGTGCAACACATAATAGAGCTTTGTATTTTTAATTTATCTAAATGAAAAACTACGAAGGTTCTGCAGCAGTGTGGAGAATCTTGTTTAAGAGTAATTTCAGGTTTGGTTTCATTTAGCTGAAAAACAAGATTTTGGACTGCCAGAACTTCTCTTGGAACAGAAGTCTGATTTTTTATTTTTTTTTTTAGCTAACTCTTAAATTGGGTTAAGTCTGTACTTTTTTAGGCAAATAGTCAGTTGAAGTCTGTCTGTTCAGTATTACTGCAGGTCTCATCCTGTTACTGTTTGTCTTCCGCAGTAAAAATAATACATTATGTTATTAGCAACGAGCTATGTTTCTATTATAAAGGATTAGACAAAAAAAAACAAACAAAAGATGCCTCATCCAAATCCTCTGAACTCAAAGGGCTGTT
Organism: Anarhynchus alexandrinus; assembly: GCA_008711295.1. Lineage (NCBI taxonomy): Eukaryota > Metazoa > Chordata > Aves > Charadriiformes > Charadriidae > Anarhynchus > Anarhynchus alexandrinus. The sequence continues at coordinate 1,213,124 of VUYV01000159.1, forward strand.
TTCACCCACACTCACAGATACTGAGCAAGGTCCTCTCTCCCTGAAATTAAATGAAGGCTCTGAAACACTGAAGTTTAATTACACTGCAGAGGTGTCCACAAGTGCAAACTGGAAACAACAAGAGATGCGTTACGATCCCAAACTTTTGCTCCTTCAGTCCTAAAAATTACGGAGAGTGGAAGCTTTTGAAATGTTACATTATAATATTTATTCAAGAAGATAAATTGAATCCTGGAGACATTTGAGCCTCCTTATCCTCGTGGGATTTCTGGTCCCTGTGATAATTAACAAAGAGATGGACTTAAATGGAAGACACCTTTCTTGTTACTGTCCACGAGCAATTTATGAATTGGAGAAAATTGCTACAGCTAACTGTTTCAAATAAGCTGGCAATCCCACTGTTTTCTAGCACTGCTCTCAGCTGTTTTGATTCTCCAGACACGTAAAAGACAGGAGTTATGCATTAATTATCATCCAATATTCTTAATCAACATCAACTATAAAATTCTTAGTCAAGCTCTTGATCACAAACTTAATCATGCCTAGCCCAAACTGATTCACCCTGTTAAGTGGGATTCATTAAAAAGGCTCTGCTATCACATCATCAGACACTTTCCAAATATGATACTTTTTTAGTGACAAACAACATCCAGTTGAAGCAATCACTACAGGGGCAAAGACGGCATTTAATTAAATAGGATGGACATTTGGCTTCACATGAACAGCTGTAACAAGAAAGAGGAATCTAAAGCTTGTAATACATGAATGATGGAGCTGGAGCAATTTCTGAAGACCCTCGTGGTACCCACTGGTCTAGCAAAAAGAGTAGAAAGCGGATGAAGAAAAGCAGTAGTGAAAACTTAATTTTTTTTTTTTTGGCGGTTGTAAAAGGTAACAAGTCATGTCTCAGGGTAAGCGATAATTGGAAGAGTAATTATAATTCCCTTGAGGTGTTGTCTCACTCCAGCTAGTTTCAATACCGAGCTTCGTTTGTAATACGCTCTCTTCTTGTTTAACCGTACAACGGCTCTCAGCAACAGTAAGGGTGGCCGGGAGGTCCTGGGACCGAGGCAGCCCTTCACCACCCATGCATCTGGAATCATATTTTCCAAAACTGGAAATAGTCGCTGGTCCCTCTATACACTGCAGCTGAACACCCCAGATCGAAACACCAGGCTACGCGTCACACAGCATCAGTGGGATATGTGCGTATTCCGGAAGAATTCACTATGAAATAAATTTTCGTTTCCCCCCAGGAATTTTAGGTAGCTACAGGGGAAAGGACAGAGGAGAAGCATTATGTTGATGACTTGATACCCGAAAGAATGAATTCTGTATTACTAATATAGGGTCAATCAAAACGCACAGACAGATAGTCAAAGTACACATTGGGGTAGGAAGAAAATCAGGCATTTCTTCTGTCAAATACAAGTAGGTAACTCTTCTTGACGGACAGTTTGGAAATCCAGGCTGACTGTTCTGTAAATCACTACAGTCTATAAAACAACACTAGGATAAGCTATCCATTATAACAAATAAGTACTTAATAAAACTTTGAATTGTTTTTTTCTAAGTCCCAGGGAAAGACAAAAAGGAATCAGGAAAAAAAAAAATCACAACATGTTGACAACTGAGAAATTTCCATTCATCCAACACATTATATGTTCTAAATACAAGTGAATTCTTTGGACAATTATGAATGACTGGTTACTATCTGAGAAACAATCTTTTTAACATTCATTAAAAGATTTATGTCACTCAGAAGTTGTAGAACAAACGGAATTTGCAGTCTTTGAAAATTAAATGCAAGCTTGTACCTGATTTATTACTGAGATGTTGTAATCAATAATAGAATTGAAGCTTAAAAGCACAAGGTCTCATCTGACAGTATAGCATCTTCTTCATCTGCCCTCCCTGCAGCAGCTCACTTCTGATCCATGGCATCTTTGGTAATAAGAACCACTTTCTGCCAAAGACAAGGCATCTCTACCTATTGATTTTATTTTTTTTATTTTTTTTTTTTAACCACTGAGTACCTAGGTAGATGTAATAGTGCTCTTTCACCCTGTTTTGTATGTGCACGGAATCTTATCTCACTTTCTAAGTTGTGTCTTTTATCAAAAGAAAAACGTTTCTGAACTGGCACTCAGGAAGCCGGAGCAAAACCGTTATCTCCAAAGATCATCCATTGCTTACTCTGGTTAATTAACTAATGCATAGTCTTTCTTTATCTATGACAAAGCCTGGTGTCTTTGATCCTTCGGGTCCCAATCAGATGCACATTCACCATTTTTGTCATTAAGACTTACTTCCTACTTGGCAGGGTCTCACAGGATCTTTAAGCTAAAATTTCACTTTCTGTATGGGGCCATTTCATTTATGTGGTTGTGATTTACTTCCACAGCTTCGAACACCAGCGCAGGAGGTTCCTTTCAAACACTGCATGGATACGTTTGCCTGCAACGTCCCGTAAGCCCGTCTTCCACCCCATGCTCTCCACAATAGCTCTGTAAAGTACAATAATGTTATCTTGGACACAGGGTCTCCCAAGCAGCAAGTTCCCGTCCCTGCGGGAAGGTCCCCAGAAGAAGCAGATGACATTTTCCTCTCTTATAACTAGATAGGTTACGCGTACAACATCTCCCACTTGTGGGCTGACCTTCAAACTAAGACTTGAGGGCCAGTTGCATATCACAGATCTCCCACTCAGCAGGTAATATGCTGTATTAACAAAAAGGTCTGATTAACCAAAGAAAATGTTGCAGAAAAGAGTCAACCTCTGTTTCCTTGATAACGTGACAAAAGCTGTGGCTACCTCTATGTCTGGAGATCTGGGCATCAAATCTCATGTGAAAAGAGCAACAAAAAAATACATTTAAAAGATGATACTTAGAGGGAATTTTTGAAATTGTGCACAGAATGCTTCTTATGGAATGAATAAGAAAATTATTTTTAGTGTAATGAGTAAAATGAAATTACTGCTGCACTTTTCTCCTTCAAAGGGAGTTCTTTAACTGATAAGTACTGTGATTGAAATTTCATAATTTCAGAATTTTGTATTGTTCAAATACATCTCATACATACTCTAGGTTAAACTCTGCGTTGCCTCTGCATGCTATATATAGATACGCAGTGCACAGAACAGATACATATAGGAATGTCACATATCTAAACTCTGTGTACTATAACCTCACTGACAGACAGACACCCCCCCAAACGTGAACTGTATATTAGCGTGCCATCCATTAGTCTGCAGCAACAGTACATTTATTTTTATTGAAAAGTACTCATCACTTATTGCATCAACGCATCAGTGCCACTTTCTATACATTTCTATGCATATACCTGTATGTATGATGCATCCAATTCTTAAGAGGGAAGCTCACTTCTACTAGTTACTGCAGAAACTTCAGGACTTTTTTCATATCTTTTTCTCCAAATTAACTTGGACCTTCCTCCATATCTAGAAAACGTCCCCCGATTTTCACACTGCTAACCACTGCATCCATGCATTTTCCCAAGCACGCTGCATCCACGCTGCCGCGCAAGGGTGGGCTCAGCGCTGGCTCCCATGACCGGGCTCCCGCACCACTCGCCAGGAGCACGTTGACTTCACAGCTCCACCCCGAGATCCACCTCAGCCACAACCCCTTGGGAACTCTTTGAGGTCGGATCAAAAATGGGGTAAAGTTTTCTTTCTATACAGCTTTTCCAGGTGATTGGGAGTACGTCCTGATCAACCTGACCACGTTACTGCTGTTGATATTCTGGCACAGTCATCTTCTTCTAATACACGTGTCTAATTCACCCTTAAAAACGTTCATGGCTGCAGCTCCTACTGTACCTCTGCCAATACACAGCAATTAGCTTAAGTATCTTCTCTTTGGTTTTTAGGGTATCATCTCTTCCCGGCTTCAACCAACTTCTCCCCCAGAATTATGTAAAAGATGAAATATTTTATCAGATATAGCTCCATACAAGAAAAATCAAGAAATAGAGTAACAAAGCGTACAATCAAAAATGGGGATAGGAAGCTCGGTTAAATTCTCATTCCCTGTAAATTCAGTTCATGCAAAAGCAGACCTCACATAAGTAAGAGTGAGCCAGCAAATACATTGCCTAGAAAAGTGTTTCCAAACAAATGAGAAATCTGCTTTCAATGGTGTTTTTAAAGCCAAAAAAAAAAAGCAGTGTTCAAACTTAAGTCATTAATCTTAAAAAAATATTTAATAGATATTGTTCATCATAAAGTAATTATGAGACTGTCATTAGTCGCAACCTTCTTAGTGATATGTAAATTTTCTCAAAGATACCTGGAAAAGCAATTAGTTACTCAAGTACACAGTGGTACTTACCAGACCCTCAGCAATGCCAGAACTGCCAAATACGGCATTGTAACAGCAGGATAAGACACGTATTCAAAATCTGTTTCTACATAGTATTTTATAAAATCATTTATAGAATCATTTTCTTCTACAGTTGTTAGAAACCCCTGACTGGTAAGGTACCCACGCAGGAGGTCTAGGACACTGGAAAGATCTGCTCTGGGAGTACAGAGATAAGAATAAATTTCTTTCTGCTTAATTCTCGTCGTGTCATACAGGTGTTAAAGAACCAACCTAAATTTTCCATAGGAAGGAAAGGTCGTTTGGATACAAAACAGTGCGTTTGTTTCTGGAATTCCTACGAACTTTATCTGGTCAAGACTATCTGCACACTGGAAGCTACTGAAATACCAGAGGATAGAAAGATCATTTAAATACATTCACTTTTCTTCAATACCTAGTTTAATATGTTTTGGGCTTTAATGCAGCTGCCTGATACCAGCAAGCAAACGGTCATTTCGTTCCTATCTTTACCACAATGAATAAAATCAACCTCAGAGACTACAAATGCTTTCTCCACTGTAAGTAAACAACAAAGCTTAACAGGCTAGAGAGATATCAGGAGATAATCGCATCCTTGGGACATTTACCGGGCATGATAAGTACCACTGCCAGAATATGATTATCTTCTGATAACAAGAAACCCTGGAGTTTTCACACTGCTGCAGAAAACTCATTACTGGGATGAAAACCTGTATTTATTGTTCCTGAACACGGAGCTAGCAGCTGAGAGCTATGTGCAGCAGTTGCAGCGGAGTGGTTCGTTTCATGGCACAAGCTCTTGAGGTGACTACCCAGATGCTCAGTTGACCCCCGGGGCTACCCCGAGCTAAAACTGCACAGAACACATAGAAATGAGCTTGCACCACATTTAGCCTTCTCCCAGGAGCTCCGCCAAATGATTGAGATGCAATGACTTCCAGGGAGAATGAAGTTGTACATGGCCATCAAAANNCCACAAAAAAATTATAGGAATATAGGATGACCTTGTGGATAAGAAAAAAAAAAAGTCCTCACAAATTCTATCACCATATTTGTCCCAGAGGCCATTGGAAATGTTTAATTTTTCTCAACCCTCTTATAAGAAGGATTAATAATAAGTCTGTATTTTGAATGGTTTTCCTCTGCTGCCAACGCAGCCTCAGTTCCAAATGGAAACCCAACTCCTGCCAACACACCCTCTGCTCCCAAAATAAAAACAGTCTGTTTTGGGACAACCTCCTCCCCCAGGAAACTTTCTGCAAGTGAATGAAGGTCATCTGTTCCAGAATAGCCGCTCCCACAGATGCTTTAAACTCCATTAATGTTGTTTTTACTATTGATTAACCCGAACAAAAAATTGGCGTGGAGGGTACTTCTGTGATTCTCATCTCCCACATCCAGTTCTGGGCTCCCCAGTACCAGAGAGACAGGGACATACTGGAGCGAGTCCAACAAAGGGCCATGAAGAAGGCTGGGGGCTTGGAGCATCTCTCACAGGAGGAGAGGCTGCTCGGTCTGGAGAAGGGACAGCTCAGGGGAGATCTTACTTGGTGTGGGGACGTAAAGACAGAGCCAGACTCTTCTCATTGGTACATTTAAACATAATAAAACACTTTTCTCCTGTGAGGGTGACTGGACACTGGAACAGGTTGCCCAGGGATGTTGTGGCTTCTCCATCCTTGCAGATGCTCAAAACCCAACTGGACACAGCCCTTTGTAACCTGCTGTGGCTGCTCCAGCTCTGAGGGAGGGCAAGATGGCCTCTGGAGGTCCCTGCCAACCTCAGCCGTTCTTTAATACACTTTAAAGATATTTTCCCAATCAAAACCATGGGGGGAAAAGGTTTTTGTTTTAATGAATGAATCTTTTTAAATTAACAATATTGTTAAAAAATTCCGCAATCAAAGATATTTAAGTACAGATTGTGGTGTTCAGACAGGACTTCTCTTTCCCCACCTGCTACTAGGCTCACCACCTGTAGACACAAATAGAAAGATGACCTAATTCAGCATCTTCAGTCTCTTGCCAGAATCAAAATCAAATTTGAGGACGGGATAACTTCCACAGTCAGTACTATTCTGTTCTACTGATGCTATTTCACTCAGTAAAATGTCAAGTGTATATATCTGGACAAGAGGTTTTTGCATCACAATCTTCTCTCGTAAGTACTTGAAAGCACTTGGACTCCTACCTCTCTGTGCACCGAAGGGATGAATCTACCTGCAGAGAAATGCCCTCTCCTCTTCTCTTTAAGGATTTTACACCCTTCCTAGACCCTCAGTCTTCTGAATTACTAGGACTAAAGTGGTTTTATTTTTAGTTGTAAGAGCTGTATTTTATTTGTATTAGTTTTTTCCAATAGTTAACCCATCAACCAAGAAGACATCCCCTCTTTGCAGCTCAAGGGAAGCAGCTTTTCTCTTAAAAGAAGGGAAGAACGAAAAGCAAACCAGCTTTTGTTCACCAGCAGCGCAGAATGCCTCTAATAAGAATCTGTCAATCCACATCCTATTTTCTCCCACACCTTTGTGTCACACCACTGCTGATTAAGGTGTCACTTCACACGATATGAAGACTGTAAATTGGGAACATGATAATTCCGCAGGTATCTACCCGCCCTCTCATGTAACAAAGATCTAGCTTGATTTTTTTTTTTTCCCCCCACAGGTAGCAAGTAAATTTTGGTAAAACCCATATTGCTCAGAAGAACCACCAGCCAGATTACCATTCTAAATAAGATCATTCAATACGCCATTATTATAGATTACTTAAACAAATTTAGGCTTGCACAGATTAAGTCCTAAAAACAAAACTCCAAAGAGATTGGGTAAACAAGTCTAATAAAACCTGTGGTTTTTTTCTTTTCCTAATCCAAGAGCAATCTTTTTCTAATCCTAGAGCTTTACCGCAGCACTTTTTTTTTTTCCTTCAAAAAAAAAAAGTAAACAGCATTATGTTTTAGAATTGGGACATCATTTTACTTCAGGTATGATTACCTAAAAACGTTTCTATAAATTTGTATATGATATACAAAATGGGTCTGATGCTGCTTCTACAGAAGGTACGTTGTCTACTATAGCCTCCTTCCTGACAGAAGAATGAATAAGCTGCCCAACTGTTATCGTTCTACATATTATAGTCAAGACATTACTGTAAATATTGCAGTCTAGTCCATGTTGAAAACATGCCCGCCACATGAGAACCTTGGCAGTCCAATTAGAATATAAAATACCCTTCAGAAAAAGCAAATCCTATAAAGCTCTGGTTATATGTCAAAGATTTGATATGCCCATGCAGGACAGCGATTTCAAGAGTGGAAGTGGAAGAAGTGGGTTTGTTCCCTATTCCTGTAAAATGATTTTCTGATTCCAAGTGAATTACTGCCATGAGGAACACAGATAGGCGGATCTCTCTGCCTGTGTTTACGGAAAGCGCACTGCACTAATCCAAATGACAAATGAAAGTTTTCCACAATATTTTAGAAAGATAATTGTGCCATCTGGGAAGCTATGTCACAGCTGTATCTGTGTAAGAGTGAGCAGGCCCCAAGATGTGTAACAACTCCTTCTGTGCTGAATTAATTTCAGCTAATATATTAAATCTTGGAAGTTTTTTTTATTTCTTTTTTATTTTTTTGAGAGCATCCTGGGACTTGCAGCAATTTAAGAGGGCTGTCTGAATATGCATCAAATGAGTTCTCTCAAACAGGAAGATACAAGCATGATTTATACAAGCACAAAAGTCCCTACATGCATTTGCATATACTTCTAAGTGAATCAAGAAAAGAATCAAGTGGGCAACATGGCTGTGAAAAGAAATACAGCAGGGAAGGATCTCCTTGATATGTAGTTAAGTTTTCTGCAACTCCATAGATACAATTATTATTTTTTTTTTAGCTTTTATTATACATATTACAGAGAAGAGTATCTGTATGTCTTCACAAAATCATTACCAGGGAGCTACAAATAAAATCTCATTTCATCAGTACCGGTTTCTTTACTCCTGCAGCCCCATGCTATCCCTTGTCCTTTATAGAAAGGGGATAAAAGAACAACTTAAGAACAAATAATGGTGCATATACTTTGGGAAATATTATGTAGGGACAGCTACATTATCAAATGAAATGTAGTATCAATGAGCAATTCCATATTTGGATAGACCTCAATAAAAATGCACACAGAGAACATCCATGTGTTTTCAAGTTTATTTAAGTGTACTGTAGTTACCAGAGACTTCAAGTAGATTCTACACTGAGCTTGCTTCCCTCCCCCCCCACTTTTTTTGGCAATTCCCCTACTTCACTATCTTTATCATTGACTACAATTACCATCTCCTCTCTAAAATACACCTTTTAATCCCTGTATGCCTGCTTATTCAGCCCCAACACCAACAGACAACCTGCCTCTTCTTGGAGCCATTATTAGGGTCCAAACACCTGAACAGCTTTTTAACTGGAGGTTAATAGCTTCAACTACAGCCACTGTGATTTTCTTTCAGTTTACTCATAACAGTAGATATCCTCCAGAGTAAAACTGCTAACCAAAGAAATAGGAAGATACTGGAAGATATTGACCTTGTATGGACTCAGCTCCCTGAATCCGCCAGTCAGCAGATACTAAAAGTGGTCAGAGAAAGAAAGTTTTAGAAAGTTTGTCAGAATACACTTCTTGATCAACCAACACACCTACTGCCATAGGATGAAAGGGTAGCAGTGAGCCTCGCGTGACCAGTGTTTTTCATTTAAAAAAAAATCAAACTATTTTGATGCATATAATTCTTCGGAGAGATACCTTCCAAATGAGGAAGGACTCCACGGCAGAACCAAACGTACAGTATGCCTACAGCTATCTTTAGGCTACCTTTGCCTGAGCAAATCCAGACACTTGCAACACCATCATAAATGTTAGAGCTACCAGAGCCGCTACTCTGAAAGCGGGATGACAGACTGTAGCAGCAGATTTGTTTTTACAAAAAGAAATATACAAAGATTATTGAAGTTAATTACTTTTCCACTTACACAGACAGTTTCAGCTTATGTTCTAGAAATGAGAGTTCCTATTTGCAAGCCATATTAATCTAAAATTCTCGTAACAGATTATAAGCCACAATTTATTTCTGAAAGATTCCAGGCATTAGCACAAGATTAAGTAGTGAACATTATCCCCAGACAATGGTGAGGTACAGAGAGCGACACCAACTTCAAAAAGGCTTTTGCAAAAATCAGTGGAGCCATAAATAGTGCTCCTGGCACAACCAGCACCTGGATTTTCTCCCACAGAAAATACATTGAGAAGATTTCTCTATCTGTAGCACGAGAGCAGCTAAAGTCTAACTAGACCAGCCTGAAAAATACATATATCTTTCTACTCAAGTACAAAAATCAGGGAGTTCCATCTAACCAGGCACTCTCAGCTATTCAGAACTTGGCAGAAAGTCTTCGTGAAAATGCCAAAAGGGGCTTTCTCCCAAGGGCTGGGGCTCATCATCATTGTTTCCGATTGAAACAGAGGGAAAGCCCCACGACTATTAAATACTTTGTCAAGAAAGTAATATTGCATTAGAAGCTCCAATGATGCACGGATATGATCAGCAGCACTCCACATAGGAGCCCATAAAAAAGTGAGGACACTACAGTATAAACAGCACAAACTGCTATAAGGAACTTCACATTTACATTGAGCTCTTATTAAGACAAACCCACAGCAGCTGGGATGAATCAGTACACGACACCAGTTTAATACATATGAGAGTAGGAGGATTATGTGTCAGACTGGGACCATGAAATTTCCATATTGGGACCTTTAAACCTCCCTTTCAACAGCTGCAGCTCATATCACAACACTCATTTTACCCCACTATTCTCCATGCTGTGCAACGTCAAGGCACACAATGAAGTACCAGAGCTGCACTTCCAAGAGAGGACCTCATAAGTCTCAAGCCCTTTGGTCTCACCCAGCCAAGCCACAGGAGCACAGTGATCCCTGGAACCAGCCTTGCACCATCCTCCCACGGCCACTCCTGGTAAAACCCTCATGGATTTTGAGGGAAATGTTTAAAGGGAACGCTGGACAGGAGCAGCAGCCCTTCACATCTCCTTAGTCACGCTGAGTAACTCATCAGTGTAAGGAGACATCACAAGCAGCCTGATTCAGACAGACTTTATTTGCTTCTGTGCTCATTTTTCCTCTTTGTACCCAGATTTAGGGCCAAGCTAGCACTCATGGGTTTAGTTTCACAGCAGGCTTTTCCAACACCAGACCCTAAACAGGAATAATCAGAATTTGATGTGCGCTCATGAAATCAAAATGGAAAGACCAATTTCCCTGGTGCAACGCCTGCTTTTTTTTTTCCTCCTTTCTTTTTGACAAGCACTCCAGCTTCTCACAAGAGCTGCCATGACCACCAACAGCATCTCTGCTCATCAACCCCCAGCTCCCACACTCGGTGCAGCCGTGTCGCAGCTCCTGACCCACGCAGTGGCCACGGGAGGTCAATCACAGCTAGATCCAGCGACCCGACACGCTGCACAGGCTTCAGCCTTACTGTCTCTCTTGGTTTTAGGGCACTTTTTTTCCTCTCCACTCTTTAAAACAGGCGCAAACAAAATGTGTTGAGATGTGACAGCAGCAGGATAGAGAAACACAAGGGGTTAGAGACTTCAAACACAACTGGGAGAGAAGGGCTCTTTCTTGGGTGACCCTTGGAGGAACCTGCTGAAGACAACCAGAGCCTGCACCGGAGAAATACCCAAAATGACAGGTCTATAGAAAATATCTAATTAAAGACCATTACTTTGCAAAAATATATTGTAACTGAAATACAGTCATATAGGCACAATTTCTAACCTTTGCAAATCTTTCAAAGTTATTTCAACATTTCTTTGTGTATGTATAATACTTTAATGGGGGGAAAAAACACTAATTCATGCAGAACAAGTAGGTAGATAATGTTCTTATCTAGTCAGTAGGAATGTTTAGTGCTTTTTTTATAAAAACATGCTCAGAACATCCTACAAAAAGGACCAATTAACCGCAGATTTGTGCATTTGTTCTGAGCAGCAGCATTAATAATTTGAAAACACAGTGGTATGCACAGAGCTGAATTCTTACCGATAATTGCTTCAGTGTAATTTATGTCAGTAGGTGCTACAGAAGGAGTATGGTATACTAGCAGATAATAATACAGTAAATTAAAAATAGAATTTGCATAAAATTAACGTACCATTAAACTTAGCAATATCGGTAGAAGTACATTGTGAAGGTCAGCAGCAAACTAAAACTCCTAGATACACACCAGTACGCTGACACATGAAGAGTCATCTGAAAACCGCAATATGGGAGTTTCAGAGCAAATATGAGCAAGAGGTCACGGAGAGAGACCAGAAGTCAGACTCGGACCTGGGTGTAATCCCATTAACTTCAGTGAAATTGCATCAGTCGCCACCAGAGATGCTGAATTTGGCACCAGTTCTGTGAAAACGTACACTGAATAAATGCACAGAATTTACTGCTTCCTGCTGGCTTGTTCAAGTTGCCTTGTTTTCACTGAGTTGTTACAAAAGTTACGTTATTTGGATTTGGAAGCATTCTAAAATGATAATAGTGATTTAAGATAACGCATGCTTCTTCATTAATCTAAAATGCAACCAAGTATTTCCTACAATGTGAAATACTATATATAGTTATTTCTCCATTTTTCCATCACTGTGGTTTTTGTTTTTTTGTTTTTTTTTTTTNTTTTTAAACCACATGGCCATAAGGGGCCATCACACTTCTCTGCTAAATCACTTCACACTTCCACATCGGAATCATTTTTGGTTCACCAAGTTTCTTCTAGAAAGAGACCAAGAAATAATTATTACGCCAAGAGATATTCTACCCATTGATGTGGACAGAAGAGGAAAAAGAGGCAGATCAACTAATATATTCCCTACAGAGCTTCTACATCATGATGGCTCCAGGGGAAATGGTGAGCTTCCAACCAAGGCTGGAGCCCAAGTCCACAAAGTGAGGGGCTCGGGACTTTGTACTGGCAGGACAGTGAATATTCTGACTGCCATTTATAACACTTCCATCAATATATTTAATTCTATACCTGCATACCCCTATAGGAAGCCTCATGAGATCACTAGGATAAGACTAAAAACAATCTTTAGAATATAATAGTCCATATTCCAGATAAGGAGAAAGTGCTTTACCAAAAATAATCGAGGTTACAAAGCTGTATAAAGGAAAAGATCTGGGTGAAGTTTTTTTACTATCCTTCCCCTAAAGGGGAATACTTCAACTTAGAAGAATAAAGCTTAAATTCACAATTTCTTAATACAAAAGTTACCATTAGAAATAAAGAACACTTTTCAAGTAATTCTTAGCACACACAGAGTTTTCTCATAAAGTGAGAAATGGGAAATTTTCACCCTGTTCTTTCAAAACATTACAGAAGCCAATGAGAATAGAAGAAGATAACTAAACAAACTGAATTATTACAAATTACTGTTTTCAAGCACACATTCAGCCAAACAGCACTGAAAAGACTATGAACCTCAGTTTCCCACATTTCACAACTTCAGCTGCCTGGACATCAGGTCCAAGAGTTGGAAGAGACGCTACACCGTACCAATTAGGAAAATAAAAGAAATACATTTTGTTCAAAGCAGCATAACTATAATACTAAAGCCCCCGCATGAGTCCATTTTGGGAACAGATTCTAAGAAAGTGGCGTAATGTTTTCTAGCTGACAGATACTGCACTTGGGAATACCCGGGCGTTTTATGGAGTTTTCCATGCCATTGTGATCAATTCGGTGTACTGCTAAATTCTCACAAGAACTTCATTTTCTGTATTTTTGAGATGCAAAATGTGAAGAGAGGCAACCATGTCCAATACATTATATTTAATAATTACAGAGACTGAGAAGTGTGGGGTTTTTTGTTTGGTTTTTTTGTGTGTGTGTGTGGTTTGTTTGGGGTTTTTTTTGTTTGGTTTTTTTGTTTGTTTGTTTTTTTAACATAAACTGAGGAGTTTACAATGACTTCACAGGTAACCCCTTTACCTCCACAGACGGGGACAGCCTATGCCCACTGCTGTTTGACCACCAATATTACCACCATAAATCAGAAATCCTCACTGCTCATCTGTGTTATGAGATCCCTTCAGGATCATGGAACAAGGCAGCTCCTTGCCACAGAGCATTTGCTATAACTCAAATATTTTAAGAGCTAGATCTGAACATGAAGAGTATTTCAAAGATCAATTAACGCAGTTGCAGTTGAAGCTATAGATGCAGCATTCACGTGGAGGAGTCTGACTTGCACGATCACAGCCAAGTCAAACCAGGGAGAGAACAGAGTCATTAGAAGCAAGAAACTAGGAGAAAACTTCTGAGCGCTGCAAAGCATATTTAATAGGCACCACCAAAACATGGAAACAAATGAAACATTTGAACAATGCAATCCTCTTCCATGAGGCACGATGACAGCTCCCTCGGATAGGGAATCGCAGTGCTGGAACATCAGCGATTTTAAAGAAATTACTGGCATGCTGTGTTTGGTTTACTGTCTCCCACCTTGCATTTTACAAACTGTATCAAAGTACACAGTATAATGGCTCCAATTTCTTTCACAGCAGCTACACCATGTGAGAAAAACCGACAGATTAAATAGAATGTAACTGCCAAAGCAACTGTGAACTATGGCTGCCCAAGAGAAGAAAATTATGTTCCCGAATATCATGTTAAGAAACACTTTTGTGATCAAATGCAACAAGAGTCCATTTCATTGTAATGCTCTGAAAAAAAGAAAGTAACTCTTCCTTCATCCCCCTCCATCGGCACAAAACATTACTGCAGCTCATGAAATTCTCCCATCTTCTCATCTCAAGAGGCTGTTGAGAAGAAGTGCCACATAGAGAAGAAACGGATGTATTGCATTTTTTTGGCCAGGTGCACTTTTATTTTGATGAATTCTCAAGTCTGACCTGCTTCAAGTAGGAAGAAAAAAAAATACCTGGTCCTAACAGAAATTGATGATACTGTGTTAAATGACCCCCCCCCCCCCCCCCCCCCCCCACCCCAACCCCAGCACACACCACCAAAACAAAAAAAACCAAGCCACTTCAATCAAACACTCCTCACCAANCAAATACCAGATGATACCCTAAACCGGGCACCACCTGACAGGGTCACTTCATCCTGCATTTTACAGAAGATAACATTAAAAAAAGGGGTTTTTTTAATAGCTTATAATTTAGCCACTGGGATAAAGCTTGAAATAATCCATTTTTAGGCTGCACTCCTGTTAAATCTACCAGTAAGCGTGATTTCTTCTTCCCTGACTTTATATAAAAAAAAGCAGCAAATAAAATAGTGGTCTTTTGGGAGCTCAGCCAGAGACGGGCAAGAGAAAGTTTTAATGTTCTCCAGAGAGGGGTGGGATGAGCCCAGCTCCAGAGCCGTTCAGCAAGCCTGGCTGGGCAGCACAGCTATTCTCTGGCATGACAGTCTCAAAGCAAGGAAAAATGGGGTATTTTAATGAGCCATCTACATTTCTACAACATCAAAGTGAGCCCAGGCGTAGTCTCAGCAACTCATGGATTTCCAGGTGGACTATGGTCCTTCATTAGCAAAGTAAAATGCCAAAGAGTCAACCCACAGCATCCTTAGGGGAAATAGATGGTCCAAATCCCTTGGTGATTTGCCATTCAGTTGACTTTTACTAAGACTGCAGACAGGAGTGAAGCCACCCAAACTTCAGCCACCCAAGCCACCGGCCAACCTCATCTTCAGAGCAGATCTTTCCCTCCCCGCGCCACCTTGTCTGTACTGCTCAATGAGGTCTGCATCCGCGCAACAGGATCTGAATTCCAAACTGAAATATAAACATTAATCCAACAATTGACTCTCCAGGTTCTCCGCTTTGCCAGGGTTTTTCAGGTTATTTCTAGCTAATGGGATTTCTTCATTGTAAGTAAGAGGCAACTTGCCATGTTATTAAGCAAAACAGCATTAAGAGGTTAACTAACATGCTAAAAATGCAGAGCAACTAGTGAAATGTTGAAATATTTGAATTATACATTAAACAGAGCACACTAGTCAGTACAAACCGAATACTGAAAAGCATATTAAGCAGCTGATTTTAGATGACAAGAGCAAGAGTATTTCAAATCACAACAGACAATTCATTATTAACAAAAGCCCCTGTAGTCCTGTCTTTAAGCAGCTCGTACTCCTTCAAGCTACAACAGGGTGTGTTGGGAACAGCGTGAAAACTAGGAGAATTTCCTTGCTTTCATCAATTCCAGTCAGACTTTAATGTTGTTATACGGGAGGCTGCTTCTTATTTTCACTCTTAAAATCCAGTATCTTCTCCTGCTTTCAATTCTCACCATCTCACTGTTCTGTACTCCGTCAGTGCCAACCCTTACGTCAGAAGCTGGCCACCTCGCCATGGTCACAGTACCACTCAATCCCTAATCCCAAGGGCAGGGAGACAATTCAGCAACTCCAGTTGTCCGGATAATGTTTTAAGAAGCCCTTTGGAAGACAGTAGCAATTATGCAGCATCTTTACGGGTATTACCAGCTCAAGCTGATACTCCCTTATTTCTAGCTTGTTATCCACAACCAAAGTGATTTACAAAGAGGAATGTTAAGTGTACCTCCACATATATTAAATCAAGTCAAGTCAGCTGTAAAGCACTCAAGTCGCCTGTGTACTAGCCCATAATTTCTGAAAACCCTATTAAGTGAATGCTGGAATCTGTATTTGTCATTGTTTCCTGCTGCTTTCAGCAACAGTCCTAACAAACTAACAAACAAATGAAATGGAAGATCAACCAGTTTGCACTGGGCCCAGCACTCACACCAATGGCACTGCTAATTAGGTTGCAGCTCAATAAGTGTTTTATGGATTTAAGGACTAAATTAACAGCTGTACACTTGTACTCGTCTTGGTACAAATTTTCTGTTTCAAAACATAAATAATTACAGACTGCTGAAGCAAGACAGAAGACAGAATAAAAGCATGATGAATATTACAAAAAGAAAAACAGGAAAGCAATTATTTCTAACCAATGTATTTTGGATTAGTCCAAAACATTTATGGTTTTAAGTAGTATAAGTATCTGAAGGAAGCTAAAGTTCAAGTATTTTATGAGCTCAGCTGGTCTGCATGGTAGGATACGGTACCGTGGACTTCTGTGCACGGGAATGTGTGATCTCTGCCCTCACTAGAGACGGGCACGCTGCTGCATTCCTCCCCATAGCCCATCTTCCAGCAGCAGGTGGTCCAGGCCAGCAGCCCGTTTAATAGACGGGAAGTGATTTAGGATAACAGTGATCAATGGTGGAAAACCGTGACCCAGCCGTACAGAGCTACAGTTCATAAAATACCATCATAGATTATCAGACCCAAAGTACTTCCATTTCAGTTGTTCTGACCTTCAAGTTGAGATATATTTTTTGTTAAGCCCTTTATATCTTGTATTGAAAATATCACGGTGTTGGATGCCGGCCTGCAGCAGCATTTAGAGGCCTTGAGTCCTTCATAGCTTTGATGCAAGTTAGGTGGTGGGATTTCCCCGACTATACACAGGTATTTGGCTCAGAGGCAAAAAGACTATTTAAAAATCTTCAGAGCAACCTCATTTCAAGACCAGCATATGCATACATAAAGCAAACTTTGTTCACACTGGCTCTGCTTTATTTTCCCTTTGAAAAAGTACTGGAATATGCGAGTGCTCTGAAGATACGGCACTGTTCAACAAAGCGACGCCACTGAGCATTACCAATACAGTGTCAGGAGAAAGACAAAAGGGATGGAAAGTGTTAGGTAGGTCTTGCTAGTCATTACTCTGAAAAATAAAACAATAAAAATGAGAGTGTGACAAGAAAATTCAGATGGTGTTTGGTTTCTGGGGCAATGCAGTAAGCAGGTGGTCAATGCCGGCTCTTTCTTTGAGATAAATGTCCACATAAAAGCATTTTAAATCATAGAGGGCATTACTCACAGTAATACTGAATGATGGACGTTTTACGTTATGCCAGAAATGAAGGTTATTTCTTTGCTGAACTAGCCTACTGAGAAGCATATGAGCTTAAAAAAAAAATAAGCTTATCACACCTACAACACTTCAAGAACAAACATAAAATAAGACAAGATAAAACATTTTAGGCTAAGAAGTTCATGTGTGCTCACCAGAAACCAAGATGACAGATGCGTCCATCTCCAGCCAACCTCCTCTTCACCCAGAAAAGTTTCAGAAATAGAACATACATAATACACCACTGTTTTCCTGTCATTCCTTATTGCTTACATCTTTACGAAGGTAATCTGGGTTCTTAGACCAAGTGAAAGTCCTAAGACTGACCTGTAGCTGACATGCTTATACAAAGTGGGCTGCAAAGAGCTTTGATGATATTTTTCCACCTGGATTCTGACATCTCTCCAGGTGAGTTACAGCCCTGAGATGAAGGGGGGAATTTCTGCTGCTTATTTCTGTAACTTCAGTCCACCACTGCTCAGGAAGGAAGCACAGTCTGCAGTCTCATTACTATCTATACACAGTGCAACTAAAGAGAAATATCATTTGACCCAGCATCCCAGGTCATCCCAAAGCCATACTTTGTTTTCACCCTTTCATATCCGTGCATAACATGACCCTCTTCTGCCTCTACTAAGATTCCTGAAATTTTATCAGATTCTAGTACAGACAATTATATAATGTGAAACTTCTTAATGTTTGTTTTTACAAGATATCAACACGAGATATGGAATGTACTTGAGCCCTCCTGCTACAAACCCTACTGGGAGCTGCGGCAGTGCATCACCAGCACCCAACGCAGTGGCAGCCCCCATCCTCCATTGGGTCCTCACCCAAACATGGGCCAGTCCTCGCCCTGCGCCACCTCCCTTACCAGCCCCTTCCCTGTAACGACCATAAGATAATCTTACTCATGTATTTCTGGCAGCTACACAGAGACTTTACATTTTCTGTTTCACCACGTAAATGCCCAAAATAAGTGGGGAATGTTCCTTAGAGAAAGATGCCCCTATTGAGAGCTCTGGACATTTCTAAACGTGGTCTTTATTCAAGACTCCAGACACAAACCCTCTCGAGCAGCACTCCGCTACAGATTTCTATGCAGTATGCATCAACATATCATTTTATGGGTCAGATCATACAACATGCCTGGCTTCACCATCTCACTTTTCCTGATTGCTAGGGCCTCCCATGCAAGATTTAAATTATGCTGCAATCCAAAGCAATTAAGGAGTTATTTCCACCCCTTGTCCCATCTTCCATTTCAATTAAATAGCAGATAGTTAAACCATTTCATGCAAGTTAAACTATATCCACTATTCCCAAAAAACAACAAAATAGCCTGGTGGAACCTCAGACACCTTCCTCTTCCAGGAGGAAAGATGCTCACTGCCATTGATATCACTGTTAAGTGCGTTGTTTCTTTCTGATCCGTGGGTACACATGTAATAGATAATGAAGCATTTATAAATGAATGAGGTGGTCAGTGGCTCCTCAAATGAAGCCTCTAAGTCAATATAAACAAATGATATGACCTTTCCCTGATTATGCCCTCAAGAGATGAAGTTAAAAAAAAAAAGGAGATATTTTTGTTCTGAGACCTTGACTCTTACATCCTTCTGCCTGCTCAATTGCCTGCAGGTTATACTTATTAATACTTGTAAATCAATGGAGTTGTCCAAGTTTATACCAACAGAGCTGCTGACTCCTTGTAGTGCCCCCTTCACTAGAGATACCTGCCCTGCCCCAGGGTCTGGTTCATTTTTATAGCCCACCAGCAGGAACAGATTTTACACTAATAATTCCTTCACGTGTTTTCACTCTCCACCTTGTGTGCCCCACAGCACGAATGCACATAAAGAGCCTTATACCTTTTAAGCAGATGCTTGAAGCTACCCCAGTGCTTCGGTGGGACCCCGAGTCTGACACATCCTGCAGCTTTCATTTCTTGCTGAAACAGTTCATAGAATCATAGAATGGTTTAGGTTGGAAAGGACCTTGAAGATCATCGCGTTCCAACCCCCCTGCCATAGGCAGGGACACCTCCCACTAGACCAGGTTGCCCAAGGCCACGTCCAGCCTGGCCTTGAACACCTCCAGGGATGGGGCCTCAACAACCTCTCTGGGCAACCTGTGCCAGTGCCTCACCACCCTCACAGTGAAAAACTTCTTCCTCATGTTCAAGCTAAACCTGCCCTCTTCCAGTTTGAAGCCATTCCCCCTCGTCCTATCACTACGTGCCCTAGTAAAAAGTCCTTCCCCAGCTCTCCTGTAGCCCCTTTAGGGACTGGAAGGCCGCAATAAGATCTCCCCGGAGCCTTCTCTTCTCCAGGCTGAACAGCCCCAACTCTTTCAGCCTCTCCTCATAGGAGAGGTGCTCCAGCCCTCGGATCATCCTCGTGGCCCTCCTCTGGACACAATCCAGCAGGTCCATGTCCCTCTTATGTTGGGGACTCCAGAGCTGGATGCAGTACTCCAGGTGGGGTCTCATGAGAGTGGAGTAGAGGGGCAGAACCACCTCCCTCCCCCTGCTGGCCACACTTCTTTTGATGCAGCCCAGTTCACAATGAAAGTTTGCTAACTAAACCCTAAACCTGAACTGCTGCCACTGGAGAGCACATTTATAACACGCAGCTAAGTCTCTGCTCTCAGCTACACAGAGCTCCTCAACTTCATCAGCCAAACCCAGAGGAAGAAGGTGTTTCGCCCATGCAGCCAGTCCCAAGGAACGCTCATGGAACTAAAGGATTCATCCAGAATTAGTTAAATCAGTATCTTCACGCAGCAAGATGCTCCGCCAATTTTAACTTCAACCCAGGCACTGGCTTACATACCATAAAAATGAGGAAGTGGCTTTCTGAAATAATGAGGTCATGGTAGTTCGTTAACTGAGAAAAAATTAATTGGGTTCACAAGAGAAAAAAAAAAGACACTGTTAAGTCCAGCTTTTCCTTTCTCATATACAAATATTGGGAAAAACACACTCACATAAGGAAGTGAACAGTATAACTAGCAGCCAAAAGCATGTAGGACATGTAAATAAATAGTACAAGCTCAATGTTGCACAGGAGGCGTAAGAAAGGATGCTAAATAGGAAAGATGCTTTTATATAAGCATCTTCAGCAGCCAAAGAGCAAACCAGAGAAACTTAACACAGAAAAATGTGTTTTGGTGAATCTACTGCAAATTGTTCAAGTTATGTATTTTATTCTGCAAATGAAGGGGGGGAAATCTCATCTGAAAGAAACAGCTTTTGGAATCAGATCTCTCGTATTTTGGGGAACCTAGTACGTGTTTTGAGGTTGTGACTGCAACAACTGGAAGGAGGAAAAGGTTTTGTCGGCATTTTGCGAGGTGCTTGTGGAATCAAGGTGGTTATAACTTTGTCCAGCATCCTCCAAGCTCTACATCTTGCAGTACTGGAAGGTATTTTGTACCGTCCCCTAAATGGCTTCCCTTCTCTGGCCAGGACTATGCCTACTGCCCAAGGCAGATAATCAAATTTCGACAGAATCAAAAAAATAAGACATAGGTGAAGCTGTTAAAAAACAGCCATCAACAAAAAGGTCAGGGCCTCTGGCAATGAAGGGGAGAAAAAAAATTACTCCTGTAGTCTGCAAACAGATTTATTCTTGATATAAAGCAGGACCATTTACAGCTCAGCAAAATTTTAAACCTGGTAGTAAAGCACATTACAAGCTTTCTTAATTCAATTTTCTCTGGCATTTATTGTAGTTAATAAAATACCTAAATG
The DNA here is from genome assembly GCA_008711295.1 of Anarhynchus alexandrinus. Classification (NCBI taxonomy): domain Eukaryota; kingdom Metazoa; phylum Chordata; class Aves; order Charadriiformes; family Charadriidae; genus Anarhynchus; species Anarhynchus alexandrinus. Next base: position 1,234,281 of record VUYV01000159.1, read on the forward strand.
TCATTGAGATTTATAAAAATGTATTTATAGGTTAATAAATGCATAAACTGGATTATTCACAAAAAGGGCTTACAGAAAGCCTACCATCCAAAATTGATACAGATTTTGGGTTTGTTCCCTGTCAGAGGAGTAATTAGTGCTTATTTACAAAGATTTTACTTTACAGCACTGTAAAAATGCATCTGCTTACTTCCACTATTTGAGTTCATGCTCAGCTTCACAGGATCTACGTTATCTTAACTATAAACTTTTATTCACTAGATAAAAGAATAAAGGCTCCTCGAAATAGCCTTTGTACCTGATTCTTTCAGGAATACAAGCCTACTGCCCACCAAAATAAAGAGGGACCATGAGTACCTAAATACAGGATGAAGATTTGCCTCATCTGGAGTGACAATAAATAGATGCTTATTAAAGGAAAGGGTCGTTCTGTTTTGAATGTAAGGAAATAACTTTAAACAAGGGGAAAAAAAACACATTTAAGGGTGCTGGAACAAAAATGGCAGCACTGATGGGAGTGACAATAGTCTTTGCTTCCACAGTCCTCCAAAGTATTTACAGCAAGCTACTAAGGATGGATTTCTTGCAAAATAGGCACAAAACAAACTGCTCATTGGCTTGTTACAGCTGTGTCATGCCCAATACACTACTTTGGATAGTTCAGCATTTAGTCTGCATGTATACATACACACACAGAGATTACTTCTTTTTGTCACCTCTTAAATGGAAATAAGGCAAACACGGGAGATTACAAACATTCTGCACTATTCAGGCAGAACTGCACTGGAAGATTCTACATATTCCAAGTATACAGAGAAAAAACTGTAAACCTACACATACTATACTCACCCAGAAAAGGATTTTGTCCTTATTGTCGCATCTTCTAACTCAGCAGACAAACTCCCCTGGAAAAGTTCCGTCAAATATTTAGACTTAGGTTTTTTCCTTCTCTTCACTCTGAGGATTTAAGTTCAGCCTTTTCATTTCTGTTTTCAGATATCTGTCTTACCCTGAGTCAGAACTTCCTTGAAATAAACTTTAATGTTCTTTAATAATATCTATGCTAATGACGATGATTGGGAATAGTCTGTTTTTAACAAGTACTTGGACATTTAGCGTAACCAAAGCTTTTATATGTAATTAGTGCTCTGAGCTGAATTCTGGTACGATACCATTTATATCCAAATTATTTTTAATGAACATTTGGATGCACCAGACTAGAGGACTACAGGTTTAAAAGAAAATATATTAATATTTTATTTTAAAACAATTTAAGATGCATTTCTGTAACTAATAAAACAAAAAAAATTAAAGCAATTGCAAAGATAATTGACTAAAAAATATTTCCTAACTTATGAAGCACTGCACAAAGTTTTTGTTCATTAGTGCACAACTGTAGCTTTGATTTATGAATGCAAATAGACACACTTTCAGGAAAAGAACAGAGACCAGGGATGCGTATATACAAATAACATAAAACATGCTACTAACTTATGGGTGCACGCTGAGCCTTTTAAGCACTGAAAGGACAAACATTTCAAATGCACTCTTCCTTTCTAAAAGGTATTTAATAGAATGCAAAAATCATCACATTTCCCAGAAAGCTTTTATATAAAGGTCATTTTTTTTTTATACAAATGCTTCCTGAGTCCTCACAAATACAGTAAGTTATAAAAATTCTTGGTAATATAGTTCTTGTTCCAGAAGTTGCCATTTTTAAAGTGACACTTCTGCATTATAGAAACAAAGGACAGTGCTTCTGCTTTTTTTTTTTTTAATACCTTGCATTTCCCTTGAAACCTATCAAGGAATTACAGACACTTCCAGGCATTAGTGTTAAAAGACATTAGCAAAGAAACATTTCAGTCCCTTAATGCCACAAGTTTTAGCAGACATCGAGCTCTCCAAAGCCAAAGAAAAACTCAAAATGGCTAAAAATATCCTACTTTAACATTAAAACCGAAGCAAACAGTAGAACTAGGCCTGTTGGAAGTTTTGCTTGTTTCAGCAAAGACTCTTGTCCATCATCACAGCCCAAAATTATCAGTCACGGGAAATATTCAGAGTCCTGTGGAGCCTGGCACCATTTCCCAGTAGATAAAAACCACCTTATAAGAACTTTTTTAATGATGCAAAAAGTTGCAATACGGATTTTCCAATATTTATGAAATCTTGACTGTTCTTCCAGGGGATTTAATAGTGTTTAATCAATATGCAATTACATTTATTTAATTCATAAGATCCCTAGAGAATTAAATAAATATTGAAAGATATTAGACCTTGTTTTTTCCATAAAACAAAGGATTAAAGTGACTTTTGAATACTTTTAAAAAAATGATGCATGTGTAATGACTGAAAGAACTGATAAAAAAATCATATCAAGAACTTTGAAAACAGTTCAAATCAAGACTTACAATTGTGTTAGAATACCAGTGGTAAAAAATATGCAAAGATATACTTATCTTCCATAATTTACACCTTTAGTGTTGTTGCATTATAAACAACACTTCATAATTTGTCATCCTATTAAGTACCTAAACAAAGACATATGGTACAAATCCCATTGCCTTTTCATCGACTTTGCTGGGGTTTGGAACAATCCCAAAGTGATATGTTTTCACTAATTCTAAGCAATTTCATCATTCTTGGATGAAGATTTAACCAAACAGTGCAAATGTTGAATTGTCAAAAGGAAAAGTGTTATTCAGTACTCAAATCAGGATTTTTGCATTTAGGTATCATGTTCTGAATGATTCTGTATCCTCGCAAAGCCAATAAAAACCTAGAGTTAATTAATTATGTATCATCTAGCATCAACTTTATCATGTGTTTTTGTTATGTTTAGCCCATAGTCTGCCAAAGCAAGTGCCCGTACTCAACTTGCACAATCTTTCCTTTGGAGAAAACTCATTAACAACTGGTTATTAGCAACACCCTTTGCTATCCGAGCTCAGTATTTCACGTTCTCATTCACTGACCTTTTGTACTGTGGCACAGTTCTTTAATGAATTTGTGTCAAGCTAATTAAGGTCTGCCACCGTTCACAAACCAGTTGCAATAAATCCAAAGCCTATTGCAAATTCCACCACTTAAATCCAACAAATTTCACTCTTTGATTGATGGCCCATTCGCTGGGATAAGCAGCACCTGACAACTTAAAAGTCACAAGTTTCTTGTCTTACCGGAGTTTTATCAGGTTAAGAAAAGGTACTTGGTGTTTTCTCTTCCAGTTAATCTTAAAGTCATGCAACTCCATGATACAGAGTTGCTTCTCCTACTCAATTTGATGGTAAGACTGTTTTGCAAAATCTGGTTTACTATTACATAAACATCTGTTCAGGACTGCAAAAAGCTCCACTTCATTTAAAAACCTTGCAAGATACAGTACATCTCTGCAGTGTCGAGTTTTCCCTTTCCAAGCTAAGATAGAGATTGCTGTCATGGACAATTACCAGCATTACCACACTTCCTATCACAAACAGCAGAATTTTTTTTTATTATTATTATTTTTAGTAACCTTCTCCTCCACTGTGCCACAGAGATGTGTGGGTGACAGCTCCAGAGGTCGCTCCTGCCCTTTACCAGACCTTCAAATTTGTTTGGGTTGAAAGCTATACAAAACCACCAAGTTTTTTAGCTTCCCTGGTTTCCTCCATCTGTATTCCCAATCTCTAATTAGCTTTAATTATAATTTGTATCATTAGCATTTTTGTATTTTTCCTCTGGGTGTTCACCCTTTCCTTGAGGAATACATTGCTTTAGTGATGACTTGCAAAACAGTAAAGATGGGTAGATTCGCTCCAGAAGAGCTCCCAGAAAGTTTACAGATCTGTCAAAAAAAGTTAAGGTTTATTCAAAGCCTTTTTGATAAAAAAAAATATAAAATGACACTAGAGATTCCACAAACTTTTCTTGGCAGCTTCTGGGCCTTTTAAGTGACAGCCTTTCTAAAACAGTCAAGTAACAAAGTGTTCACTGCAGTCTCTCTTCCTCAATGTAAGATTTTGCCTTCAGACTGAATGAGGAACAGTGAAGCGTTCTACAAACTATACTTTGGGTTTTGAATGGTTTTCAAGAATAGGGGTGGAGTTTTTACATTCTCTGATTAACTCAATCATAACATGGCTATCCCAATTAACCCCACATGATTCAAACAGTTTGTACATCTGACACGTAGTACAGCTGCACGCATACAAAAAAGATATTTATCCTAAAAAACTTCAAAAAAGAAAGTTTCATGTCTTGATCCAAAGGCCATTTGACCCAGTGGAAAAATACCACCATTTCTGAATGAGGCTCTAAGAGCAATTTGCATTATTTTTCGGAAAGATTATCTTAGAGCAAAGATTCTGAAACGCTCTTGCGAAGTCTGAAGTACCACTCCAGACCCAGTCACAAAAGCTTTATGCAGACAAAATTCTCATTACAATCAGCAGGGGTTTGCTTTCATAATGAATATTTGAGTCAACTGATTGGAGTGCTCAACTTCCGAGGTGGTTGGTGCACAAGATATTCTTGACTGTATGATTTCTCTGTAATATACAGCACTGATTTCTTAGAAACAAGCAATTGTGACAGGGCTGAAAGGGGTGCAAATGGGTAAAGTCACAGCCAAAGTAGCTTGCCTAACTGTTCAGCGTTACTTCTCAAAGTTCAAATTGCTCATACTTAAATGACACCTTTCAAAGTTCCCATCACATCAATGATCCAGCTGTTGTAACTCTTCAAAGTAATACAGTTGGCTCAGAATTCTTACTCTTGTGCAAATAAACTTGGAGAAAAGGGATAAGGAGTTCTTGTCCTCTTAAAAAAATCTAACTTGATTCACGGGATGATAAAGATGTGAACTCTGTCACATACAGAGCAGCAATAAAAGTTGAGTTACAGTTTGTAATAACCAAATCCCATACTGAAAGTTCTTAACAGTTCATGTCATTCTCAATGGATCATAACATCCATCTACAGATTTTAATGAAGTAAGAGCAAATTGCAACTGTCCAATAAAAACATTTCTAACATCACGGCTGCATACATTCATATTTGGCCACCTAAAATTCTCAGCATATAAGCCAGTTGCACAGAATGTCACTGCAATTAATTTTATTGGTTGCAATAAACCACTGAACTGTTTTAGGATGATTTTAGGAGCCGATTATGTTTGCATATGAACGCCCACCAAAGCTTTTAGGCACGTGCACTTTGCCAGTATGACTCCATGTAAGTCCATTTACCCCCATGGAGTTAGAGCAGTGTAAAGCTTCAGGATCAGACTCTGAGGTTCTTAACGTATTTTAACACCCCACAGATCCCAGTCTGGACCTGGGGGGATGCTCCATGCATACCATTGCCCTGCTTTGAACTGCTGCTGAAGCGTTTCCAGCCCTGACACTCTGGAATTGGCCACCTCTCAACACGGGCGTGACAAAGTGCTGGAGGAACTTCTCCGTGGGATATTGCAAGTGGTACAGGGCAGCCTATCAGTTCTGCAGGGTGGTGGAACAGGGGATTTAGATTTAGCACATGGAGGAGAGGACCCTGCTTTTTGAACCAAACCTCTCCTGTGCCTCCTGCAGCTGCGGTGCTGTGCAGTCACCGCTTTGCCGGTGTGGAGCGTGAAAGCAGGCGAAAGCTACTTATAGTAACAAAGCCAGATATAAGACTTATAGAAAAACCAAAACATTCAGTGTGCCTAACTTGCCTTGC
>VUYV01000159.1:1240832-1267919 GCA_008711295.1 Anarhynchus alexandrinus
TGGTTGGTGCACAAGATATTCTTGACTGTATGATTTCTCTGTAATATACAGCACTGATTTCTTAGAAACAAGCAATTGTGACAGGGCTGAAAGGGGTGCAAATGGGTAAAGTCACAGCCAAAGTAGCTTGCCTAACTGTTCAGCGTTACTTCTCAAAGTTCAAATTGCTCATACTTAAATGACACCTTTCAAAGTTCCCATCACATCAATGATCCAGCTGTTGTAACTCTTCAAAGTAATACAGTTGGCTCAGAATTCTTACTCTTGTGCAAATAAACTTGGAGAAAAGGGATAAGGAGTTCTTGTCCTCTTAAAAAAATCTAACTTGATTCACGGGATGATAAAGATGTGAACTCTGTCACATACAGAGCAGCAATAAAAGAAGTTGAGTTACAGTTTGTAATAACCAAATCCCATACTGAAAGTTCTTAACAGTTCATGTCATTCTCAATGGATCATAACATCCATCTACAGATTTTAATGAAGTAAGAGCAAATTGCAACTGTCCAATAAAAACATTTCTAACATCATGGCTGCATACGTTCATATTTGGCCACCTAAAATTCTCAGCATATAAGCCAGTTGCACAGAATGTCACTGCAATTAATTTTATTGGTTGCAATAAACCACTGAACAGTTTTAGGATGATTTTAGGAGCCGATTATGTTTGCATATGAACGCCCACCAAAGCTTTTAGGCACGTGCACTTTGCCAGTATGACTCCATGTAAGTCCATTTACCCCCATGGAGTTAGAGCAGTGTAAAGCATCAGGATCAGACTCTGAGGTTCTTAATGTATTTTAACACCCCACAGATCCCAGTCTGGACCTGGGGGGATGCTCCATGCATACCATTGCCCTGCTTTGAACTGCTGCTGAAGCGTTTCCAGCCCTGACACTCTGGAATTGGCCACCTCTCAACACAGGCGTGACAAAGTGCTGGAGGAACTTCTCCGTGGGATATTGCAAGTGGTACAGGGCAGCCTATCAGTTCTGCAGGGTGGTGGAACAGGGGATTTAGATTTAGCACATGGAGGAGAGGACCCTGCTTTTTGAACCAAACCTCTCCTGTGCCTCCTGCAGCTGCGGTGCTGTGCAGTCACCGCTTTGCCGGTGTGGAGCGTGAAAGCAGGCGAAAGCTACTTATAGTAACAAAGCCAGATATAAGACTTATAGAAAAACCAAAACATTCAGTGTGCCTAACTTGCATAGAAAATACTTTACTGCATTAGAAACAACAATTGAGGAGGATCACACTACATCTCAGGGAGCCCCTCTCCCCTTCCCAGGCAGCTTCCTTCTCTTTTAAAAAAGAGAAGAATCCTTCCAAGTCCACCCTTCTTTACCTGAGAGTTTCATAATAAACCAATTTTGCCACCTAAGCCAATGTAAAATATTTGCCTCCTCTCCCCTATTTCCTCCTTGTTCCCCATGGTCCAGTTTATATTCTGTTCTACAGCTGCTTACTGGCCTGTGCTGTCAACTGGATCACTGAAAACATTTCCATAATTACTTTTAGTTTTACTTATTTAAATAGGTTGCTTCACTAGAAAGCTTGCATACCCTTGTTTCCTCCCCTTGAAACAGAAAATATTCCTAGTATATTCTTATATTTAAACAAGCATGGTACATTAATTAAGCTTTCCAGAGACTAAATACATTAAAGTTCTGTCTAGCAGGAAGTGGCCATGAAATTTTCTATTTTTTCCATAATTAGGCATAATAATTAGCACAATAATGCCCTTGTTAACATTCCTAATTATATGCAACTAGTACATCAATACCTCCTAAAAGGAAGCGGGTTACCTTTCCCATCTCACATGGGACAGTCTGCATCCCCACAGGCACAGCAAGGCAGCATCCTGCGTGCTGAGCAAGGACAGACTGCGGGAGCCAGTCTGACATGCAAATCAAAGAGGAAAGATCTTTACTCTAAAATAGCCCTAGCATTAAAAACTACTTACATGAAAAGTCATAAAATAGCTCCCAGCCAGGCAAAAAAAAAAAAGTTCAATAAACCCAGCACATCAAAAGCGCCACCGGGTTCCCTCAGTACTGAAATTCTGCCACTTGTTCTTTTGGACTAGACCTGCTCATTAATCAGCCCCAGCACTGGCTGGGGGTTTTGCCTTGGGTCTGACGACATGAACTCAGGGACCACTTATATTTTTTACTGCATATTGCCATGTCACCAAGCTGTTCGGATTAGCTCTGCTGGGAGGCTGTCTCATTCCAGGAATAGAAATTAATTAATCAGTATATTTTCCGCCCCCGTGCCAGGAAAAACATCTCTGATTAAAATGGTGTACTGAAGTTTTTTTGCAATCACTGCCGACACGACTATTGATTAAATGAAATCCTTGTGAGCACTTACTCGTTTTATAGGTGTATTTATTTCATTTCTCTCAAGCTCCTTTGTTTTAATTAAAGGGTATATTCTAGACACTATGATTATTATACATTGAAAACACCTTTGTAAATCTAAGACATCCACTATTTGAAAGGACAGTGCTCCATATATGATGGAAGCACTAAACTCCCCAGTTCAGATTCTTAAAACTTCAGTCTAGTGAAAAGCTTGCCCAGGAGGTAAAACTTAGTGTTGAAGCTCCAAATGCATCCACAACATTGCTTCTGGGCAGGAAAAGTGCTTCGCACGTCGCTATGCTGAAGAGTTGGTGCATCCATAACTAAACCCCTCTGAGACTGCAAACTTGGCAGTCTTTGCATCTCGCTTGGACTGAGCTCCCGATTCTCAGAAAATTTCTACCCGATAAAGCTGCATTGAAGCGAACAGTGGTCGCTATTGTCCCCCTTCAGAAACGCTGGCAGGAGAGCCGCGGTAGCCGAGACTTTCTATAGAGTTGAGATGGTAACTCATCCAAGGAGTGGGCGACCCCGAGCCCTTCCACTCCAAAGCCGTTACAGCCTCTATTACCACATTACAGAGGAATGCCCAACATCAAATTATTCCATTCCTTCCTGCTGCTGTAACCCAGAGGGGCCTCAAGAAATTAGAAGTTAACTGGGCTGGATCCCATACTACTGCCAGGCTACAGCGCTTCCTGCCACCGCAATGTAGTCATCAGACCGCTCTCCTGAGAGCTGGAAAGCTTGGGTTTCCAGTTTGGCTGCATTTATATATTTTGTCTAATATCTTAATGCAGATAAAGCAGTAGGCAGAGCTGAGATTAGAGACCTAGCTCCCAGGAAGAGGCTGTAGCCTGCTTTAAATGAGCCAGACCCCTCTCAAGGGGGGGAAAATTAAAACAAAAATCCAAAGGCAACCTCTAGTACCACTTAAATGGAAATAAAGAAAGGGCCTATCCTTTGGCCCCTGTCTCCATTAACACCGTCCTCTGGATACACAGAGTACACTTAAATTCCATGTTATCATTTCTGTGCTCCAAAGCATTTCTGATTGAAAACCAGTCAAGTTGGAAGCACTGCTGATTTCGCCATACAGCCTGCTGCCAAGAGATGCCGTTCCTTCAGGACATGGTCTGGCTCCCATGAAGCATCACAGGGGCTGTAAGAAGGCAGATCTTAAAGGACCTTAAATCTGTTACAAATGACTGTAATGAAGTCATTCCCAGCAGTGACTATTCACCCGATGCTCCATCCAAAGGGAGACCCATATTCCAAACTCAGTTCCAATACTTCTCCTCGTGCTGAGTTTTTTTTCTTAATATCTAATGCAAATCTATCCTGATGCAACTAAAGCCCTATCTTGCATACATTTGTTCCCACAAGCTAAACCCCAAGGCTTTCTGTGTTTCCAAATGGATCGGACATCTACAACACACCAGTTTTCTCTGCTAGACAACAATTGGTCCATATACTTTGGTAAAAAATGATGTTCTAAACTTGCAATATGCAAGTTTATGCAACTATATGCAAACTATTATTGCAAACTATGCAATATGCAACACGCATTAGCTTTTGATATTCACATATTTGATGCATCTTTGGTTCATTTACAGGGAAATTGGGAAGTGTCTTGTTTGTATAATCCCAGCAACCCAGGAGCCACTCAGGCACATCCTCCCACAGCCACACTGCAGGAGGCACAGCATATTTCTCCATGTTACTTTCCCGTGGGTTTTTTTTAGGGAAAGTAATTCACTTTGCCACATCTCTGCTGCTTCTTACTCATGAGAGTATGGACTGGAGTTTCTTATCCTGGTTTGCTGCAGCAATGAGCCATTGACCTTCCCTTTCTTCTCATGTTTCAGGATTCCAACAGTATTGGACACTGGGCTAACTTCAGTGAGGACAAAAGGCTGCTGTGTAATTCAGGGACCATTTCTCCAGTTATTAGCATGAGGAAAAAAAATTGTGACATCACACTTGCCCATACCTTTTCATGTCTCAGTGCTTTTCCATGTATCTTTATAGAGACAAATATTCACCGATCCATTTTGAAAATATACATTATTAATCATCACACATTCTGTTATAAGGAAATCATGCTAAATTAGCCCAATAATTACAAGTTGTGAATTACCTGGTCAGGTCTGATAAATGAAGAACAGCAGGGAGCTTTAAACACTATCCTACATACCTTATATATCACCTAGTATTCTACCTAATGTACAATAGCATGTGTGTGCTTTGGGAAAAAGCTTCAAATACACATACCTCTTTAGTTATTTTACAACTTTTTAACTTACCAAAACTGCACATCTCTTCTGAAGATGGCTAGAATGTTTTCAAACCTTGATGTGCATAAATTAGTTGCGCTGCATAAGGCAACCCTAATTTATGCACTCACTATGGACCCAATTAGTCCTTCTGTAACAGAATGCCAAGCAGATTTTCTTAATAAAGCAGAACATATCACATCTAATATTTATATAAAGTGCAGAGTTTTAACTCTGTCACTTTGTGTTACTAACCCCAGACTTTGAGAAGGGAATTCTGAAATTGGCTTTTTTTTTTCCACAAGGCACCACTGGCAGAACACGGGACAGATGATCAGTTTGGACAGACCAACGTCACTCCAGTGCAGCTAATCCAGTGACACGGATTTACATCAGCTGAATGCACAGTATGTCTGGATGCTGCTCAGGGAGGTCCTACAAGGCCCATGGGACAGGAGAACACAGGGAGGGCTCTACAAGCTTACCCTCCTCCTGCATGAAACAGCCCCCTTCACCTCCGCCGGCGTGGGGTTATACCTTAGCGAGCAGCAGACAGCTGTCAGGGACTCTATATCTTGATTATACTCTTGTTAATATTTTAATCTCTTCCAGCTCAGATGGCTTAATTCCTTGGTTAAGGCTGGGACATGCCTGAGCGCCCGCAAGCTGAGGCTCCATCAAGAGAAATGAGGAGTGACATGGTGAACTTGGAGAAAAAACCCACAAGACAAGTGGCGATCACGTTTGTGCCTCTGATATTTCTCACTCAAGTCAGCAACCCAAAATCCTGCCAGATGTCTCCATGCTGTGGTGATTGTGTATCAACACCTCTATCTGCGTTTGTAACCTACTTCAGGTATCTCCCATTATTTTGTCACTAAGTTTCAGCAGCCCCCGGTGCAGAGGGCATCAGGGAGTGCAGAAGGTACCATAGCACACTGCCCAAAACTTGGGCCAGAGTGCGAGAACTTGCACAGTTAAAACTAAACAAAAGTGTTTATGCGATAAAAACCAGTGGTATGTAGATAACACAGAAGACCAGACAGTTTTTGTCTATAAAGTGGACCACCGGGTGATCTCCCAGGAAAAAAAAATAAAAGAAAAAAGAGCAAGCGGAATGAAGGACTGCTTCTCTACATCCTCCCTGAAAACAGTAATTCAACATACCGCTGTCCCACGTGAAATATGCTTACAGTGGCTACAAGCAAAAGTGTCTGATGTACAGTGGCAGAATCAAGTGCATTACATCACTTCAGATGACAAGCAAATAATTTTGTCTTTTTGGTATTTATTTCAAGCAGATTAATCCAAATGAGCCATTTTGATTTTCATGGATATGTAGATTAGCTTCACTCTTTTGCCTAACAACCTCTAGTCAAGACTCTTAGAATAGACTAAATTATTACATAAACATTTTAAAGCAGAATAACAATAACCTTCATATTATTTTTATAGCCATAAGGAGAATCCCACACCACCAGATGGGTAACAGGATCCACCTGCGATACATTTGATCCAGTCAGTGCTCCCAATTAGCATCCCACAGACAGAAGGGATTTAACTTTCCAGACCTGCACAGGATCCAAAATCCCAGATAAAAAAAAAAATTCACATACCTTTTGCTTGTGTATGTTTTGTTTTAAGTGTACACTATGCAATGAAGTTTGGCATTCCTTAAGCAGAGGGCAGTATTACATCAGTAAATGGTTATTAAAGTTACCTCATCTACAGTATGTGAAATCACATTTCTGCAACCTAAGAACACATATTCCAGGTAACCGACTTTAGATGTATATCTCTCTATATATATATGAAATTTCAGAAAGTACAACTGTATTCAATTACTGCAGAAAATTTTAAGTAGGAAAGCATTCCATTCTCCTCCTCCCCCCACTTGCTAAGAAAAAAATCTTCTTGTCAATGTATTACTTTACTTTGACCAAGTCCTCTTCCCAAAAACTTTCTCAAACTTAATCCCAGCAGGTTTACTCTTCTCTGCTCATTGTATGTCACAATTAGCACTTCATTAAATATAAATGTAAGAGCTACTTGGTCCACTATTATTCTCTCAACCCGCACATTCTCCTGCTCCTCACGGACCTGGCACTGCAATCGGCTAACAAGAATAACTACTCTGAGTTTCCCTTTGATTCCATGACGCTTTGGTCCTTCTGGCTCCTGTAATCCCAAAGCACTTTGCTGACGCTTCCCCTCTTAATGGAAAAGTTGGAGCTGAAAAACCTGCCAAGAGATAACATTCACCAGTGAAGTCTCAGCCCTAAAACTTTTGCTAGTGCTTTGACATTTGTGTAACATTCAGAAGCCGCTTGCTCACACAGAGATGTTATACTCTACCAGTGAAGCACTTCAGATGGAAAGTATTATCTATTCCTAACTGACATCTTCCACTAAATGGAACATTTAATTAATTTGGTCCTAGGCCAGTCTGATCTCTTTTGCTTGCAGGAGGACGAACACGACTTGTAACTCTCTGGCACCGTTTCTTCTCCTCCTCCTCCCCCTTAAAAGGAACTTTAGTTGTTTACAGAATAGATACAAGAAAATCCAAGCTGGTACGGTGACACATCATTAGTTAAAAATACACCACAGCATAAAGAGCTTTAGTACAGAGAGAGCATTGGAATGCAGAATTACACGAAAACGGCTTAGGAAGGAAAATGAAAGTCATCTGGAAACTGATGATTTTTTTCTGCTACCGGCTGTAGCAGAAGAACAAAAAGACTGCAACCACTTTGTGTATTACTACAGGAGGTGAACATGGTACAATTAACCGAGTTGAAAATACAGTATAAGGGGTTATAAAAATACTTGAAAAGTATCTCTAAAATGCAGATAGTAAACACAGGGCATAAGGGGGTAAAAAGGGTCTCAAAAGCTAAAAGCAAACCCAAAAGCCTACGGGAGTGTAAAATCTGCAGGTCACGGACCAGAGCCAGGCTCGCATAACGAGCACAGACAACGTGATTTGCGACTTAGAGTAAGTTGCAGAAAGCACTGAAGACAAAGGAATGGAAATCCAGCAACGATGACAGCATCTCCTTGGGAGATTCACTGTGCAAACCCCCCAAAGTTGCTTAGCACGCGTGCCACATGTACGCTCTGGCAGACGTACGTGATGAGTTCTGACAGTAACAAAGAGACAGCGGAAAACGGGGATGCCCAGACTTAGTCCAGATCTACCGTTGTCTGAAAACCAAAGCAACTTCCAGATCTGAGCAACACGCCACCGGAGAGAGAAGTAGCACATCTCCTGTCTGAAGTTATTTGTATCGCTGCATAATGACATGGAGCTGCTGCAGACTCTCTCGGCAGCTGAAAAAGCATGCCAAGGTCCACAATTCTTTGAAAAAAAGACAAATGTGGCCAGACTTACACCTGCTTAGAAACACAAAGTTCACACTAATGCATTTAATTGTGAAAACCAGCAGATGAATTTTAATATGGGCACACCCATCTATAGTACGTGTGCTGTAGCCACAAGTCCTTCTGCTTTAGTGCAGAGTGTCACACGTGTCACCCACGATGCTCTCCATGGGAACCACTAAGACTTCGGGGTCTGCATATAACCACATCCATCCCCAACTTGTGCGCAGCTTAATTACATGGCAACTGTAATTAGCGCACAAGATGGAAGTCTTAAACAGATGCTGAAAAAACTCACATATTGCTGAGTGACAGAAAATAAGGGGCTCGTAGTTCTTCAGTGGGTCAGTCATTCCCTTCCAGCATCCTTCCAGTTTAAAAGGAAGCCTGGCCAAGCTGATCAATGTAACCCCCATTACAAATTGATAATGAAGACCGTAGCTGGCTCTAAAATGGTGTACAAAAGTGCAACCGAAGTCAGGGATAAGGCAAAAAACAGTATGAGAAACTAGGGTGGGTTTTCTCAGGCATTGGTGGGAACATGGACTGATCTTGGAGCAGGGTTGTGCTGAGTTGGATAAGATGAGAGCTGGTCCCGAGACCACGCAAGCCATTTAAGATGCTTGAAAGACTAGAAAGTTTAAGATCTTGATGTATAAAAAGAAATTATGAGAATTATATTCTTGTAGCACTACCAAAAAGCAGAATTACTAATATGAGATTGCCAATGGTGAAGGCTAAAGTGATGCTCAAGTGGCATAACGTAATGCGCAGCCTTCTGCAGCTACAGTACTGCATAGCTTTTGAAAAAAAAGTCATAAAGAAAAAGTGAAAGAGATGCTAGAGTGACATTCTACAGGGGGAAAAGAGGTAGCTCTAATCACCAGCCTCTGAAGAGGTGTTTTAATTCTAGGATAACAGACTGTGGCAAAACCTAAACAAAAACAAAGAAAATCAGGACACATCTGTTCAGCTTGAAAACAGTTTTTTCCGTCTGCTTCCTGTGGAAGAAAAAAGACTTCAAGGACTGTGCTGAAGATAACATCTCACATATCAAAGCAGGTGATACAGTAGAAATGTGATAATTCTTGTGGAATGAGAGGAACGAAGATTAAGAGGAAAATGAGGAAATAAGAGATCTTTGAACTACTTTGAAGTAGGGCACCACAAAGCTGTTCCAAATTCCCATTAACTTTAGTAGCGCATGAAATACAGTTTACTAGCTGTATGGCTCCAAATCCAGGACATACTAATATTGGGCAGCTAAACTACTGAAATAAGTACATTACAGTAAGTGACAACCACCATACATTGCTGCATGCTCATAACTGGTAACGAGTCAGAAATACAAAAGAAAACACGGACCTAATAGTAAGACTGCTACAGGTAAGAATTGATGGAAAGGAATTGGTTTATGTGAAGAGGAATGACAATAGTGGTTGCGAGACTAAAGCGATAACATCTAAAAGATTTCAAAGTGGCAGGGGAGCTGAAGTGATGAAAGAAAGACCAGAAGGAATTACATACTGGAGACAAAAAGTCACATTCTGATTCCTTCTTTATGCCACACGGTGTATTGAGGACAGCTGCCACTCAGTAAGTACTGAAATAACTTTTTACTACAGAACTTTGAGCAGGGCAGTTGCACTGCATCATCTCTGCAGATCCCTTCCCAACTCAGCTATTCTATGAAAACAAAACTTGCATGCAACATGTTACGCAGGAAGTTCTATCATTTAAAAAAATTAAGATTCTTAGAAATTGAAACGGAAGACATGTTTCCAAGGAAGGAGGCAGAGAGGTTCTTCCTAATATGGTATAAATAGGTACAATGATCAGGTTGAACAAATCAAGCAAAACAAAAAGATCTTATCTGCCTTCTCAATAAAGACACTAACTTCAACTGTGCTCTTAAGTAAAAGAAACTAGGAATCAAAATTCAAAATAGACTTCACAATTTACCCTAAGATACATTTCTCATTGCTTCAGTTGGCAGATTGATCCTCTGAAGCACGGCATCAGCTTGCCAGAGCATTTCTGATGGGGCAAGGGATGCAAACACACAGCTAAGACCAAGACAGACAGACCGACCAGGCAAACATCTCTCAAGTAGATTAAGTCATGCTGTAACTCCTTTTTTGCAGAATCATATTTATAATATTTTTGTATTGATAACAATAAAAGGGAGACAGAATTATGTTCTAGTAAAGATTAGACTAAATATTTTAATCTGCAAAGCAAAGATTCATTTTAACAAATTACAGATTTCCTGAAGCATCTTAATTTCTGTTTAAGTTGTTTATTTCTTGGGAATTGAAGATTTTTATTAAAAAAAAAAGAAGGAGAAAAAGCATAAAGTGTGCCACAAGGAACCACGAGGGGTAGACAGGCTCTGGTGTTTCATCCAGACATTGATTTAGTTTGGGGTTTCCTAATTTCTAGCCAGAGGTATCACTTTTTTCAGTTTCAAAGTGGTCCAGCTCCATGAATCTGAGCAAAGAACTTGAGTACACTGGTGCAGTATCAAAGCTGGCAGCAATTATTTCATAGTTCATCATTTCAGCACCAAAACACACCTTCACATTTGCTGACATTAGCATTTTTTGCCTTATGAATATCCGGGTTAAGGGGCACGTGAGACGTGAAGTTGGTACACCTCATTTACATTTCTAAAGTAAATGTTTAACATTCTAGTAGTCTGAAATTAATTTCCTAAATGTTAATTGATGCTATTGGAAACCGCTAAGGGCATATTCAAGGCATTTCAAATGATTAACTCAAGATTTGATGGCAAAGAAGCCATTTTAGTAACAGTCAAAACCATTGCCATACCTCGTCCCACCCGAAGCAAGAAACACTTACTTTTTTTGCTTACAGAAAAACAAGTAAAACTGGTGCGACTTAATCTGACTAAAATTGATGCTCATCTCAAACCTGATTTCTTCTCCTTCCTTTGAGGACAGGGTTCCTTTTATGGGTGTGTCAGGCCTTTTCTGATTTGTACCATGGATATCACTGATGAAATGAGTGGAGGCTATTCAAGTTCCCTTGCCACTCAGCCCCTCTAACATCACGAGCACATCGTTAAATAATTAGAAGAAAAATCTTAAACATTTGATTTGCAGCTCCCAGTCCCTGCAGGACACCAGCCCAGGCAGTGGAGAGCAGCCAGCCATGACCCCACTGCCCAGGCTGGGGGTCTCGGGCTCCCAGACACAGCTCCCACACCGAGCATCCCAGAACTCCCACTGTCCTCCCTTTGTACAGGTGGACCCTGGAAGACAACCATCACCAACAGCCTGCCAACAAGCTGAGAGTAGGTAGAGAAAGCTTTCAACAGATATTTGATTTTAATGAGAACTTGTTGAAATAAACTCATCTTTTAAATATTTGCTTGGAAGAAAGTCTTTTCAATCAGCTCACCAGCTAGTCGCACCAAAAGCTGTAGAAATTAACTGCAAAAATAAAAGCATTTAAACAACTGATGCATCTTGCTGAGTCATCCTAAGTAGAATCATAGATTTGAGGTCCCTTCCAACCTAGACAAAGACCATCGAGTCCAACCATCAACCTAACACTGCCAAACCCACCACTAACCCATGTCCCTCAGCACCACGTCTACCCGGCTTTTAAATACCTCCAGAGATGGCAACTCCACCACTTCCCTGGGCAGCCTGTTCCAATGATGATAACCCTTTCACTGATGAATTGTTTCCTAATATCCAATACCTGATATTTTTCTAATATCAATAACACCTGAGCACACCGAGACTAAGCACAGCTACCCAGAATTGCAAGCTCCACATGAAGAAGATGCTCTGCCCAGACACATCTGCACAGCAGAGCACACCCTGCTTTCACCCCATGTCCTCCTCCCCTGCAGCTTGCTGCCTCCCTGTTCGTTCCAACCCTCCTCTCCAGTCTGACCCCACAACCTGGGTTAGAGAGAAAAATCAGATTTCCTTTCTACAAAGGCATTTAATGCTTCTTGCACACGTTGTCGTTGTGCTGCAGTTTGGGAAGGAAGGCTCAACTACAGCTGTCTTGCTGCAGATGCAGTTTACCTTCTCAGCCTTTTGTTCCTCTGTGACTCATACCTTCAA
This sequence comes from Anarhynchus alexandrinus, assembly GCA_008711295.1. Classification (NCBI taxonomy): domain Eukaryota; kingdom Metazoa; phylum Chordata; class Aves; order Charadriiformes; family Charadriidae; genus Anarhynchus; species Anarhynchus alexandrinus. The sequence goes on from VUYV01000159.1 coordinate 1,252,962, forward strand.
GTAGGCTGCCTCTAACCGCAACCTCCCTTATAGTAAAGCCCAAGAGAATAGCTTTTAATATTTATAATTACAACAGCCATTGCTTCAACACAAGAAGACTTCTGCTTTTAACTTTTCCACGTCACACAGGGCTTTTTCATGGTTGTATTCAGACATCTGTATTGTCCACACCTGAGAAAGCTCCTTCATGTTCATTTTGATTCTGGATTCTGATCAAGATGCTTGAGCTGAAGAAAATCTCCCTCTGAAAAGGGCTTTTTAGATTACTAATGCTTTTTGACCTGGTTAACTACGAAACATTGAATAGAGACATGGAGGGTCTGAAATTTATTTACCAAATTAAGATTAGTGAATGAACTTAAGAGTTCTTCAGTGCCAAGGAGGATGATACACTGTTTCAAATAACTCAAACTGGCACAGGTTCTGCAGAGAGCCTTTTAAACCCATGTGTTCTAGCAAAGTGAGCAACTGTCCTACCTTAAATTGCTTCCTAAAAAGGAATTTTGAAAGGGGTAAAAAGTTGCTTTTGATTTTAGTAGTACAGCCTATATCCACAATACTTGTAAGATACTAAACACAGTAAATCTAATTGAATTTAGTCATCCTCAACATTATCTTGTTAACAATTGATTATTTATCTGCCAGAAAGCACATGGTATTCCTCTTCCAGTTTGTAGAATAAACTATGACTCTCAGTTCAGATTAACAGTCTACTAAAAAGTGTCAAATACATGAAGACCAAGCAGCAGTCCAAACTCAATAGGTGCGATGGGGAAAATGCATCTGTCTATGAATAAATGGAGAATCATGTCATTCCAGAACTGTCACTCCAGCATTTTTCAGGAGCTCTGCGCTCACTTAAGTATCCCTTGAGGCACCAGCCACCACGAGACACGGGATGACGGATGTACCATCTCAAACAGCAAATCCTACTGTGATTTTAATTGAATTACAGCAGCCATTTTATTTTCTGCAGAGCCTCTAGACTCTGTATTGCTTGCTTGCTTCCAGTGATTCAGCAGTTTATTTCTCAGTACACTAATCCCTCCATAAGACAGTTTCTCATTCCTTTTAAGTAGTGCTTCTGACAGCAGCTACCTATATCTTTGTTGTTTAAGGCTCTCCCTTTTTTTATTAAATAGAAGTAGTTTATCTCAGACATACTTCTTTTCCTTTCAGACTCTACCACTTTTACATCCATGAGAAGGCTCCATCTTTTAGCAGTTCAGGAGTTGTCCTCACAATATCCTGTTCCTCTGTACCTTTAAGCTCACCTGACAACAGTGCTGCAGAAATTAAAGAAAGGAGACAGAAGAAAGGAAAGCTGAAGCCCAGAGGATGAGCAGCAGACAGTGATGCCCACCCATAAACAGAAGCCAGCTGAGAAACATTCTTCACAATATCTGGAAAAATACAAGTTTACTTTGCTATTTACAGGGGACTCCAATAAAACTGCCAACTGGCTATTTTAGTTGCTAACTTAAGAGGGTGCAGAAAGTGCAGTTAATAGAGAAAAAAGGCAACAAATGACTGCCAGGACCTGCTTCTGCCAGAGCAGGCAGTGGGGAAGCATCAGCAACTATCATTCAGTAACACCTTTGAATCTAGGCTGATGCATTTTGACCTAGCTATTTAAGCAATGGCTGAAAACTTACTCAGTTTAGTGACTCTATTGTAGTAATGAACAGTTTTAGAATACCATAATAATTGCTTTTGACCATAATCAGCCAACAACCATTAGCTGTTTATCTCAGAAAATTAATCCTCAAAGGGTGACCCTCATGTCCAAAATATGCTCTCAGTCATGAAGAATGATTGATAAATTATTCCAAGCTAGTCCACAGAACCACTTTCAGTGGCATTTTATCATCAAAGTTACTTTCCCCTTAATCAAAGGCTAATGCAACATGAAATCCTTCAATATGGGCTGCACCATAAGATAAAGTTAGCAACCTTGAAAAGGCTGGAAAATAGCAATTTGCACACACAAACACAAGATTTAGAACTACCATCATAACCTGCATCATCAATCACAAGCAACAGTGGCTTTAACAGGACTATTTTCAGAGTATATTAAACTTCATGACATCTTAACCTTCTTGTAAGGCCACAGTAATCTCTTTACAACATCACACAAGTGCAGAAGGGCAGGTTCGCTTCATGCAGAAATATTCTTTCCATCAGATTTCACAAGTACCGGCGTTGCTGCCTTACCAGACATTCATTGCTGTTATTTTCGACCCCATATACCCACAACGCATCTTCACGCATATTCTGAAAGACACTACGCTCTGAAAGTTCTGCCCAGCTGTAAGAGAAAGCTCTCACTGAAGTGAGACACATCTCTTTGGGTAAGAGCTCATCTTCCAGAACCTGCTTGCAAGGGAGAGATCTGGGCAGGTGCCCATGACTTTTAACATGACTTTATTATAAGTTTTGTTCAAGTATCTGATTGGTGCTTTTGTATTCGTCATGTTCTTATGAAAGTCAAGTCAGTAGTACTCCATCCTAAGTATTACTGTTACATAAGCAAAAGGAAAAATCTCAAGCAAAATGCTGCCCCTACAATAATTAATTGTAACTCAAGTCGTACGTATAAGTTGTCATTTTATTCTGCTGTAAAATTAGCAAACTACCTCTGAGGTACAACTCCAAGGAGAGCAGAGACTGTTCATCTTTTAAAAGACACCACTAAACCCACTGTAAAATGGCAATTGTGCTAATTCAGTTTTTCAAATTAATTTAGAACAATTAAGTTTTAATTGTTCGAGCCTTCCATGTGGAGGGGAGTACTGTTGGCATGAGAAACCCAACAAATATGAGAGAAGGTGGTGTCTGAGGAGAGGGCTGGCAGAGAGGCACCGAAGGTGCAGAGGGGTAGAAGGGAACAGGCATGGAAGGAAACCAGGAGATAATAAAGGAGGAAAGGACATAGCAGATCTTCAGAAGAGAATGAGGGAAGAGCAAGAGGACACAGTGGCAACCTAGGCAGGAGGACAGTTATTTTCTATGGATCTTGAGAAGCAGAGGGATGCCTAGAGATCACAATCAACTGTCTTTGAAGGAGCAATCCGTAAGCTACACGCAGTAAGCCTATATCCAAGTAATCCTCTTACACACCAACCCACAGCACTTCCAACTGAGCAAGTTTCCACCTGGAACAAGTGGCAGTTTTCCAGATTCAAGTAGCCAACAGACACAAACCACCACACACCAAGCAAATGGGAAGCTACCACTTTGGTGCTGGATGCCAGTGGAGGAAGAAAGACCCTACAGTTTCAAACCATGTGGTAATTAAGTGCTATTCAGACTATATGGCAGAAAACATTCATTATAATTTCCTTTCCTAGAGCTATTACCCAGCATGTTCAGTATTCCGATGCAGGCAAGGACATTTCTCCAGCACACAACTGTACACTGTCTGCTGGTAATGTTTCTAATTAAAATTACACTGTAAGCCTGGTTGTTGAATACAATGCACAGATGCTACAAGCTTTCCAAGATGACTGTTAGCCTGTAGCTGTTTTAATTAGCTTGACAGGTAATAAAGTAGAATTTTATAATTATACTATTATAATGCACAAATGTTTCCTTTCAAATCTGTACTTACTGAGTCACTTAGGTAAACAACAGCCAGTTTTGGTTCACCAAACAGACTGGAAGCAAAACCCCAAACTTGGCTACCTCTATGCCTTGCTTATGGCTTCGCAAGGACCACATGCTGCTTAGGAGTGTGGCTTAGAAAATCCTTCCCTCCTTTAGAGATGAAGCGCGTATAAAACCTGAACTTGCAGTCCACATAAGCGTACTTTTGTCAAGCACGATGACGTGTGCGATCCCTCACGTTCCAAAAAAGCATGCTGTGCTCAGTTCATTCAAAGCACAACGCTGGATCTCAAGGTACACTGCTAGCCACGAGCCCCATCAGCAAGGGGCAGATTTGAGATATACAAAGTTTGTACAGGTTCTCTGTTCAGGACATCAGAGAGGTGAAGGTTTTTTGTTTGTTTTGGGTTTTTTTGTTCCTTCCAGATTGCTATTCTGACCCCTTTTCCCATATACCACAAGTATACAATTCTGGCTTATGGTCCTGTTATCAGACCTGAGCATTACACATCACATCAATGAACTTTTAAGCACGCGTATTTGCTAAGTACTTATCCACACTTAGCTTTTTTTAAATACCACTTCACTACAAATGCCACACTGGTTATATCACAGAATTGAGGCATTTAACACAAATTCTGATCACATTCCTGCTAATGAGAAGTGTTTACCAAATAGTTGCGTTGTTCTGTAAACAGAAAGCAATTTCCATTCTTCTGTCTATAGTGGTGTCAGCATTTGCAAGCCATTACCAGTATGCATATAGCTGTCTACTCCAGTCCTTCACACTTGCTATCAAACCGGCATTTAAGGATTTGGAATGCAGAACACAAGTCTGCAGCCTAAAAATAATATCCCGAGATTTGATCCTGCACTTCTTATTCAGGCTCAATTAATCAAGGTTGCCTAACTCTTCAGAAGTACTTTTCATCAGCAGATTGAAAACACTTTCCAAATGAAATGGGTATCAGTATCTCCTTTCTACTACGGGGAGCCTGAAAACGAGATTTCACCTGAGAAAAGGGTTTGAGGCTAATTTAGGAGTACTGTCCAAAGGGATGAGGAGTCCATTATTCAAAGTTATCTTTTATATTAAGAAATAAGCTTTTCCTTTCAGACCACTAGAAAGTGATATATCACAAAATTTATCATACTGTCTTTGAAAACCTCACACAAAGATAGCTTTGCAAATTTAAGAAGGCCCAAGCTGAATAAGAATAGTTTACTTGATCTACAGCAGTAATTCCATTTTCATTGTAAACACCACTGAGAAGAAACTCCTGAACTACTCCAAAAGGAAAAGAAGGATTAAGAAGTTAAATATTTTGATCAGAAGGCATCTTTAACCTCTCTGAGCAGACAGGGCAATAAAGTCTAAAACTAAGAAAGACAACCACATTTATGTTTTAAATATTTCACTGTAAGCTCCGAAAAGGTTTTTTGCTCCTTTGGAGATAACATAGCACAATTCATACTTAAAAGCATGTTGTTCTTCAATAGCAATTTTATCTGTGGAGACTGGCTACATGGAAGCCAAGCTTGGTGGGGCAGTTTTGGGACAGGGCAAAAGCAACACAGTAGGGATGCAGAAGGCACAGCTTTCTGTTCTTGCCTGGACCAGAGCTGGACACTCCAAAGACCAAAATATTTCACACTTCAATCTATGTTTCATACTTGATGTAGTTCCAGAAAAACCCCAGCAAGATAATTTCAGGATATACAGGACAAAACCCACCTCTCAACTAAAAATATTAACTCCTCTGGACAGTCAAGCTGAGATGCCATTAAGAAACTTTGAGTTTCAGAAGTGCCACAGGCTTGCTTGTCTAATTCAACTCTAGAGTCAATCATGCAATGATTAAACACCAATTTTTAAAATCTCATTACAAGAAAAAATAAGAGCCAAGCCACAAAAAACACTATTGATAACATGACATCAACATCCTTTTGTAAAAGATTCTTTAAGTTATATACATTCTTTTAAACAATGGTACATTTACAAAAATAGTTTTCTGAAGACAAGCTGTTCTATGTAGAATTGCCCAAATGCAATATATACACCCTAAGAAATTAAAGGCAAACTTCTGGCATTCTTTTAAAAAAAGTAAAAAAACCCCACTGTCCATGGGGCAGATTTCTTTAGACTAAGGCATAAACAAGGCAAAGAAAATTTTTACATTGAATGCAATGACATTAGGAAAGAAGAGAAATTAATATGACAAAAAACTGTTACCTTCTCCAGTGCATGATATGTAGACTTCAGTCAAATTTCCAATACCTGAAAGTAGAAATACATATGGAAAGTCAGTTATACCGATATTTTAAGTCATTAAATTCTTATCCATGATAACTTATTTTTGCAGAGAAAAAGGCTGTCTTTGATTATTTTGAGTTTGGTATTTTCGAAGTACCACAAGATAAAAAGCAGTAAACTGCTCAGATACTCTCTAGATTTTTTCCACCGCTTGGTTCACAGCTTCCCCCTACTCCGCTGAGGTCTCCCTCTCCGAGTGCCCCCGCCACGATGCACCAGCCCATTGCTCACTGCAGACTCTGCACATTACACTGGAGTTCTGCCATTCCACCTGGGACTACTTGAACCTTATTTTTTCACTCTAATGACTTTACTGAGGGCTGATAAACACTTTCAGCTGCTAAAGCCTCTCTCAGCAAATCCCCATCATCCCCCACTGCTCAAATGCTCTTGGTTTCCCAAAGGTGGCATAAATGCCCAGCTTCCCCCATCACTGCAGCTCTCAGTTGAGAACAAACCAACCTAAATTCCAAAGAAAGGGCCAAAGCACAGCCATTTCCCAAGGAGTTCCAGCATAAGCATTAGATCATCCAAATTACTCACTAATCAAATTTTGAAAAGTAAAAAGCAATGGAAAACCTCTTCAAGACATGTTTTTCATCATATAGCAAGTTACTGAACGTGTGAAGCTATGGGACACATTAAATACATATGGTGGATGCAGAATATACGTTTATCAAACTAGAATTGAGTGAGCACCATAATACAGCAAACATTGAGAAATATATGGGGTTTTTTTTACACTATCAACACATTCCAGCTAGGAGAGGCACAAAAAAAGTCTGACGTTTTGACCTAAAGATAAGCATTGGTCATCCCTTTTCTAACTGCAGGCTTGTAGGTTGTATTGTAACTCAAGATGAAGTAGTCACAGCCAGAGGACACCCCCTACTTCTGTTCAAGTCTGCAATACAGTTGCTACTGAAGTCCCCGAGAATACAAAAGGCTTCTACACCACATGCTCTCACCAGCTTCGCTGTGGGAGATTTTGTGTGAAGGAATTACATTGCTGGTAGTCTATAGGCGTATTATGACTTCATTTAACAAATACATACCACTCACAAGCAATCAGCAGTTTTTAGTATGGACTTGGCATGACACTTCTTAGCCCGGGCTCCAGGGTTCCGCTCGCAAAGTGAGAGGAATCAGAGCCTGGCTCATCTCTGGTTTTGCACAGCGCTCCTTGCCACCCAGATTTGCTGGAGGGAAGAGCTCTCTTCCAGTCCAAGAGACCTGATGGGCAACGGATGGGATCCAGCACCAGTGCTGAGCACGGGCAAGCTGGTTTGTAGCAGAGCAGGCTTCAAGGAAAGCAAAGCCAGATGGAGCCCCACTGAAGTGAGCACAACGCTGGGTAGAGCGGATAAATATTTGACATTCAGAGCTACGCTAATTAGACATCAAGAAGAAATGAAGGGTTTCATACCAATCAAAATATTACTCTATTTACTGTAACTGTTCAACTTAGCACTTCAGTCACAGAAAGTTTAGGAGAACAACTTGCACAAGTTATGAAATGCTCCAACACCAACATTGCTACATATTTTTAGACACCTACGAATCCATCCCTTGCTGCTAAAAACAAAGAAAAAAACCTCCAGCTTTTTACTTTGAAAATTCTGATCTTCTCTATACTTGCCTATCCATCTCTAAAGTATCCCTGAACTTATGTGGGCATATAGGGCAGAGAGCCAAAGCAGAAGAAAGGTTTCTTACAAAACACCTGTCACACAACCTTCAGAACTGCATTTGGTTTGGGGTTTGTTTTTTTTAAAATCCCTGTCATGCTTGTGTGCATAATTGAGCTAGGGTGGGTTTTTTTGGCACTCATGTGGGAGACTGGATCAAATCTTCATTTTTCTCTTCCCCCACGCTCCCAGCAAATGCACTCACTACTAAACCTATTACTGCTTTCTTCTGTTGGAGCTGCTCACGTTGGTTAGACGTTCACTCAAGTAGGACATCTGATCTCCCATATGTCCACTGAGTGCTTTGGATATGAGTAATTTTGGGGTAGAAGGAACAGGTGACTGGTTAGGAGAACCTCTACATTACGATTTCTGTCTGCTTCACAGATCAAACCAGCAGCATGTACCTACCCAAACCCTCCAGAAATTTCAGCTTCCAACAACAAAAAGACATTTGTGGACAATTTCTTAAAACACTTTGCATTGGCAGAGAGATATTGACTTAAATAGGCAAATTCAGAATGTTTTACTTTCAATACAGTATTTCATCCCCTAGTAATTCATAAAGGCTGAACATTACCCTTCATAGTCATGCGTTTGAGATAGTGACTGAAAGTAATTATACATTATCCTTACACGCAGCACTGAACCCAGACTTCCAGGCTTGAAAACCTAAAGCATTTAAATTATATCATCCCCAAACATTCAGCAGTGCCCAAGCAATTTTGCTAAATAATAAAATCCCTCCCGTAGCCCGGAGGGTTTGGCCATAGCTTCCACTCAATTCAAACACACACCCCCCCTTCATCCCAAGTGAAGAACAGTGGAACAGGGACCAGGGGCAACAGACAGTGCTCTCTCCCCTAGGTGACACTACGGAAGACAGCACACTAAAAACTGAATTTAGCAGCTTCAGTATTTTCTGCATCCCTTGTCAACAGGAGGCTTTGAAAAAAAACTTCAGAACACAGATACGAAGTCGTCTCCAAAGGAAAAGGCAACAACACCCTTTTAATGTGACTCCCCAGTTGCCACTCCAGTTGTTCTCGAAGCTGTAACTTCCAAAAAATCTAAAAAGAAATTCAGTTTTGCGCAACCCTCATTTCATGTAAAGGAACAGCACATACTTAAGGAAAAAAAAAATCACTTAGGGATAGAAAATAAAAATAGAGAGGCACCACTTCATTTCACAGGAATACTGTATAATTGCACAAAAAAATTTCTACTTTTCAGGTGGAAGCAGTGCTTTGGGAGCCGCCAACTGGGAGTACTGATGAGAGCCTGAAGAAGAGCTGATCTCTTCTGCTGCCAGCAGAAATCTGTACATTACACTGCAAGTTTACATTAACACACTAATGCAGACCGAGCTGAAAGCAGCTGTCCCACAGAAAACTGAGGTGTGTTTCCCACCTGGAAGTTTATTAGCATAATATGCAAATACTGACATTCCTAATGCATCTTTGCTCAGAGTACTCCTACGGCCACAGAGTAAAGGTGATGGTATTTCTCCATGGGAGGAAATCAAGCCTGGTTGACAGCAGGAACATTACTGATGCATCAGGCTCTGAATCCCCAAACCAAAGTTTTCCCTTGGTCACTTCAAACATGCAACAACTCATTTGCTGTTGCTTTTCCATCTTTTTACTGTCCCTAGCTTTACTCTGGGCTTAGGTTTAATCGAACTAGCCTACGCCGGCACTGTTTTGTATTGCCTGCCAAAACCTAGTCTAGCCTTGTCCTAACTTCCAAATTCACTGTTTCTAAGAAAGCTTAAATAAGGAAACTATGAGACTTTGCATCTCTGCTTCACTCCAGTCTCAAATTAGGCACTCCAGAAGCCCTCAAACTGCAGACTGTATTTATCTGAAACCCCCAATTTACTGTTTAAGAGCTTTCCTTGCTTCTGTTTTCTAATACAAACTTGATATTCTTCAAACATTTCACCTTCTATAAAAACATTTTCCACTTAAAGACAAGCTAAAGAAATGCGAGAACCACAAGCCACTAGCCTGTGGGCTCATTAATAGAGGTTATTAAATAATGAAGTGCATCTGAACCTGCTTTTGCCGATTTTCATTTCCAGCAGCCCCACCAGCCTCCGTGAGGAAAGCTGTTCCCTGCAACTGCTCCCATTGCTGTGCCTATTCCTGCTCCTGGAGGACATTTCTCAGAGCAAAACCCATGCCCATCAAAACCAAATCACACTAACTCTGGCGTATCCCCCAGTTTTACTGCCTATGTCAACAGAAGCACAGCACAGCGGTCCAGCAAAGACGGTTTCAAGCACCAGACACACCGTCTCCCTGCCGAGGCAGGCGTCTTGCGCAACAGGAACCCACACTTCATCCAGCATCATCCAACAGCTGCAGCCCTTCCTCAGTAACATCTGAATCCTTGGCTTGCCTCCTGTTCGCAAACTCAAACGTTGTTATTAACACAATAGATTGATTATGGGACCTAAACAGAAAAGACTGAGTTTTCTGAAGCTGAAATATAAATCCAGTAGGCATTTGTCACAGAAGCGTTTCCTACGCATTCAAACATTGTTTAGTGAGTCAGCCAAAAGCATTTTGCAAGTGTAATCTATCTCATGGAGGAAAAGCTCAGAAAGCCTAATCACCATCATAGCTCTCCCAGGGTTTGATAGGTTTAACTTCAAAGTAAAATGCTGTCAAAATAGAGATCCCATGTGGTTTATTATAGCGAAAAAAGGTGAAAATTAAATATTTCAAAGTGTTATTTTGAGGTAGCAAAATACCTTGGTCTCATCAAGTGGGGATGAGCATTACACATTTATATTGGATTTTTCGGCTTTACAATGCCATTTGTTTGATGTCATTTGCTTCACAAATGAAAAGAACATTGACCTGCATGACTGCATATTGATAATAAAATAATCTTTAGACACCAGAATTCTTTGAGATTTCTTTGACAATCTCTCCAAAGTGATTCACCAGCTGGTTCATAAATTGAACCTGCAAGCTACATAACCCTTAAAATTGTCTTCTATTACTTAAAATGGGCTTCCCTGCTCCATCAGAACAGGCTCAGAACAACTGCTTACCGGCTGTACGCAGAGAAGAGGCACCTCTTTGAAAGAGATTTCAAAGCTATTTTCCCATAGAGATACAGGTGAAGAGTCCATGTATCGGTCAAAAGCCCAGAATAACTACAGGAGACTGCATTCCGAGAGGATGACGCATTCATCACCTTTCTATTTTAACTGCCAAATAATGAAATGCATTAAATTGTTTTGCATTGTCTGAGTGATGCTCCAGTCTCTCCAAACTGCTGATTAAGAGATCCTTTGCTCATTTGCATACAGTGCATCAACCCAGCCACTTACTAAAGGTTATTTTAAGTGAACATGTCAGGCTTTGATGACACAAAGGAAAAATTCACTTCAGATACAGTCAGGGGTTTTTTGCCTGTGTTTTTTCATTACCAAGATATAACAACATCTTTGCAGTCCCAGTAGAGCTTGTCTTCCAAACAACACAAGGGGATGGGTTGTACCAGTTCCCTACTAAGGAAACAACCATATTTTAGTCACCACCACTGTAAGCTGCAGGTTTATAATCTTCTTAATTTTTAATGAGATGTCAAGAGCCCATGTAGTAGCTCTAATGCAGTATAAGACCCGAGTTTCACTCCTCCTCCCCAGGGAACAGAGGTTGCATCTGCTCTCCAAACCATCACCAGCCCATGAGCTGCTCTGTTTGCTGGTGACTCTGAAAGGAGCTCACCACAGCTTTTCAAAAGGCTTGACAAGGAGATGGGATCTTTAATACTTCTGTGTTTTTACACCTTCTTTTTGAGTTTCTACTTGGCCAAAAGCCTGCCTCAGCTGAAGGACACAGCGCAAAGGATATTGTTCAATGTCACATCCGAGTGATTCTTTGCATGAAAGAGCAAGCAGAAGCTCACAGGCTATACCTACCAGGGAAGGGAGGGGACCATTAGTTCCCCTTCATTTCTTGTTCCTATCACTCTGTTATATTAAATCTTTTCTTACTGGGATTGAAGTGCCAGAAGCAAAAATTATAAGTGATCAGAAATATCTCTAATAACTTGTAACCCATTACAAAACACCAACCAAGAAAGGTCAGCAATAAAAAAATAAAATCAGGTACTGGGTAATTAATGTCTACACAACTTGTAATAATTAGCAACCTTGATGGTTAATTTCACGTTTTACCATTCAGTATTTGAGGTGACAATTTAGTGCTTATTTGCAAGCTAAGGTATGTATTCACATAGTCCCCTGATTGCTGTAAATGAAGGCCTTAAATATTTACTGCTAGTAAAGCATTTTAAACTTCTAGCAAGATTATCTTCTAATACTCAGCACTGAGATTTTTATGACCTTCTGTGTTGAAGAATAATCTCCTGCAACAAGATAAAATGGATGTACGCCCACAGTCTATCCTTGCTAGAGCTACAGCTCCATCACCATTAAATTGTTTGTTTTTCTTTTTTAATTTGTTCCTTGTCCTTGCAAACCAGAAGACATTTCAGATCGCCCACATACTCCCTCAACACCATGTTCTCCAAAAAACAAGGTCTTTTGCTTTCTAAGTTGGTTTCTTTTAAAAATTGCTAAGCTACATAACTAGGTCACACTGTGCAGAGATATGAGAAGTCTGAAGAGGGGTTTTTAAGTTAAACACGTCCACGCCAGCGACAAAATAGACACCTCCTCATTCTTACCCCATTCTTTTGTATAAAAAAGCAACGATATAAGTTATTTAACTTTCTTTTGCTTTATTCAACCAACATGGATCAAGGTTAGATGAACGGAAAATATGACACTGGCACCACAAAAAAAAAAACCAACCCAAAGAACAACAACAAAAAAAATCAGGCCTGCAACATTGGACTATGAAGTCCCCATTGGCTTTGCAGGTTGCCACCACAAACACAGACAGTGGGGTGTTTGGTGCGGGAAGCACACAGCCAGGGTGAGCCTGCTCATCTCATGGGTGCCTCAACATAACAAGTTGCATTTTCCTTTTAATTTTTTCTAACCCGTTGCTCTCTGAAGTCTTGGGGAATGAAGGGGCAGATTTGAAGTTTCAATAGCCCATGCACTGTTGTATTTCTATTTATTAACACTCTGAAAATCAGCAGAAGCACATTAACACACTGCTCCTGCTCTTGGAGGCTCACTCACAGCTGAGGATGAAGCTAAGAGAGCATCTTACTTGAAGAGCAGCACTCAGCAGAGAGGCAGTGGCTATCCAAGGAAATGCCTCTACTTCTACCGCCTTGGGAAAAACCTCTGGTTTTTAAAAATGCTAAATTGTAACTAAAAAGATTGATTATGCAACAGTTCTACAAGACAATCAATTTAGCAACTCCTGGATGCCACTAGGGAAAGCTAGTGGCAATACCCACAAAAGCCACCTTGACCTTAACAGCCAGCTAAGAAATGTGTTTATATACAGTGTCTGGAGAACAGCAAACTGATGCATGAACCGCCAATAGTCTGCAGTCTTAATATTCAGCAAAGAACTATAAAATTATTTTTTTTACCTTATTCCATCTGCTCTAGGCAGTGCAGAGCAAGGAAAGCAAGAAAGTGTAATAAAATTGATAGGATACACAGCAACAGCAAAAGCCTCACAAAAACTTCCCAAGTGCAGAAGAATGTCATTAGTGACTGGGGAACAATAAATCTCACTTCCCTGGAAACAGCATTCAGGATCTCTTGTTCAGGGCAATTCCATCACTGATCAGAACCCCATGTTATGAAATTATATTTCATTCAGAGGCTTCTTCCAAAGGATTCATAAAATACCTGAGAAAAATGAAAAACTGGTAACAAAATGCAGTCTTTAGTTTTCTAAGATAAATTCCTTCTAAGTTATCAGCTTATAGATGAAGCTAATTGATATATCCAAAACCCTCAGTATTTTGTGGCAGCAGACAGCTAACAAAGGTGAGTACAAGCTACAAACCCAAGAGCAGGAACACCACCAGAAAGACTGCTGGAAGTAACGGAGCAAAAACTTTGTATCTGAAATAAACCAAATGAGTATGTGCTGTGCGAGTGGCAGAGATGAGACCATCCCCCATCCGTGACAACTGAAAGCTGTACACCAAGACAAAAGTCCAGAAAATCCATTTATTTAGTGTAGTGCCATCTATTTAATGCACATTACATACCTTGTTTAAAAAAAAAAGTATAAAAATTGGCAGGTCCTGAACAGTAAGACTAAAATACTTAGAAGCAAGAGATTTAAGCGAAGGTGACATACATGTATCACCTACAACCACCACACACTCTAAATACTAACGGTAAATCAGAGGAGCTTAACGGACAGTAGCAAATTGCTTCCTTCAGATTTCAACTGATTTTGTAACTGGTTTTCCTAAATCTAAACAGAAATCCTAACAGACCACGAGTATTTTCTGTCCGGCAGGCAGATTACCTCTTTCTCTTCCCCTTTAACGTCCCACTCCTGCAGCAACACCCTGCAAAAGACCTAGGGAATATTGCATCAATTTATTCTCTGAGTCACTAGGTTATGACTAGGGGAAAAAAAAAAAAAAAGAAAAAATCTGTTGCAATGTAATCTCTCCACATTCAGAAGCACAGAAAGCTATTAGTCTGCGTCCTAGTGATACCAAGCCCTTTTCATACAAACAGTAGAACAAGCTAAGCTACCCGGCCTTGACATCTGTCAAAACAGAACAGGTCTCAAGTAGTAATTTATATGGGTAGCTTTTTTCCTCCTCTCCTTCCAGTAGTTCAATTATTGCAGCAGCATCATGAGTAAGTGTTATTATTTTCAGGGAAATTAGAGGAAAAAAGAAAAGGAAATATAATAAGCATAGGATCTGCCAAAATCCCTTCCTTTTTTTTTAATATATGTAAAAAAAACTCACCTTCCATTCATTGTATTTTTGTATAAAAAACAAACAGTATAAATTATTTAACTTTCTTTTGCTTTATTCAACCAACATGGATCAAGGTTAGATGAATGGAAGATATGACACTGACAGCACAAAAAAACACCCAAACAACAACAACAAAAAAATCAGGCCTGCAACATTAGACTACGAAGTCCCCATGGGCTTTGCAGGTTGCCACCACAGACAGTGGGGTGTTTGGTGTGGGAAGCACACAGCCAGGGTGAGCCTGCTCATCTCATGGGTGCCTCAACATAACAAGTTGCATTTTCCTTTTAATTTTTTCTAACCCGTTGCTCTCTGAAGTCTTGGGGAATGAAGGGGCGGATTTGAAGTTTCAATAGCCCATGCACTGTTGTATTTCTATTTATTAACACTCTGAAAATCAGCAGAAGCACATTAACACACTGCTCCTGCTCTTGGAGGCTCACTCAC
>VUYV01000159.1:1268908-1287984 GCA_008711295.1 Anarhynchus alexandrinus
AAAAAAAAAAAAAAAGAAAAAATCTGTTGCAATGTAATCTCTCCACATTCAGAAGCACAGAAAGCTATTAGTCTGCGTCCTAGTGATACCAAGCCCTTTTCATACAAACAGTAGAACAAGCTAAGCTACCCGGCCTTGACATCTGTCAAAACAGAACAGGTCTCAAGTAGTAATTTATATGGGTAGCTTTTTTCCTCCTCTCCTTCCAGTAGTTCAATTATTGCAGCAGCATCATGAGTAAGTGTTATTATTTTCAGGGAAATTAGAGGAAAAAAGAAAAGGAAATATAATAAGCATAGGATCTGCCAAAATCCCTTCCTTTTTTTTTAATATATGTATAAATTACTCTCCTTCCATTCATTGTATTCTAGTGCTGTGAACATATCAGTTCAACAATTTTCCCCTATTTCACATTCATCAGTTTTGCCACGATGTCCTCTCCATTATTAAGTCCTATTCATCTTAATCACACAATTAGTTTGACTACATTAATAGATGTACAGGATGCAGGAAAAAACCCCACGCAGCTCTTGCTCCTTACAACTACACCCCAAGTAATCTAAAAGTATTAATGAATTTAGCTGTAAAAATTAGTATGTCAGCACTAGGTTGTGTCATTGCTGCCCTAGTGGAGCACAGTCATGCCTTCAGGCTCTGTTTTTACATGCAGATAATTTGTATTATCATAAGCAGGAGGCCAGGTTTGTTTACACAGTCAGTGGTCCATGCAGCATCAGCCACAACATCTCCTTCCACAGGTACTAAAGCTGGTGCAGATGGAAAGAAGGCTGAACAGTTCTTTGATCATTTTGGCAACAGTACCATTTTAAATGACAGTGACTGTAAAGCCCAGTATTTTTCAATTCTGAGCTGCTCAGTTCTTCTCTGTTCTTAGTAACAGGTACTCCTGCCTTGATCCTTTGGCACCTGACACAAACTCAAGCAAGAGCTGAGGCCGTACTTCAGTAAGAAGAGCACATTAACAGTGACCTGCTTTTCAAAAGCTAATACTCCCAGCAGCTTCATTTTGATGGGGTGACAGTCTCTTAAGCTGATGCAGCCCACAGGGTAGAGAAGGGAGATCAAAGGAAAGGAGTAGGGCTGGAAGCCACAGACGGACCTGCTCAAGGATCACAAATAACCCCCCCAAGAACAGACAAAATCCTCTTCATGAAGGTCAAAACTGGGACTTGGCAACTATGAATCCCACAAACCTGGATAAAAGACTCAGCCAACCACATTGCATTTTCAACTGCGTAGGCAGAACACCTAGAAGAGCAAACCTGATCCTCAGCACAGCAAAACATCACTAGATCACGTTTTGATCCCACCGATATTCGAGGGATCCGAGCTGGCTGCAGGAGAGTTCCATTACAGCGCTGTCGATAAGGGCAAAGCATCCAGCATCTCAAAAAAAAAAAAAGGAAACCATAAAAAGAAAAGAATGTTTGATTCTAAATGCAAACAACCAAACCTCAAAAATACTTATTGGGGGGGGAGTACAAACTGGCAACTTCTTTCTCACTAAGAAATAGGAGACAGACAGATGAGTGGAAACAACACTGCAGCATGAACAAGAGGTAATGGGCACAAACTTGAGCATAGGAAGTTCCATCTTAACATGAGGAGGAACTTCTTTCCTGTGAGGGTGGCAGAGCACTGGCACAGGCTGCCCAGAGAGGTGGGGGAGTCTCCCACTCTGGAGACATTCCAAACCCGCCTGGACGCCGTCCTGTGCCACTGCTGTAGGTGCCCCTGCTCTGGCAGGGGGTGGGACTGGGTGAGCTCCAGAGGGACCTTCCAACCCTCACCAGTCTGGGATTCTATGGTTGGTGTTAACACTTGGCCAAGACACCAAGGTGGACGAGCAGAGCTCAGGAGAGACAAAACCCAGAAGTTTTTGGTGGTTATTTTCTCAAACTGCACACTTAATTTTTCACTTCATGAATACATAGCTTGAAACCCTTTAAGTTACAGTGCCTTCTTCCAGCTTGCATCCCGCACCCCAGTAGAGCAGTGGTGCAGGAGGCAGCACAGGAGGTTGACAGCAGCACAGGCATCCCGAGCTCCTGGATGCCACCCAGCCCAGCTCCCGGCAGCACATGCTTGGGAAGCCTGAACTGTTTGGAGTGGGATTCAATCTCCTCCCAGCACCTCCGCTTCCTTAACCGCAGCCTCCACGGCAAAATAGCCAGTTGGTTAATTACATTGTTCCACCAAACATTTATTATTAGTAAAACAGATTTGTTGTGGCTGCCAGGCCATGATCAGTGATGTGAAAATACATTTTGAAAGCCAAAAGGAGAGTACCAAGTTTCCCATAATACGGGAAAATCTGAAAATAAGAAAAGATGTTCGTAGCACCTAATATAAAGCGTTAATGTTCAAGGTATGCACAGAAAGTATAAAATTATCTACATATATACTTGAGTATGCTTCTTCGTAAAAATAATGAGGGCTCTAAGATATATTTATGGAATATATTTACAAAATAAATTTGTACATCTCACAAGAAAGTATAAATACATTGTGTGTATCTTTATACATCTATCCCACATGAAACATGCTGAGAAATTTAACTCTTATCAAGACAAGCACTCACACACTTGAAACTTTCCAATATTAAAGTTTTAACAAAACTGAAGTTTTGTTCCTTTGTGCATGTATTACAGTTATCTTTAGATAATGTATTTAACTGAAGCCTTGGGTCAAGCGCAGCTTAGAGGTAAAGAAACAAGTAACAAAACAGTTTTGCTACATCATCATAAATCAGACTATCTTTCTCCCTGAAGCCTCTATTATTACTGCAACAACGTTGGCTAGCAAGTGTTTGAGAGAAATTAAAGCAAGGCAGTTCAAAGTTTTTCTACAAATGTTAAGGAGTATGGACTTTGTATAGAAGTTCTCATCAAGTATATTTGTTTTTCCTGAAAAAATAGGTTATGCTTTTTCCTTCTTTAAAAAAAATAAAAAGCTTAACTATTCAGCAAGCAAGCCCATTTTTCTGGGTTTCTGGTTTTCTAGCCAGTTCTACTAAAAATGCACTTAATTTAAAATTCACATCAGTGTCAAAATCAATCCTATCTCTGAGTTTTAATTCTACTTGAATCTACTGCTCAAAGGTGCCATGGAGCATTAGGGATCTTGCTATGATCCAGCTGGAATCAAATGTAGCCGATTCACTTCCCCTCCCCTCTTGAAAGAGTTAAGTCCAATATCTCCATCTTCAAAGTCATTATTCTATCAATACGCTGAATAATTCAGTAGGCAGCTGTTTGACTTGACATTTTTATACAGGTCATAAACTCACTAATACACTGAAACCTGTGCCTTAACTAGTATTTCCACGGGGCAAAGCTGCTCAGGGACTAAGCCACATATACGCTGCTTGCAATTACACACCACAGGACTGCCCAAGTTTCACCTGGCTTCATAGACATTATATGTGTATTTTAATGAAGAAAACCAATTCCCCCCCATAGAAGCCATATTTACACATTTGTATATGAACACTGATAACATGAATTTATAATATCTGTACAACATTAAGGATATCCCTTAATCCTCAAAGGCAAAGCCGCTTATTATTAACATCGGGCTATCTCAAAAGCAGGAAGGACGGCTGTCAGGGGTTTCTTTTGGGCACCAAGTCCTGACTGTTCATCCCCAGAGCTTTGAGCAACTGCTCAAGTCACAAGGGAATGGGCCAAGTACCTAAAAGAAGTTGCTATTGAAGGGAGATGGGGCAGGGGAAACTATCTAGCAACTTATTTACTAGATAAACTGCTCCTATTTCCTTTCAGTATTCCTTTCATACACCTACCAAAACGCATGGAAATATAAATATATGTAACAGAATAGAAGAAATGAGCAAATTCAATGGAAGGGAGAGCCAGAAACAAAACAATGCACCAATGCAAAAGCTCCAGTGAAGAACATGTAAAGCTATGCTGCATAGAGTAAATCCTCTATATACCGCTACTACAGCTCAACAACAGAAAATACTCATCTCATAGTGCTTTTCTACAGTCTGAGCAGAACATATCCTCTAAGGTTTTGACTACCTTTAGACCTTAATTGACCACTCTCGCTGCTGTGTATGGCTTGCAAACCAATCATGCAAATAAATATCAATTACACTGTTGAAGTAGACCCAAACAAGCCAGTGAGAGCAAACTCCTAGATGTTTCTGAATACAAATTAATCCTTATTTACATCCACAAGAAAACCAGCAGATATTAGAGACCACCTTCCAGAGGTCAAGATGTTTCACGGGAGTCTCATTAGCTACAAGGCTTCTCTGACTGACATAACAGTAACTACTACTACCAACACACCTGGAGACCTCTCGGCACATTATGTTTGTTAATTCCTGTATCAGGACTTAAGTTTCTTTTATATAAATGAAAATGGCTTGTCTGCAGGACACTAAGCAGCAGGCCAGTAATTAACTCCAGGTACGTGCTCACATCTTCTGGAAGCCAAAGTATTATCTACATAATAACATTAGTTTTACCAAGGGAGCTATACAGGAAATACCAGGGTAAAGAAAATAAACTTCTGAGAAACAAAACTCAGCAGAGACACAAATAAACACAGAGCCCAACCCTGCTTTTTGACCTGAGCAATTTACCCAATCCTCCGCTTAGGCCTCAGAAAGAGACACTGCCTTCAAGCTAAAGTCTTATCCCACCACCTTTGACAATTCCCAAAAGCCTTTTGACAGCACAAGTCTCCCCTGCACGGGGCAGCAGGACCCACAAAACCCCCTAAGAGCCCTGTGCCACTTACCAGGTCCTGGGGAACCCCTTCTGCTCAGGTACTTGGTGGGGAGCCAGCAGACAGCCTGCTCTCATCCCCCCAGAGAGAACCCAATGCTCTCCACCAGCCACCTCCTCTAATAAACTCCTGCAGAGCTCTATTTCCACCCACCCCCCTTCAGGTGGGCTTTTATCCTCCCAACTGCGCCCACCTGGGGGTGGGGAGGGGAGGCAGGTCCATGGGCAAAGCTGCTCTGCTGAATAGGTACCTGGTGTGTTATGGTTAAGACATATCATTCCTCCCACTGCACCTGTGTGAAAATGTTGGGATGGGGAAAGGCTAAATGAGGAAGAAGGTTTGAGTTGAAACGTGGCTTTGATACCATTTACCATTCGTTTAGGCAGAAAAGGAGAGGCATCTCTCAGAGCTTCTCCATCAGTCCCAGCAATGAGATGATTGCTATGGCATAACATTTCTGGACAATTTGAATCTGACAGTGGTATAGCTGGGAGCTATTTTGCTAAATGCAGAAGCAGCAATGAGAAGTGAAAAGATACTCTCCCTTGAGCAGAAATAAAATCCTTTACTAAACTCAGGGGTCTAACCAGCAAAGCAAAGAAAAAAACCCCTTCATTACCAAGGCACCCAGCAGCTCCAGCCCGAGAGGAGACACGGACTATCCCAGGAGATAATACCGTCCTTCGTGCCACTCAAAGCTGTTTTACGAATCCCAAATTTTCTCCCAGATCTTCAGATTAGAGAAACACAAATGCTAATGAACTGGCCTTGAGCAAGCAGCAGCATGGCGCATCTCCCTTTTCCATCAAAACCCTTCCCAGCAGACAGCTCGCAGCACGCGTAGCGAAGCAAAGACTTTTCCCAGAGCTGTTATAAACCCAAGGCCTCCTTTCTGCTACATGTCAGGGGGGACAAAAGCCCCTAACTGGATCTCAGAGATCCTCTGTTATGGTAATGCTCAAAACCCACTATATTTCTTCTAAAAGGACAAGCGTGGTAGGCTGGAGGATGGGAGGGCTGTGACTGTGAAGTCTGGCATCTAAGTGGGGTGACGGAGGACTGAGGGAGGGAGGGCAGCAGCAAGGGGAATAAAATTACCATTACTAGTGCTGGACATGAAAGCCACCATTGCCCTTGATGGCATTCATAAAGTATACCCTTAGTAGGTATTACCGTAATAGGGTAATATTTTCTGTTCGAGCTGCTGCATGGAAAGCATTCATCCATGCCAAGAACGGAGGTCATCTCTCACCACTTCCTCACGGGCTGCCCTGGGATTTCTACTCGAGAGACCCGGCACTCTCCCCTGTTACAAATTCTCTTTATCAGGAGGAGGGGCAGGTTTGTATTAGGAGACAGAGAAAGTATTTTTAAATGGGAAATGAACACAGGCCAAAAGCACCATGCGATTCCGCATGCCTCAGCTCATGGAAAGCCAACCTCGCCCATCCGAAGGAGACCCAACTCTGTCTAGACAACTGCAATTTTGGCCACAGAAAACTGTTAGACACATTGAAAAGGAAGAAAAGTCAAAAGATTTGCTCTCAACTGCAATTATTTTAACTACATATAAATGCATCACTTTCTTTACAAGATATAAATAACTGCACACAATTACATGCTAATTACTTACAATTAAATTGCAGTGTAAATACAGCAATGCACAAAGATAATCAGATGGTTACTTGTACAATGTAAATTAATTGATAACAGGAGATTTACAATTGCAAATTAGAGCGATTACATTTTGAATACCATGCGAGATGTTGGGTATTACCCACAGTTAATCGCTGAGCTTTTTTTCCCCCCCCCAGTAGGGTAACGTGCCGCATTACACGTGGCAGTGGGCACCCCGCTCTGGGTGACAACGGGAGGAAGCAGGTGACAATCTTCCGAGGCAGCACACACCCCCTTTGCTGTTATTTCCGACATAATTATCCTACATAATTTCCATCGCTATCTGTTATCTGAAACACTCTCCGTGCTGCTGGCAATCGGATACTTAGTTCTGATTAGCTTTGGAGGGAAATTTCTACAACCTTATCTTTCACCTGCATTTCTGATTCCCTCTCCTCTTAGCTCCATCCGGCACTCAATTTAGTTTCACTTGTGTGGCCGTCTACAGCTATAAACATAAATTGTCTGCAATTTTACGCCTTCAAAATCCCGGGATTTTTTCATTATTTCACCAACATGCAGAAAGCAAATCTACCATCTATTCATAAAATAACAGCAGTGGGTGGTTTTGCTGCTTACTGGAATGCGTTTGTCCTTTTCTTAAAGGCTGCGCGTGCCTGTGTGTGTGCATTTGTGTTATTCCAGAGCGTCTGCCCGTTGTCCCCAGTTCCTGCTAGGAAAAGGATGTCTGCGGTAGCCGTTTGTTGATTTTCTATTGACTTCTGTTTGAGGCTGAAGGTGTTTCTCATTACTTTCTTATAATACAGTGAGGATACCAATTTAGCTACATTGACCTTGTAATGATGTTTATTTCTTCTTGTATTAGCGCCTGTGTTGAGCATAGGTTTTATTACTCATTCTGTGCCTGTGTTTTGCTGATTTGGGATTACGTGAAGCAGCTTGGTGTGCCAGCCTGTGTCTGGAAGGTAAGCTGGAATCAAGTCTTGATTTTAGCTTTGCTATAACGACTTCCAAGATTTCGAGATGCAGTTCAGTTGATGGGACAGTTTTTGCTTAAATACATCTGACCTACAAGTCAGAACTCCAACAGATAATTTAACACTTAATCGGTATCAAATTAGGCAGTTAGGTGGCAATACAGCATAGGAAGAGAACAGTAACCTGTTCTTTGGTGTAAGCACCCAGAACATCATGGCCAACCTCATCCGTTCAAAGTAACCTTCAACATAAATCTGCAAGAGTTGAGATTTTTTTGCCTTCTGGTTTACGACCCTTTCTTTTTCACTGTATAATTAAACTTTTCAAACTTCATCCTGCAAAAGCGAGAAATGTTATTTCAAGTGGAAGGGGAAAGTACACCATGCTGTGCCAACAGAAATAAAGAATTCCTCCTAGGGTCGTTAAGGCATGTACTGATTAAAACTTCAACTGCACATTGCAAAAAGAGGACAGTTTGGTAGTCTAAATGGCTGAATTTTTATTATTTCCTCAATAAAGATAAAAATGGTGCCAGAAGGATTATTAGAAACTGAGGTCTCAATTCTCCCTGAATGAGGTTTTTGCAGCCCACAATGACATACATAAGCTTCACAAATTTGAAACACGAACAGATCCCATGGAAAGTGCACAAACACTGGACAATCTGGAGGAATCTCTTGCTTAAGCAGCACTGAATGCATCCATAAATGAGATCTAGGATTTTTAGGGCGTTCAGAGATAGTGAATTTCAAGTAGAATGGTAATTTTCTGACTATTTTTTCCCTGCTGGTAGTCAGAAAGATGCAGAATTATTGCAGGCTCACATAACATGCCATTTTGTTATGGGAAAAGTTGTTATTTTCAAATGATAACTGTGTAACTCTTTCGCTGTAATTTATAAATCCAAACCAAATGCTCCAATAGCTTTGAAAACACCGTCTAGCAAGTGGGCATTTTCCCCCCGTGTCCCAGCTTTTACACCACACCCTTCCAACCCGAAGCCTGGTGTATCTCAGTGCTCCGGAGCAGAACCGAAAGAAGATCAAACGCCAAAGTCTGCAAAACAGAGGGAGAGGGGGGCTCACATGTCCTGCCCCCCACCGATATCTGCAGTGAGTCAGATACCTGCCAGCATGAAGTGAGATCTAATGACCACAGGAAAGGAGAAAGCTGAGAAGAAACCTGTTGTGAGCAGCACATCAGGTCGCCTGGAGCTTGTTTTTTGCTCAACGTGGAAAGGAAAGGCTCACAAGAGAAGTGTGCTTCTGGTTTCATTGCCTTGAGGGGTCAGGTAGAAGAGCAAGGCATGGTGGTCCAGGTTACAAGTGCTTTACTTCTGCCGTTTGGTTAGTAGCTAGGTAGGAACCTGAACGCATGAGACAGGACAATCCACCTGGAAACCTCTATTAAATTTTTCGCTTACAAAATAAGAAATTATCAGCTCTATGATCTGCAGGTCACACAGCTAGCTAGGCCGTGTAACCTGCAGGTTAAACATGCATGATTATATATGGCTTGTTAGAAGTGTGACTGAACTAATTGATGGGAAAACCATGCTGCACCCAACTGACCTTATTATTGTTCAGATTAAGAAAAGGTCCCTGCAGAGCAATGACAGCCAGCGCTTCGAGAGTGTTTTCAAATCTAATGCGGTATTTTACCAACGCGCAGAGGTATTTCACACCGCAGTCACCCCGAACAGCATCCCGTATCAGATGACAGAGAGGAACTTGCCACCCATCACAGGCAGACCGCGCGGTAATCCTCTGAGAGATGCTGTGCTGGCAGCAGCATTAAAATGCACGACGTATAGTCTGGCTGCTATCAGATCAGCAGTGCATGGGAATACGATGTCTATAATAGGGAACACACTGGCTCCAACCTTCGTATTCATTTGGGATACCTTTACTACATCGGAGCTGGGCTGACTTATTTCATAAAGGGGAATGGGCCATATGTACAGGTCTCCAGTTGGCAAGCGTCACGAGGAAAGGAAACACAGAAAGCATACGAGCAGCTTTTTACAGCAAGTCCAGCTGAGAATGAGGTTATGATTTTCAGTTTGCAAATTATTAGTGGATGCATGGGTAAGAATATAAAGGTTCCCTTACAAAAGAGAGAGAGAGAGAAACAGAGCACATTTTACCTATTCTTCAGCTCTATTATACTTTCTCTGTAGGAGGTGAAAACTGGCAATTACTCTTGAAGATGCACAGATAGGAAGATAGAACATAAATCAAAATAAAAAGAATATGAATGTACTCTCCAGTTATTCAATGGATATTTATTCAACCCAGGTGCTTGGGAAAGACTGTTATAGCGAGCCACACAGTACATTACAAGAAGTTTCTCCGATCTGCTTGACGTTACTCGGCAATCAGAAGAAAAGGAGATGAAGAGAAGCGACTATATTGTACGCAGCACACAATCCAAATAAAGCCATTTGGAAGGAGAAGGTCGGTACTGGTCAGGTTGACATGAATAGTGTTTCTAGAAGATGCAAGTAGCTCATAATAAATACACAGATGAATTTTACGAACAATTATAACAGTTCTGTTCTCACACTCTGAGGGAAGAGAGGAAGACATTCACGTGGACAATATATATATTTTTTAAGACATACTCTTGCTCTAAAAAAAAGCCTTTGTGTATTTGAAGGTCAGAATTCAGATGAACTTGCTGGAATTCATATTTATCAGGAAGAAACAAAGTAAGTCCTGGGAAGCCCATTAAAAAAATATAATGTGCTTTTTTCCTCAGGAATTACTCTGAAATTGGGTGTCATGTATCTGACTTAATGCTCTAATGGTATGACTCGAACACTAGGGGAGGACTTACAGGAAATATCTGTTCCTTATCTGATTATAGAAAGAAACCAAAGTCTCGCAGCCTGACACTGCAAGGTGGCTTGCTGTCAACCTAAACCTCCAAAATTAACTATTTATCATTGGATTAAAACACAGCTTGGATCAGCCACATTGTTCAAGCTCAAAGACTATCGGACCCCGAAGGAACAGACAAAAAAACCACAAAGCCAGGCAGGAGAATACAGGGGCACAGAAAAATGAGGTGACCTGCCCACTATCTCCAAGCAAGAAATAAAACACCGGCCCCTCAGGCCAGACCTGTAGGCACCACTGCTTTCCAGGTTATGGGCTGGAAATTGTGACAAACCAAGCTTGGTGGCAGTTGTTACCGGAACAAAACACCTTGAAGAACAATTTCTGTATAAGAAATGATTCAGGAGATTGCCAGCTATCAAGAAATCATTCAAAAAAATCTTTTTTGGAAAGTCTCTGCTAATGGAAAATGCAGAAGCTCATCACGAGAGCCTCACTTTTCGAAAAGAGCAGTACAGAGGTTTTGTCGAGGCAGGAGCTTTGCAGATGTGATTTTATCTTAAAAGCAGGTCCTTGAAAACAACTGGGAGCACGCCAAGGAGGCCCACAGGCACTTCAGGGATCTTGAAAAGGTATCACGGTGTATAGCAGGAGACAAATTATGAGAGCTGAGTTAGACGCAGGGGGTGCAGGACCCGCTGCAGCACCTAAGAAATCCCTCTGTTACGGGAGCAAACGCTCAGCAGGGGCTGTGCTGGGTCTGAACATCTCCCGGCCTCTACGCCTCCCTCCAGACCTGTTGGAGATGCCCTGTGCCACTGCTGGGAGTAAGCCGAAGGATTCGTACCCCAGTTGCTGGGCTTGTTTGGATCATATTCAGTGGAATTCATTATATTATTATATATTGTTATGTATTATGAATTACATTATGATTATGTTCAATGAATGAAAACAGCAACGTCAACAAACTTACTTTACAAACCACAAACAATCCTTAATTTACAAAACCTACCAGTGGTAATTAAAAAGAATTATGTTAAAAGGCCAAGGGAAATCCAGGGAAAATCACAAGACAGTGGCACTTCTGCGTTAAAAACTTCAGCAGTACACTTAGGGCAGTAGTAGAGTGGAAGAGGAGGAAGGTTAAAGTTTAAAAAGCTGGTTTTAATTAAAAAAAAAATATATACATATAGTGAAAGTGGCTTCTGAGAAGAACCATATCTTCCAAAACCATGAAGCCTTGAGCCGTGCAGCTGGGAGCAATGCCCGCAGGCACAGGCTGGGTGATGAGAACACAAGGGAGAAGCAGGGAGGGAAATAATAGATGTCTTCAAGCATGTGTAGCTTCTCTGACGGGATATTTCTAATGCAAATGTCTGGTAGACTGGGGACAGAAGCTGTTTTTTTTAGCAACAGGATAACTAAGATGAGATTATTTATGCATGAATGCAATATTACAGTGCCAAAAAAGCTAACAGTGAATTAATTCCCCTGCCTGCTGATTTGAAGGACCAGGTCACAGCCTTGTCAGATGCTTTTGCATGTCAGAGAGCGGTCTGCAGGAGCCCAGCGCTGCCAACAAAACCGTCGGGTTTTGTGCCGTTCCACCACCGTACCAGACAGCTCACAGACAGGTACAGACCCAGTCTCTGCCCTGACTTCCCCTCGGACCCACCGACCCGGTCTGGAGGATGCACTTGGTCCAGCTGCCCCCTGGACCAAGCATCCGCAACCTCAGCTTAACACTTGCAGGGCAGCTGCAGATGCTGAAATCACCTGAGCCTCCCTCAGCTGTATTGAGGAACTCATATAATCCGGCACTCGAAGCTCATCTCTGCTTTCATCAGACTCCAGAATGCCGTGTTATACACCCTACACCCATTAAATAACATGCAATGCACCATATGCATGATACTTACACGAGGGGGGAAGCAAAGACCACGACGCATCAGCATTTGTTGGCTTCTGTATCACTTTAAAAGGGGCCCAAGATGCCCCCCCCAAGTTTTTTTAAATAATTATAATTGTTGGGCTTTTTCACCTTTATTTAAAGAATATGAGGTGCTCCATCTTGAATATAGAAGTAATGTGTCTTTGCCCAAAACAATATGCAAGCATGAAGGAAATTCAAACTGACGCTATTTCAAGACGGCAAAGACAAACTGATTTAGTAACTCTGACAGGCATTTATAAGCAAAATAAAATGTGAATCTAATTTCAGCCTACCGCGCTGAAATAATATGCAACGTGTTTTGATGTCATAACATGAATATTTCATATATGAACAGCATCTTGTTTGGTAGCGAGATGCTTCCAGACACCCGCGAGAGGAGGTCCTGGGAGACAGAGAAAGCTTAATTGCTATTTCTCAGTGAGCAACCTAACAGTACAGGAACTTTTAGATCCTTATTGACTTCTTAACTGTTTTGCCAGATGTCAATATGTAAAAGTTGAGAAGTAAAAATCATGACTGAACCTTTCCTTCTAATTAATGGCTGTATCGATCAGCCAGGTTTTCCTCTTGCCTCATGTCACAAAACCCACTGGATTTCGGAAGGGTCCCTGCCAAAGAGGTATTTATACTTATGGCTTGCTCGTACAAAGCAAAGACTGAAATCTCCAGCATGCTAACGGCATCGCTTTTTAAAAGTGCACTGATAATGAACAGCCCAATGAACTAGGGCAAAGTTGGGTATTTATGGTCTCAAGAGCATTTTGGTTTGATTTGCATCGAGTTTCAAGGTTCAGCGGCTTAATAGCCAGCATGGCCACATTTTCATTTCCTTCTTTCAAATTTAGAAAAAAAAACATCACAAAGTTACATCTCAAACAAGAAATCAATCCCAAATTCCACCTGGCAGTTAACCAATGTATGTAGAAAATACAGTCCAGCTACTGCTGAAGATTTGCTGAAGTTTGTTACAAAACATTTGCACAGCCCTTGAAGTTGCTCAATATCTCCTGGACTAAAAGTATAAGCAATGAAAAAAAATGCACATAATTTAAATCACACTGAATATTCAATAATGGTAATGACCTAAATATTAGAAGCTCTTTGATGAATATTTCTGGGGAAATTGCATTTGTCCTTGACCTTTGCTTACTCATTATTTTGTCTACACATAATTAACACATTCATAATATCATATAAATGCCACTTATTGATACTGTCCCAAGGGCAACTAGTTATCTAGGAAGAACATGGACACATTAACATTTACTGACTCATTTAGCTCCTCTGCTGCATTAAACTGAAGAAATCCATTTGTCAAATCACACAGAAATGTATATTAAACAGTCAATATTTAACGAGGTAATGTTTTAAATGTTGTCAGAAAACAGTGACAGTCATTTGAAGGGACAGCCCCTAACGAGAGCGGCACCTTCCCGCGCTGCCGCGGTGCGACTGCCGCTTGAGCACACAGACGATGGTACCACCTTGAGATTCTACGTATAGGTGGTAAATAGATATAATTTACTTCCTTCTTTTTTGCGTTCGTTCTTATTTAGCAACAGCAAGTGGCTATGTATACCGGATAAAAGCTTCACATTTATCTTCGGTGAACTGCGCCTACCGAAGAGAGTAACGCTGCCCTCAAGGCAGCAGCTCAACGAGGTCCGAGGTCATTCAGAAGTTCAGGTATTTAATCATATTATACAGCATCTCCTTACCTACAGATCTCACTGGGTGGCGAGATGTTAAGTATCTCCCACAATAAGGCCAAAACCAAGAGCCTGGCAATGGGGTTTAAAGAAAATTAATAATATTAATGCATCCTCTTCTTTTTTTCCTCCAGAACACATTCTCCATTATTCATCAACACAACTAAATATTCAGAGCCACTTACGATTATTTTGAGCATTTTGTTCACTGTACTTGACTTTTATCTGGGAATTAGTTTGAAAGACTTTCATAACAAATATCTGGTAAAACACATGTCAGCACTTTGGCAGGGCTGGCAAATTTTTAGTGAGCGCGAGTTAAATTTAAAATGGAAATTGGACTAATTAATTACTTGAGATGGAACAAGAGCAGGATTTCAGCATACGACTAAAATGAAACAATGCAAAAAGCAACAACTGGGCGCGATTCCAGCGAGAAGAAGCTGAGCGAGAGCAGGCAGGAGCGAGTGGGAGCAGGCAGGAGCACGCTCCCCAGGCTGCAGCCTCCCGCGACCGATACAGAAATGACCTGGAGAAAAGCACAGAGGAGTCACGGGCTCTCGGGATGCTACCGTGACATCTTCTATCCTACGGGAATGAAAATAATAGTGAGTAAGGCTGAGAACTGATGGATACTGGCAGGCACATCACCAGTGCTTCAGGTATGAAGAAGTTCTGGGGATCAGGACTGGAGAGGGACTTTTTACAAGGGCATGCAGTGATAGGACAAAGGGGAATGGCTTCAAACTGGAAGAGGAGATATTTAGAATAGATATTAGGAAAAAAATTTTCACTATGAGGGTGGTGAGACACTGGAACAAATTGCCCAGGGAAGTTGTTGCTGCCCCATCCCTGGAGGTGTTCAAGGCCAGGTTGGACGGGGCTTGGAGCAACCTGGGCTGGTGGGAGGTGTCCCTGCCCAGGGCAGGGGGGTTGGAACTCAATGATCTTTAAGGTCCCTTCCAGCCTAAACCATTCTGTGATTCTATGATCAGGACTTTAGGGCTAAGGGCTCCCTGGCCCTGGCCATGCACATGTGTCCCTGCGTCACACTCATGGGACACGTGCAGGACCAGGCTGCTGCGAGGGCTGCTGCGTAAGGGCAAGACGCAGTAAGTGATGCTGGAAATCAATCTGCATCCTGAGTGCACTGGTTAGGCTACAGTTAGGTTAGGTTAGGTATGGCTTGGAATAATCTGTATTAAAAATTTACTGCTTCCAAGACAGATTCTTTCTGTTCAAGAAAAAAAAAAAATAGAGAAAAAGTGAAACAGACAAAGTAAACAGACAAGGAGAGTACTACATGAGGCTCCAATGGGGAAAAAAAATGAATAAAGCAAGAAACTGCTACCAGGTTTTCATTTATTACTTTTACAACAGAAGAAGGAACAGAAATGAAATATAACCTAAGTGAGTAAGAAGCAGGTGATGTAAGGAATCAATACACAAAGTTATCAAATAAGCAAAGCTGTCTGCTAGAAGAGACCTTTCTGACAGATCCCACTGGAGGATATCCTGAGCATTTCAGCATTAAAAAATAAAAAATCATAAGCAGCCCTGGGCAAATCATGGATTTTCCCCTGCTAATGTTGATTTAAAATATGTAAATGTATTCACAAGCTAGAAGGTGTGGATAATGACTGTTAACCGTGCAGAACAGTGACCATTAAAAACAATAGCAGCAAATACACAAAAGAAAACTGTTTTCAAATTTGATTTTTCTACATTCACCATGGAAACCTCTCTCTAAGCATTATCATCAAGTTCAGCTGAAGAAACACAACAGGCAAAGTTTTACTCTCCATTTCTTTGTGTAGCAGAGGGCAGAATTTTCCCTTATGTGTTTTGTCAAAGCAGTTTGAAACAGGGGTGTTTGTCTATCCATAGAAATCAACCCACAAACTCCTCAGAAATAGAAAATTACCCATTACAAATTCTCAGGTTCTGTTTTGGGGGAAAGTGGTGAAAAAGGCTAATCTGAAGATGAAGTCCAGCAAAAACAGACCCAGTGTGTGATTTGCCCAGCCCTCTCTGCACAATATTCCTCTCTTCTGGCAGGACCTGCACAGAAAATACATCTGGAAGTGTCCAGGGTCTCTGACAAGTTACTGACAGCTGATGGATGGATCAAATCCAATATCTGGAATACAAAATGATAAGGTTCAGAAATGAAGGGGATGAGTGACAGTGGCTAAGGAGATGAACGGACGGGGAACCTTCACAGCAGAAGGCTGAATCTCCTTTTTCTTCATGAAGAGGATAATGAATGGGTTGACAACAGCAGGAATTCATTTTCAGCTATAAATATTGGTCTTAAAAAAACTTTTCAGTGCTTTTGTATTTGTTAGCAGAGTTGCTAACATGTGCAAGGCATTTAAGACTTTATGAACCTTAACCGTGACCAATGATAATGGGTGTTTGTGCCAACAACATGCCACCACGTTTGAGGGCTGGAAATGCTCTCCCAGATCAGAAGTCCAACCCACTCGTACTACCGACACACCACCACCTCACTCCCTTCCCAACGCCATCAAAGTCACCTCAGAGGCAGTTTTATGATTTCTAAACGTGCGCAGATTCAGCAAAGGATAAGAAAGTGTTTAGACACATAATATGACCCAAAGAGTAAAAGGATTATAAAAAAGAGGGAGAGGAAAGAAAAGCATTTTGGATCAAAGCATATTTTCTGCTGTGAACCACTTTGTCCGATGTAGCTTTTAGAATTTTTACTAATTTGGTACGTTTTATCATTAGTAAAAATAAACAGTCTTATAAATTAATTCTCAGGAGTGTCCTATTTCATTGACATTTTCCACCAGAGAAAGAAACTGCTCAAAGGGAAGTTTCTAAAAAGCAATGCTTCTCTGGACTACTACGCATCTTTTTTTTTTTTCTAATGCAACCGCCTCCCCCTGAAGCCCAGCGTAACTCTGCTATTTCTGCCACGCTTCTGTTTTCAGCTAATATATTTAGCCATTTGCAGAAGTGGAATATGAGGAGCCATCCAAAACGGACACACATTTCCTGCTTGGTTTTCAACAAACTAATTCTACTTTCTCCCATATCCTGCCTGTACAAATGACATCCTTCCGACAAACTAGTCTACAAGACCACAGCACCATTTAGCAATCAAAACATGGATGCTCATTATCTGCTTCTCCTTCTGCTATTTACTTTTTTGGCCTCCATTCGCCTTTTCTTCTCAACTTACACAGTATCTGGGTCAGTAACTTCCAATTCTTTTACTTTTGCATTGTCTCTCACACACTGGCAGGTGTTATGGGAAATGCATCTATTCTAGTTGTATTATTAATTTATAAACATTTGCAAAAATTAAACAGGCATATACTCTGCAAAACCAAAATACCCTTGGGATAGTTGGCCAACTTTAATTCACAAACACTAACGACAACTTTCCTCCCCTCCTCTTTTCAGATTGTAGGCTTAATTTAAAAGGATTCTTTCTTTCCTACAAAAGAATCCAAAAAGCCTGAACAGGAAAAAAAAAAAAAGGTGCTTGGCTGGAAAGAGGGAAAGAGAATGAAGCTGAAGAAGTTATTTTTTCTGGTCCCAAGTTAATCCTGTGGGAAATCAGTGCAATTCAAAGGGCTTTTTTTTTTCCCGAACTAAACATCTAAGTCAGCTCATGTTCCTCTGAAACTCAGTTTACTTTAGAAAGGCTAAAGAAATAAAGCAGTCCATCAATTATTTAAAGCGTTTGGCCCTGATCCTGCAAGGCCCTGGGTACACGCTTAATTTCATCACAGTCTTACAGCCAGAGCTTTCTGCTGCCAGAGGTTTGGTCGGTGAAGTGGCTGGAAAAGAAAATGCATGAATTGGCTTTTTCAGTGAAAAGAGTCGTTCTGGTTGCGGATGAAGGATGCTCTGAGCAGAGAGTCAGGACAAATCCAGACCCAGTCGCTCAGGGCATGGTCCGTGCCACCCTGGTGGCCCCCCGAGCTCAACCACCTCCGTTAGCAACCACCTCACAGCGGGGTCCAGACGTGGACTAACGAGGGCCGAGGGAAGGGTGATGGTCCCCCCCGACCTCGTGGCCACGGGCCAGACCTGAGGGCTCAACACCGACTCGCATTCAGCCCGCGTCACCCAGAGTCCCTGGGTCCTTCTCAGCAGAGATGCTGAAATACAGACGTAGAAATTCAGAATACACAGGTATATATAAAAATATACTACACTATATAAAAATAGAAGTATAGGTAATACACATAATCTTTGTCCTTACAAGAAGTGGATTGCAATGGAGAAATGCATTCTTCTGTTCCATGGAATTTAATTAGTTACTAAATTTAGATGCTGTCAGTATACTTACAGAGGATTCACTGCAGTTGGATTTAAATATTGTGTGATATTTTATATTTCACACAATGCTAATGGATGACATTACGTTAGTATAGATATTGTCAAGTATTTCTATGTGAATGCTTAGGTGTACTCATAATGTTTTAGACCGCTAAATCATATTTGATTATATTTTCAAAAATACACGTTCAGTCCCAGGTATTGGCAGTTTTCAATCAAGTATTCAGAGAGGCCCCGAACCCCATGTACTTGAGAAGGACTGATCCAAAGCAAAAATGCAGGTGCAAAAATAATTAAATCTGGTTTAAGCATAAGACAGTTACGATGCAATCCATGGGGGGATAACAAAAGAAGTCAGTGTTAAAATTTCTCCCCTGCCATAAACTTGGTATTTTTAACAGCTTAGTACCCTAAAATTCAAAGAATTCGGGTAGAGCTTACTAGAAACTGAAGTGCCTAAATGCCTCTGTATCTCTGACCATCTTGGCATGTGCGTCTCAGTTCTTCATCTCCAATAAAATTGCGCACAAGCAGCTCAGGAGAATTCCACAAGGATAATTAAAGACCTGAAATGTTAAGTCCATTCAGAGACTACAGTAATAAGGGTCAAATAAGTTCTCAAGTTTGATTCAAACTGCTTCTACTTCAAACTGCAGAACTTCACTTCAAGGCATTTTCTCCTGGAGACGTTGGGCTTAGCTATAGTCTGGCCTAAATTTTCGGAGTCTTATTCAAAAGTCACTGAGACGACAGTATCTGTCATTTCAGACTGGTGCAATTTGTGAAGGATTTTATAAATCCTTGAAGAGCATTCCCCACCTTCCTTTTTTTTTTTTTTTTTCTTTTTTTTTTTTTTTT